>CM031373.1:25014435-25364211 GCA_018208015.1 Medicago ruthenica | reverse complement strand
GAAGTTCATTGAAGTCACAATGTCGCAAGTCAAGAACCTCGAGCCTTGTTAAGCTTGCTATGAAAGAAATGTTACCCAACTTCAACCCATTCAAGCGCAGAGTTCGAACATTTGTTAACATTTGGATTGATGGAGGCAATGAGAATAGTACTTCACTATTGGAATCATTGGTTAGAGAAAATACCTTGAGCCCTTCTATTCCTTCAAATGTTAAATTTGATAAAACAAAGGAACTTTGTGATATACTGGTATTTATGTGTAGCAACAACATTTCAAGGTTTGCAGCTTGCAATGGACTAATTGGATTTTCATTGTGCCACCATGATGATACCGCAAAATAATTTTGCATACTATCGTCCCCTGCCAAGGTGTTGAGAGGTTTGTCAACATTTAGCAAAATTTTGCGATTCCCTGACCTCTTTGCTATCCATATGGCCACTTCACGAACCAAGTCATGCATCTTTACGCATTGCATGTCTTTAGTTGGCATCAGCAAACAAGATTCTAAAAGCTTGTTTATGCCGACTTGAACCAAACTCCTTGATAACTTCAATGGAGATCTTCCTCCCACACCTAGTCCTATTGCATATAGGATTAAATCATCGATCGATATGTTGCAATCTTCTGGAAACATAGAACACAACAAAAAGAGAAATTCTGCTTCCTTGTTTTGTAAATATTTATAGCTTAGTTGAAGACAACTCAAAGCATCTCTCACTCCTTCATCGTGATCATCAAATGTCGATGAATTCCTCATCTTATGTAGTGCAACATCCCACTCACTTTTATGCTTTCCTTTTAAGCAAGACGCCATAGTTACAATAGCTAGGGGCAGTCCCTTACATTTATCGCAGAGTTCTCGTGGCACACCATCCATTGACTTGGAAAACTTGTCAGTAATCTTTGCATGCTTTTGGAACAAAGTCCAGGATTCATCTTTAGATAAGAGCTCCAGATGAATATTCTTTTGACAGTCCATTGAAGTGCATACTTGCTGATTACGAGTGGTTACAAGGATCTTCCATGCGCCCTTGTTAACATTGTCTATGTGAATCCCTATATTCATCAAATTAAACTCTTTCCATAAATCATCTACTATAACAAGAATTCGTTTATTTTCTTTCAAACTCAACCACAACCGTTGTGCTCTTCCCTCTTCGCTTTCTTCCTTGAGTTTCAAGTTTAACATGTCTGCCATTTTTCCTTGAATGTCTCTAATATTTGGAGTTTGAGACACTGTGATTGATATAACCTTATCGAACATATTCAATTCCTTAGCCTTCTTACCAACTTCGGTTACAAGTGTTGTTTTCCCCACATCCACCCATTCCATACACACCTATCATATAGATGCAATCGTCATTTAGTAACTCCAAAAGCTGATTGTAAAGCCGCTTTTGTTGATTGGAAGTAAGTAAAATTCTCGGACGACTGGTATTGGATGCCTGGAAGAGGAGCATAATGAGAAAATGGTTGAATATCACTTTTGCATCTTAATTTTCCCAGTGCCTCTCCCTTCTTTACCATTTTTCGTCTGATACGATATCTTCTCCATGCTCGAAATTCTCCTCGAAAGCAACTGGTGTTTGCTCTCATCCTTTGTTCCAATTCTTCCACCTCTTCTAAAAGGCTCTGCACATCATTTAGCCACTTTTCCACGGGTTTCTCGATGATTTCAGTTCTTTCCTTGGCTTTGTCAACTCGATCCAACAAGTTATCTCTTTCATATATCAACTCCTTCCTTTCATTTTCAAGATCTTTGATAATTTTACCGACACAGAGAAAGTATTTTCCTTCACGTATTACCGGTCCAATAAAATATTCAGAAACTTTAGCAATGGTTGAGATAACAATATCTGCCATCATATAAAGGCAACCCTAACAATAGAATCATGTGCACAGTTAGTCAAATATTTTCCAAACATGAGCATAGGTATGTCATTTAGTTGTTGGATCATAAAAAAAAAATAAAAAAATTAGAGTTTGTCATGCTTGTAATGGAATTGAATATAAATAAACTTTGATATTAAAGTTAACATGCAATGCAACACTCAAACTTTAATCACGCCTAGAATCCTAATGAACTTATTTAGGTATGCAAAAAAATAACATTTAATAGCTAAAACAGCCAATTCTGTGTTAATCTTGATTTGGAGTGCAACAAATCAGTTTTACCATACCTGATCTAGGAGTGGATTTCTGTGGCAGGAAATGACTTGTTAGCTTAGCACAGCTGAGTGTTACAGATGCAGAGAGAAGACTTTGACTTGTTATATTTTCGTGATTTATTTCATGTTTGTTTATATTATTATATCCAATGCATTATTGAGCTCCACTCACATGAGTGTCTTTGATTGGTTGGTTGACTAACGGTTTTTTTTTTTATATATAAAAAGTTGAGATGAGTTAGGTTCCGGGGCTTGCTTGAGATGAGCTCCACTCCATTAAAATTAGAAAGAAATTGAGGCAATTCAGATGCTTGAATTGATTTTATTTTTTAATTTGCACATAGTAATGAAATTCTTACGTCAAGTGACGAAGCCCTTCATGGATTCGGGTGGAAAAATTTAAAAAAATTAACAACCATAGGTCTATTTTATGAGATTTTTAACATTTTTACGACGGTTTTTACTTTTCAACGGATTCAAATTCTCGTAAAGTGTTGTCGTGGTCTATCCACAAAAAATAAAAATTAAAAATCATAGGTCCATTTTGCGAGATTTAACAATTTTGCAACGATTTTAGTTTTTGGCGGTTCCAAAAGTGGCATGCGTGCTTTTTGTCATGGATATACTTGGCGGATGAGCGGAGGTTTACAAACCTTCTAATTTCCGAGGGTTTCAAACCTCCCTTATATTGTCCTGAAAACTTAAAATACCCTCAAATATCAGCTGTACTATAAAAAAACAGTTTCATAATTTATAGAACTAGTAAAATATGTAATTCATTTTTTTTAAATTACTCACTCAAGTTTTTAGTCAAACTCCTTCACTTTAATTCCGTGCTTAATTCTTATTAACAACAATAACTTTGTGTTTATATATTATAGTTTATTTTAGTTGTCCACCCAAACTTTTTTTTTGGCTCAGGCACTGCTTATGTCCAAACTTTGTTGGATTGTAATAAAAAAAATGTTGGATTATTTAAAAAGATAAGAAATCTATGGGATTAAAACGTAAAAAATTATTTAAAATGATAATTTTTAAAATTTTGGGTCAAATTTGAAATAGTTGAGAGATCAATTTACAAAAAATTTCCTCTACCTCAATGAGCATCAATTAGAATGGTTCTAAAACAAATGTTGTTCAAGCTTCAGGAGGGCTAAGATAAAGAGATCATGTTGTCCTTAACTTGGAAAGGTTGGTTCATTAATTCAAGACATGGTTGATCCAGGGAGGTAATTGATCGTACATCATCAGAAGATGACGGTCGGTGCGGTGCTTTTACGGTGGTTTTGAGCAGATTTGTTGACTGCAACGGGAGGGTGTACCTGCAGACAATCTGACACTCAAGTCCGTATTTGAGTCAGAAAGGGGGTTAAGGGTGGAAAAATATCGTACCCTTGGGGACTGCTAAGAGTCCCCTTATATAGTGGAGGTGCAGGTTGTTGGAACAAAGGTGGTTTGTACAATTCCTCTAAGATTTGATGATAACAAAGTATTGAAGAACAATTGGATATACTAATATTTTTTTCAAGTGTGCAGGATCATAAAATATATCCATCAAAGTATTGAACATGTATTAAAACATCAGAAGCACAAGAGAAGCTCAAAAGACTATGGTAGAAGATGTGAAGAAAGGTCAACAAGAAGTCAACATATTGGATTAGAAGAAAAGGACGCCTCTCAGAAGCTGAAGATTTGCCTCATCAGAGTCTGTGGAGATCATCAGACTCAGAAGATCTAGCCAGACACAGAAGACTTCATCAAACTTGGAAGACCTTCAGACTTCAGAAGAACCTGAGGGACCCAGACTCCACGTCAGATTTGTCGTCTTCTATAGTTGTCCACATCAAAGGATCTGAGCACAGTTTTGTCTTCTTCTGACCACGTGTAAAAACAGACAAAGAACTTCAAGGGCAATAAGAATGAACAGATACTTCCAGTTTCAGCAAAGGATTTCCAAATGACTATCCAACAGAATTATCCATATCAGGCAATGGCTCAACATCCTTGATTTGAATCTTCTCAACGACTCTTAATGCGCTGGCACTCTTCTCCAACATCTCTCAAATCCCTACCTATATAAGGAGCTGAAGACCTGAAGAAGATTAACAAGACTCTATTTTTACTGTGTCATTACTCTGCCAAATAAAATAGCACAAAACACTTAGGATTTTCGTTTCAACTTTTGTATCTTAGAAATCCTAAAAGTCTTAAGAGTTTATTCAAAGATTGTTCAGTGTACACCAACAATTGTTTATCCGGTGTAAGAACAAGTTTGTTTATATTTGATGTAAACAAATAGAAGTCTCTTGCCTGCAAAGCTTGAGCACAAGAAGTCTCTTTCATTTATGAGTGAGCACTAGAAATCTCTTGGGGTTGCCTTTGAGCATTGGAAGTATCTTGCCTGCGTGATTGATCAATAGAAGTATCTTGGAGTTGCCCTTGAGTAATAGAAGTTGAAGGTGAGAAAAACACACACACAAGAAGGGGGGGTTGAATTGTGTGACTCTAAAAACTTGTTTCTTTTCTTTTCAAACTTAATGTTAAGTTCAGAAGCTGATATGAATCAGTTCTGAACTGTTATCAGGAGTTATGCAGCGGATTCAATAATGAAAAGAGAAGGGTAAAGAGAGGCACACAGAAATTATACAGGTTCCTTCTCAATGTGAGAAGTAGTCATGTCCCCTTGTTTTCCAACAAGAGAGTTTCACTATAATCTGAAGATTACACAATGCTCAACCACTAAGGAAGAGACTTCCAGTTGCTCAATCACAAAGAAAGAGGCTTCTATGCTCAACCACCAAGGAAGAGGCTTCCAATGCTCAAGTCACTAAGACAAGAGACTTCCCAATGCTCAAGTCACTAAGACAAGAGACTTCTGACTCAGACCACAAAGGAATGAGGTTACAAATGCTTAGTATACAGACTAAGACTTTAGGGACCAAACTGGTTTACAAGTAAAATAGTTTGGGATGAACACTTGATCAAATATCAGAGGTGTTCTCTAAATACAACACAGGTTAAGACTCTTAATCTTAAGAAATTCTAAGTTACAAAGACTAAAGAATTTCTAAGAGTTTTTATGAACTTGACAGTTTTTGACAGAAAACAGAGTGCAGGTTCAGCAATGCGTTTCAAAGAGTCTTCAACATTATTCTTCTTCAAATCTTCTTCCTTTTATAGATGAAAATATAGCTGTTTGAAGATTTGCTTGAATTGAGGAAAAGAGCCGTTGCAATTGGGCTAGGTTACTGCAAATGTGTGCTGCACTTTATCAGTCAGAACAGAGCAGGTGCCATTTTTGAAATGGCCTACCTTAAAAGCTGGAGAATGTTTGGGTCAGGGAGACAACTGTTCCATTGAGTTGTTCTGACACATCCAGGCATTAAATGCGCACAGTACTGGTCAATATTCATGCCACATCAGCTTCAGAAGCTTCTCTGTGAACAGTGATCAGAAGCTGCTTCAGTTGTACGGATCAGAAGCTGGCTTCAGGAGTTGACTGTTGCGTTGACTTCTTCAGAGGCACCCAGACTTCAGAAGCTACACTTCAGGAGTACCACTTCAGAACCACTTCAGAAGCTTCACTTCAGGAGCACTTCTTCAGGACCAGTTTCCTTTTAGCTTTGCAACCTTGCTTCTTGGCTTTCCTTCTTGCTCTTTAGCTTGTTCTTTCATAACCATTATCAATCAATACTTATTAAGCATGTGGTTCTGAAACACTTGAACAAAGCATTAGCAAATAACCAATTTTCTCTTTAATACCTTGTTATCATCAAAACTACAAAGAGAGATATGTTTACACATAATGTTTCAACAATCTCCCCCTTTTTGATGATGATAAACATAAGTATTAAAACAGAAAATTGTTGTTAACTTAATTAACAAGTAAACTACAGGGTGTGAGGTTTGTAAGCTCCCCCTGAGTCTGATCCAAGTTAATTAAGTTCAGTTAAAAACATAAGTATGAAAATTTCAGAATTGTTGTTAAGTTTTAATTAACAATCTGACTTCAGGAGATGTTTGTAAGCTCCCCCTAGGTCTGACAATCCTCAAGGTTAGGTTTGTAAGCTCCCCTTGATTCTTATCCATGTTAATTAAGCTTAACTTAACACAATATGGTGAAATTTACACTCAGAATTCAAAATGACTTGTTGACTTCAGGTTCTGAGGTTTGTAAGCTCTCCCCCTAAGTCTGATAATCCACAGGATGAGTTTTGTAAGCTCCCTGAGTCTTATCCAAGTTATTTTAAATTCAATTTACTCACTGAGAGTAATGTATCTCACAGAAATGTATCAAAGCCAGAATATCACTTCAGAGGCTAAGAGTTAAAGTCTGTTCTCATAAGTTAAATTTAGTCAGAATTGTATCAGAGCTTAACTGATCAGTATCAGAGTTGGCCTTAACAATTGTATCAGAGCTTAACCCTAACAATTGTATCAGAGCTTAATAAGCTTAGTTCTTCTGACAATTTTAACTTATTTGAGCTCAGGTGCTTTAATACTTGTTTTACTTTCTCCCCCTTTTGTCATCAACAAAAAGTACTACTTTCTCCCCTTAAGACAGAAAAATTTCTCCCCCTTTGGCAAGAGAGTTTGAAAGTATCTGTTTCAGAGTAGAAAAGGATTTGAAAAGAGTTTGAAAGCAGGTATCAAAGCAGTTCAATGTCCCCTTTGTAAAAGAGTTTTAAAAGAGTTCTGACACCAAGTTTGAAAACATTTCAAAAAGATTCAGAACAGGGGGGTTGAACCAACCAAGATTGTGAGATATTTATGCAATCATATGGATAATCAAGTAGCAAGGATAATCATCAGAGCCTACTTGATTTTCAATGAGTATATGACTTACATTAAAAATAGAATGCTGTTCAGAAGCAGAAAAAGATTTAGGGCTTCTGATCAGGTCATTCTGTGTTCAGACATGACTTGTTCAGTACAAATTTGTTCAGAGTCTGATACCAAAATATATTTTTAAGACTGCTGAACTTATATCAGAACCTGATACCAAATGAAGGTTTAGCTCAGAGTCTGATATCAACTAAAAACATTTGTAAAGACTGAACATTGTCTGATACACTTTGGGCTTTTAAAATGTGTCTGTGCTAAATATTTTGAAGACAAATTGATATCAACTGAAAATTGTTTGTCAAGCAGTTTTAACATTGAATATCAGAGCAGAAAATTACATTTTTACTTGATGACTGTGGGAGGATTTGAGTATAAACTTTCAAAGCTTTAATCATCATTGCCCATATCTATACTTATCAGATTCTGACCAACATTAGATTTCTATCAGATTCAGAAGTCAGAAAATCTAGGTTCTGATCCTTCAGACTCTGAAGTTTTTCAGGCTCAACTTTATTCAAACTCTCAGAAGGTGAGTGTTTGATAAGTCTTAGCTTATGATAAACTTAGAATCAAGGAATTCATTCAGATTCAAGCACATTTTCAAGAGATGAAATGCATGTTCAGATTCTTTTTGATAAAATTGAATCTTTCTTCTGTTAGGGGTTTTGTGAATATGTCAGCCCATTGATGATCAGTATCAATGAACTGAATATCTAGAACACCCTTCTGAACATAGTCTCTTATAAAATGATGTTTTATTTCTATGTGCTTGGCTCTAGAATGCAGAATTGGATTTTTAGACAGACATATAGCAGCAGTATTATCACAATAAATTGGAATATTATCTGCATGAATCTGATAATCCTCTAATTGATGTTTCATCCAGAGCAGTTGTGTGCTACAACTTGCAGCTGAGATGTATTCTGCTTCTGCTGTTGACAAAGCAATGGTTGCTTGTCTCTTGCTGGCCCAGGATATCAGATTCTCACCAAGAAACTGACAGTTTCCACTGGTGGATTTTCTTTCAATCCTGTCCCCAGCATAGTCAGCATCACAGAATCCAACTAGCTTATAATTTAGAGATTTCTTGTACAGAAGTCCCAAATTAGTTGTTCCTTTCAGATACCTGAAGATTTTCTTGACAGCAGTCATATGAGATTCTCTAGGATCTGATTGGAATCTGGCACACAGACATACACTAAATAAAATATCTGGCCTAGAAGCAGTTAAGTATAGGAGAGAACCTATCATACCTCTGTACAGCTTCTGATCTACTTTGGTGCCATTGTCCTCTTTGCTTAAGGTGCAGGTGGGATGCATAGGTGTTGTCATCAGCTTGCAATCATCCAGCTGGAACTTCTTTAGAAGCTCCTTGGTGTATTTTGACTGATGAACATAAACACCATCCTTGCATTGGTTGATTTGAATTCCCAAGAAGAATTTCAGCTCACCCATCATGCTCATTTCAAATTCATCCTGCATTAACTTAGAAAATTTCTTGCAAAGGGAGGCATTAGTAGAACCAAATATGATATCATCAACATAGATTTGCACAATTAAGATTTCTTTCTTAACAGTTTTTCTAAAGAGTGTATTGTCAACTTGACCTCTTACAAAACCATTTTTAATTAAGAAGTTGCTTAGCCTTTCATACCAAGCTCTGGGAGCTTGTTTCAGACCATATAAAGACTTCTTAAGTTTAAAAACATGATTTGGATATTTAACATCTTCAAAACCAGGAGGTTGTTTGACATACACTTCTTCAGAAATTACACCATTTAAGAAGGCACTCTTAACATCCATTTGATATAAGATGATATCATGATTAATAGCATAAGAAAGAAGTAACCTGATTGCTTCCAGTCTTGCTACTGGAGCAAAAGTTTTAGTGTAGTCTATTCCTTCTTGCTGGTTGTACCCTTGAGCTACTAATCTAGCTTTGTTTCTGATCACTTCTCCTTGTTCATTGAGCTTGTTCCTGAACACCCATTTTGTTCCAATGATGTTCTTCTGATCAGGTCTTGCCACAAGATCCCATACATCATTCCTTTGGAACTGGTTCAGCTCTTCTTGCATTGCTACAATCCAACCATCATCAGCAAGTGCTTCATCAGCAGTTGTAGGCTCAATCATGGATAGCAGGCCAAGCATGGACTCATTCTGAGTGAATGCTGATCTTGTCTTCCTTGGACTGTTCTTATTTCCAATTATCAACTCCTCAGGATGTGAAGACTTGTACTTGAATGAGGTTCTGGGTGGATTAGCTTCTGAAGAACCATCAGGGTTTTGTTCAGAACCATGCTGGTCTTGATTAGCATCAGGAGTAGTGTCATTGCTGGAGAGTTTCTCAGATTCTTCATTGTTTTCAGCTTCTGAACCTTCATCAGAACCTGAACTGGGTTCAGCTTCTGAAGGTTCTGCTGAGATCCTGACATCTGCAAAACTCTCAACCAGCTCTGGTATTTCACTACCAGGCTTCTTATCATCAAACCTAATATGTATAGCTTCTTCAACAACATGTGTTTCAGAATTATACACTCTGTATGCCTTAGATCTCTCTGAGTATCCTAAAAAGATACCCTTTTGAGCCTTGGCATCAAATTTCTTTAGGTAGACCTTATTGTTTAGTATGTAACATGTACAACCAAACTGGTGAAAATAAGAAATACTTGGTTTTCTTCCTTTAAATAATTCATATGCTGTTTTATTCAGAATGGGTCTGATATAGATCCTGTTTTGAATATAACATGCTGTGTTTACAGCTTCTGCCCAAAAGTACTAAGCAATTTTAGACTCATGGATCATGGTTCTGGCCATTTCTTGTAAAGACCTGTTCTTTCTCTCTACAACTCCATTTTGTTGTGGAGTTCTAGGAGATGAGAACTCATGGAGAATTCCATGGTCTTCACAAAAGTTTTCAAAAGGTTCATTTTCAAATTCCCCACCATGATCACTTCTGATTTTTAAAATTTTCAAATCAGTTTATGTTTGTACTTGTTTGCAGAATTTGAAAAACACATCATATGTTTCATTTTTGGTTCTGAGGAATTTAACCCAAGTCCACCTACTATAATCATCAACAATTACAAGTCCATACTTCTTCCCATTGATTGAAGCTGTTCCAATAGGACCAAACAGATCAATGTGAAGGAGTTCTAGAGGTTTTGAGGTGGAAACAATGTTCTTTGGTTTAAAAGAAGTTTTAGAAAATTTTCCAATTTGGCATGCTGAACACAGAGCATCTGAGTGATAATCAATACTGGGTAAGCCTCTGACCAGCTGTAACTTGCTAAGCTTAGAGATGAGTCTCCAGTTAGCATGTCCCAGCCTTTTGTGCCAGACCCATTTCTCATCACTCACAGACAGAAGGCAAACTACCTTCTGCTGAACCAAATCAGAAAAGTTTATTTTGTAAACATTGTTTTTCCTACAGCCTCTGAACACTACAGACTTATTTTCATTGTTGATTACAGTGCAAGTGTTCTTATTAAACAGGACTTCATAATTACTATCACATAATTGACTTATGCTAAGTAAATTATGTCTCAGTCCATCTACCAGCCAAACATTATCAATATACAGGGAAGAATTACCTATCTTACCAGTACCAATGATCTTTCCTTTCTGACTTCCTCCAAACCCCACAGTTCCTCCCTCTTTCAGAGTTAGGGTTTGGAACATAGACTTGTCCCCTGTCATATGATGCGAGCATCCACTGTCCAGGTACCAGGACCTTTCCTTTTCTTTGGATGACAAGCATATCTGCAATTGAAATAATCTCAGACTTAGGTACCCAGATTTTCATGGGTCCTTTGGGGTTAGTCCTGAAAGGTTTTGGCTTTTTGAACTTGTGTCTGAAGTTATGATATTCAGACTTGTTCTGATACTTAGAGTGTGAGTCCTTGTATCTTGAATAAGTCTGAGTTTCAGAACCTGAGTGCTTCAGAACCTGAGTTCTCAAAGGTTTGGACTCAGATTTCTTCAGAATCTGGGACTTGAGAGTCTTTGGTTCTGAATCCTTTAGAGTTTGAACCATTGAGCACTTTGGTTCTGATCTCTTCAGAATTCTTACTTTGTTTACTTCAGGCACAAGGCAAGCTTCAGTTTTGCCTTTCTTAAAACACTCAGAGGCATAAAACTTATTGGTTTGCTTTGGCTTGCTTTGCTTGACATTCTGAGATTGAAAATGATTTGTATTGACTGGTTTAATAGATTTTGAAGTTTTAATAAACCCAGTCTTAGAAAAATTTGAATCAGATTTATTCAGATTCTGAGACTTACTAGTTCCAGGTTCTGAACACTTCAGATTCTGAACAGGTTTGAGTTCAGAGTCTGATTTCCTCTTACTCTTAGGCTTAGGACCTTTTGGCTTAGATTTAGGCAAGGTTTTAACATTTGCCTTCATCTTACCCTTAGGTTCAGAAGCTTCAGAGTCTGAGTTGTTCAGAGCTTCAGACTTAGTCTCAGATTCTGATACTTTCAACTTCTCAGAGTTATCAGAAGCAGGCACAAAGCATATATCATTGCCTTTTAAAATATTTTCAGAACATGAAGGTGAGTTTAATTCATTTGAGGGTTTAAATGCATCATAGCCAATGCCTTCACCTTTGTTTCTGATCATATTATACATCATGGAGGCAATTTTTGTTCTATTGAATCCAGTTAACATGAAATCCTGAAGAGCTATTTCCTGTTCATTAGGAATCTCTTCAGATTTCTTATGAGCCTCTTTTCTGAGTTCTTCAACTTCTTCATCATATTCAAAAATTTGATTCTGAAGTTTAAGATTTTCCTCAGACAGCAAGTTTGTTTGATTTTTCAAAGACTTAATTTCTTTTAACTTGCTTTTAAGATGACTCATAAGATCATTAACTGTTTCAATTAAATCAGATCTAGAGAGTTCAGAATATACCTCATCTTCTTCATCAGAATCTGAACATGATTCTGCATCAGAAGATGCAATTGCCATCAGGGCCAAGTTTGCTTCTTCCTCATCAGATTCTGACTCATTGTCCAGATCATCCCATGTAGCCATGAGACTCTTCTTAAGCTTATTTGTGAAACTGCTGGATTTTGAGCTGGACTTCTTTGCTTTTTCCTTTGATTTTTCTTTCTGAAGATCAGGACAATCAGCAATGAAGTGGCCAGGCTTTTTGCAGTTGTAGCAGTTTTCCTTCTGGATATCCCTCTTTGAATTTGAACCAGATCCTCTGAAGTTACTACTTCTGTTAGAGAACTTTTTCTTTCTGTTCATCAGATACTGAAGTCTTTTAGAAATCATTGCAAGCTCATCAGCATCTGAATCTTCATCAGAATTTCCCTCAGGAAACTCTTCTTCAGATTCAATAGCTTTCAAAGCTTTAGCAGGTTTTCTTTTAGACTTCAGAGCCAATGTTTTTGGTTCTCTAACAGACTCATCCTCATTGAGTCCAAGTTCATGCACCTTGAGTGAGCTTATAAGATCTTCAATACTTAAAGTATTTAGATCCTTAGCTTCCTCAATGGCAGTCACTTTAGGTCTCCATTTGGATGGCAGACTTCTAAGGATTTTATTCACATGATCAGCTGTGGTATAACTCTTCTTCAGAATCTGAAGTCCAGAAACCAGAGTCTGAAATCTTGAGAACATAGTCTCAATATTTTCATCCTCTTTCATTCTGAACAGTTCATATTGCTGAACAAGAATATTTGCCTTAGCTTCTCTAACTTTCTGATTACCTTCATAGTTAGAGCAGAGGGATGTGAATATGGCCTTTGCAGTAGACTTGTCACTCAGCTTCTGATACTCAGTATGAGGTAATGAATCCACAATGATTCCTCTCACATGATGATGCTTCCTATAGATCTTTCTTTCTGCATCACTCAGAGTTCTTCTGTTGACAGCAACACCTTCTTCATCTACTGGTATTGAGATTCCATCTTCAATAATGTCCCAAAGAGTATCATCAATCCCAATAATGTGACTATACATTTTACTCTTCCACCAAGTGATGGCGATTTTCGCAAGTGTACAAAATCGTTCAAGTAGTAAAGTTTAAAACGGTAAACCGAGTGTCGAACACAAGGACTGCGTTAACGAATCGAATGTAATTTGGATTACTCAAGTGAACAAAAGGGTACGAAGTTTGGTTGATTGCAAATAGCGAAAAGTGCGTAAAATAAATTGGTTTGAAATTAAGAGATAAGAAGCTTGTCAGGGATGAGCTTCACTAGACTCCGAACTCAGGTTAATTACCTAACCAACGATCATTGAACTCCTTTAATGAATCACGACCTAATTCTCTTAATTAATCTTGCCCTAATTCCTTAGCGACAGAAACTTTAATTCTAAAGTAAACCCTAATTCCTTAGAAGTTTTACAATTCAGAATTAAGCATGAATGGACATGAATTAATAAACGGTTTCAAGGGTTTGTACCTATTCCTAGATTACAAAGGCGAGAATTTCTTATCTTAAGCATTCATAAATTCCACTTCCGTTTCACAATATGAATCATACAACAATTTAAAGATGATCAATCAATAAAAGCATTAAGCACAAAGATAAGAAAACATGATTCAATAAATTCATTCAAAGATCAGATTAGGGTTACAAAACAAGAGTCATCATCTAGCTATTCTCATCCCTAACAATGGAGAATTTAGCTACTCATAATTGAATTACAAAATAGCATAATCAATAAGAACATAGGAACATACAAAAACTGACTGTGAGTTGGATGGGGTAGCCACCGCTTCAGTCCTTTGCTCTCAAAATCGCGCTTCTATTCTCCAAGTTTCCGAACCCTTGTTTCTGAAAACGAATCAGCTAAAATAGGAAATTCTGATCGCAAAATCGTGACACGATGCATGAAATCGTGACACGATCCTTCATTAAAACTCCCAAGGATTGCGCAAACTGATCTCCCAATCGTGACACGATTATGCAATCGTGACACGATTCTGTAGGCAGGATTTGATCTCTTCTCTGGTTAAGAAATCGTGACACGATTCCCAAATCGTGTCACGATGTAGTCACTTCAGGCTCTGATGATTTCTTGCTCTTTTGTACCTCAAACTGTCTCAGAATGCTGACAAAAGATGATAAAACTAACAAAAACTCTTAATAAATTACGTAATGACAAGGTGTCATCACCAAGAGAATTTTTCTGGGTCACCAGTAAACATAGGAGGTTTATTGTGTGACCTAGACTTCTTTTCTTCAGTACTATAATCATATTGGACATTTCTTTGATTTCTGGGAGATGGTGGATTTCTGGGAGAGGGTGGAGGTGAACCACTAGTTAAGGTCATGTTTTTCTCAGGATCCTACTGACACACTGTTAAGTGTTAATATCAGAACCGGAGCTCTGATACCAACTGAAGGTGAGAAAAACACACACACAAGAAGGGGGGGTTGAATTGTGTGACTCTAAAAACTTGTTTCTTTTCTTTTCAAACTTAATGTTAAGTTCAGAAGCTGATATGAATCAGTTCTGAACTGTTATCAGGAGTTATGCAGCGGATTCAATAATGAAAAGAGAAGGGTAAAGAGAGGCACACAGAAATTATACAGGTTCCTTCTCAATGTGAGAAGTAGTCCTGTCCCCTTGTTTTCCAACAAGAGAGTTTCACTATAATCTGAAGATTACACAATGCTCAACCACTAAGGAAGAGACTTCCAGTTGCTCAATCACAAAGAAAGAGGCTTCTATGCTCAACCACCAAGGAAGAGGCTTCCAATGCTCAAGTCACTAAGACAAGAGACTTCCCAATGCTCAAGTCACTAAGACAAGAGACTTCTGACTCAGACCACAAAGGAATGAGGTTACAAATGCTTAGTATACAGACTAAGACTTTAGGGACCAAACTGGTTTACAAGTAAAATAGTTTGGGATGAACACTTGATCAAATATCAGAGGTGTTCTCTA
Source organism: Medicago ruthenica (assembly GCA_018208015.1). NCBI lineage: Eukaryota > Viridiplantae > Streptophyta > Magnoliopsida > Fabales > Fabaceae > Medicago > Medicago ruthenica. The sequence continues at coordinate 25,349,289 of CM031373.1, read as the reverse complement.
AATACACCACAGGTTAAGACTCTTAATCTTAAGAAATTCTAAGTTACAAAGACTAAAGAATTTCTAAGAGTTTTTATGAACTTGACAGTTTTTGACAGAAAACAGAGTGCAGGTTCAGCAATGCGTTTCAAAGAGTCTTCAACATTATTCTTCTTCAAATCTTCTTCCTTTTATAGATGAAAATATAGCTGTTTGAAGATTTGCTTGAATTGAGGAAAAGAGCCGTTGCAATTGGGCTAGGTTACTGCAAATGTGTGCTGCACTTTATCAGTCAGAACAGAGCAGGTGCCATTTTTGAAATGGCCTACCTTAAAAGCTGGAGAATGTTTGGGTCAGGGAGACAACTGTTCCATTGAGTTGTTCTGACACATCCAGGCATTAAATGCGCACAGTACTGGTCAATATTCATGCCACATCAGCTTCAGAAGCTTCTCTGTGAACAGTGATCAGAAGCTGCTTCAGTTGTACGGATCAGAAGCTGGCTTCAGGAGTTGACTGTTGCGTTGACTTCTTCAGAGGCACCCAGACTTCAGAAGCTGCACTTCAGGAGTACCACTTCAGAAGCTTCACTTCAGGAGCACTTCTTCAGGACCAGTTTCCTTTTAGCTTTGCAACCTTGCTTCTTGGCTTTCCTTCTTGCTCTTTAGCTTGTTCTTTCATAACCATTATCAATCAATACTTATTAAGCATGTAGTTCTGAAACACTTGAACAAAGCATTAGCAAATAACCAATTTTCTCTTTAATACCTTGTTATCATCAAAACCACAAAGAGAGATATGTTTACACATAATGTTTCAACAATCTCCCCCTTTATACATAAGAGAGTTGTTAAACACATTTTGTTCCAACAGAAGTCTCTTGGAGTTGTCCTTGAGCAGTGGAAGTCTCTTGGTAGTGGCCTTGAGCATTGGAAGTCTCTTGCAAGTGTGCATGAGCAATTGGAAGTCTCTTGGAAGAATCCTTGAGCAATTGTAATCTAGTGAGATTGTAGTGAAATCCCTTAGAAGTGCAAGGGGACTGGACTACTCCTGTCTTGTGGGAGGAACAAGTATAAATTGCTTGTGTCTGCTCTCTCTCTCTCTCTCTCTTTTATCTTTGTGTATGTTATATTCCACAGTACTTAGACTCTCTGTTAGAATCTGAACCCATTAGAATCTGACAAGTTCTTTACACTCTTAAAAAGAAACCAGAAAAAGCCTACACAATTCTACCCCCCTTGTGTTTTTCTCACCTTCAGTTGGTATCAGAGCCAGGTATGTGCTCTGCCACTTAATCGTGCCACAGTTAAAGATCCAAAGAGAAAAGCATGTCTACTCCTGAGAGTGATACTTCAGCTTCCGAAACATCCAACAACACCTCTGAGCCCTGCACTTCAACCTTTGATAAAAAACAGTTTCTTTGTTAGACCTCCATCTTTTAATGGAGATGCTGTTCAGTTTCCCTGGTGGAAAAGCAAGATGTACAGTCGCATCATAGGTGTTGATGATGAGCTATGAGACATCATTGAAGAAGGTGTCACGTTTGAAGTTGATGAAGAAGGAATCGTGTCAGACAGGAAGTGTCTAACACCTGCACAATGGAGGATCTACAAGAAGCATCACATAGTGAAAGGAATTCCTGTGGATGTGTTACATCATGTAGAGTACACCAAGATTGTGAACAGATCAACAACAAAGCCATCTTTGAATCACTTTTCTCTACCTATGAATGGAATCAACAGGTCAAGGAGGCTAAGGCCAACCAACTGGTTCATCAGTATGAGCTGTTTGGGATGAAGGAAGATGAGGACATTGAAACCATGTACTCAAGGTTTCAAACTCTTCAGTCTGGTCTTCAGGTTCCGAAGAAGAGTTATATTGTTGCTGATCATGTCAAGAAGATTCTTAGGAGTCTTTCTGCCAGATTTAGACCAAAGGTCACTGCCATGCAGTAGGCAAAGAACTTGAACAAACTAAGTCTGGAGAACGTAATAAGCTCTCCTAAAAGTCATGAGATTGAGCTTGATGGTGATGAACCAACTAAGAAGTCTAAGTCCATTGCTCTGACCTCCAACAGTAAATCAGCCAAAGCTCTTCAGTCTGCTGAGACAGAAGTAGAAACTCCAGCTGGAGAATCTGACAATGATTCAAACCTTGAAGAGATTGCATATTTAACCAAGAGGTTCCAATACTTGACCAATAAGAGAAGGTTTCCAGGTAGAAGCAGTGGTTCTAAAGGATCAAGCTTCAGGACCAAGAAAGGAGATCAGAAAGGAGGATGCTTCAACTGCAACAAGATTGGTCACTTATAGCTGACTGCCCAGAGTTACAGAAGAGAAAGTTAAAGAAGGAAAGCTCTAAGAAGGAGAGCTACATAAGAAAGCTTAAGGAGAGCTTTATGGCAACTTGGGAGAAGCTTGATGAAGAATCAGATTCTGAGAAAAGTGAAAAAGAAACCAACCTGAGTCTGATGGCCATTACAACTTTTGATACAGAAAGTAATTCAGACTCTGATGATGATGAGGTATCTTCTAAATTGGCTCATAAGTATTATGTTAAAAATGTCAAAGAACTTGCAAGACGCTATGAGAACAAATCAAAAGCTTTAAAATCTTTACAACAACAGTTTGATTTGTTATGAGCAGAATCCAAGTTCTTGGAACACCAAAACAAATGTCTGTCAATCTAAAACGAAAATGTCACGATAAGAAATGAAATTTTGGAAAAAGGTCAACTTTCAAATCTCAAGAAAATTGACAGACCTTTGGCAAAAAGTGATAATTCTCTCGAAGAATCTATCACTAGTGGTGATGACATAAGTAAGATAGCTTCTAGAATCCGTAGAATAAGTAGGAACAAGAGAGAAGAATGTAAATTCACAGCAGAATCTGTCAAAAAGATTCGGACTTCTGTGAAAACAAAGAAACCTCCTTGTTTTAAGTGCGCAACGAAGGTTATGTACTCCCACTCTGATCCAGAAGCCAAACAAGCTAAGGTTATGAACAAAACATAATCTAAGAATTCAGAGTTCAAGGTTCTGATGAAATCAAAATCAAGAACTCCTAAGTTCAGGATTCAGAAGAGTTCAAAACCCAAGGCAAGGAAGAGTTCAAGACCAAAAACTTTTAAATCAAAAGTCTTGAATGAATCCAAACCACAACACTTGAGGCATAAGGTTTTGAAGAGGAGAAAGTCCTTCAGAACTAACCCCAAAGGACCCATTGAGATGTGGGTACCCATGAATAATAATGTTCATATTTCAGGTATGCTTCATAGGAAAACCAAAGCACCAGTCATGATACCTGGACAGTGACTGCTCACTGTAACACCCTATTCCTTACGGTAATTATTAAATAATAAGATTATATTTAATAAAAAGGATGTTACAAATTAAACTCCTCATCACATAAATACATAAATAATTTTTATGTGCAAAATAGATAAACGCCACAGGGAAAAGAAATGGGTCAATGATCTCATTAATAAAATTTTTCAGGTCTTCCAACAATCATACATAGAAAGTAATAATGGTTTTTAAGGTTCAACATAAAAACAAATAATTTCATCGTCAACCCCAACTCTGGTGTTACAAGAATCAGAGCTCGTTATGACTACATACTTATTCGACTACTAATAAAAGAAAGAAGATGGAATGCACTTCCGTCGCCACCTCTTGAATCGTCCCGCAACTATTCTTCTTCAACCTGAGTGTATGTACCCCAAAAGTACAGTCACCATACAACACGACAACAAGAAAGGGGTGAGAATTCCAACCATACATAACATTAGGAAAAACACATAATAATAATAAGCATGTTAATTATAGCATCCATTGTCATAGAACATCATCAGTAATTCATTCCTCAATAGATCCTACACTACATCGGCTCACACATATCACACTTATACACCAAGAACAAACATCAATAGCTTTTATACATATGGACCCTGTCCTAAGGCCTATATGAATGTGGTACCACACCTATCATCACCACTTTTATTTATTGAAACTAGCGGTTAACAAGTACTTCGTGCCAGTTTATCTGTTATTTTTATTGTGCTAACGTGTGTAAACTATAATTAATTTTTTTGAAATGTAGATTTTGATTAAAGTTATATGTATCGATTTTTTTGTTGTTGACAAGTTATATGTATAAATGTTTGTGACTTTCTTTCAAAAAGAAAAAGATGTTTGTGACCTATTGTAACAAATCATGTTTATCTTTTTCAATTACGCAACAATATTGCAAATACAATATAAACTCTTGTCATTTTCAGTGACACTAACAATATAAAATCATTATAAGAAAATTTGTTTTTTTAGTAAAAAAGGGATGACTTAGCAAAGCACTAAGCCACCAAAATATATTAGATAAAGAAAATGTACAAAATGGAGGGGGACAAGACCAAAACCTCCAAACTTGTTGACAAACCTAAAATTAGGCATACCTAATTTGTTTCTAACAAAAGGACCCCTGATACATTCAGGTAAACAGTGAGAGCATTTGAGGTTAACCCTATATTAGCAAGCATGTCTGCACATTCATTTCCTTCCCTGTATACATGAGATACTATAAAGTTCATGGAGCTAGTGATATGATTGCAATTGTCCCATCCTTTTTTTTTAGTAAAAAGGGTGGTGGCAAAGAGCCAACCAACACCAAAATATATATAACCAAAATAAAGCAAGAAGGAAAAACTGGAGGGGACTATACCAAAACTCCAAAATTACATACAAAATCTAAAATTAGGCCACCCTAGTTTGTTTTTGAAATAGCATTCAGTAATGAAATTTGGGACTTCTTGCCAAACATTGATTGCAGAAATAGTAAGAGAGTGATTTGCAAGGAGGTCAGCTACTTGATTCCCCCTCCCTTAAAATGTGAGAAACCAAGTAATTCATAGTATTTATCTTGAGCAAGACATTGAGCCATCTATTTCTTAGCTCCCAAGGAACCTAATTGGAACTTTTGGCTGCTAACACCACTAAAGTTGAATCAGTCTCTATCCAAATATTATTCCAGTTGTATTGATGAGCTATTTCAACAGCTCTCATAAAGCCACATAACTTAGCATGGTAAGAGTTGGTAAAGCCCAGAGGTTCTGCAAAACACAAAACAACTTCAGCTTCACGGTCTCTGAAGATTCCTCCACAGCCTGAGATTCCTGGATTCCCTTTTGAAGCTCCATCAATGTTGCACTTAAGCCAGGAAGGAAGAGGAGGTGGCCAAATAATCTCCTTAATCTGAGGTGCTCTAGGGTTATGAATGTTAACTTTGAATGCCTTGAGCAACGTGAAATCCTTAATGGAATTATTTGAGACTTTTCTAGTTTGATTACCAGTTAGAGAAGTGTTAGAAATGATCATGGACGAAGCAGTTTTCCAAGATATAGATTTGTTGTTGAACCTAATTTGGTTTCTAGCATACCAGATAAGGTTCAAAAGGTTGATAAGACTAGCTTTAACAACCAATTTACATTGGGGAGACCAAGACATATCACAAATCTTCCAAATGTCATCCAAGGAGTTGAAGTGAAGATTCATATTAAGAGTGCTGGCTAGCCAAGACCACAATTTGATAGCAAAAGAGCGTTGGAAGAACAAATGAAAAGAGGGTTCAAAATGCTTACCACAAAGAGAGCACATAGATGGAATATTGCAACCCTTTAGCATAAGGTTTTCATCTGTAGGGATCTTGTCATGCATTAACCTCCAAACCATCTTAGACTTTTATGGGGGAATATCAATAATCCAAATATCCTTGGCCCAACTAAGATCTTGGAATTGTTGCATTTTGAAATAGTAAGCCTCTTTTAACTGAAGATCACCCGCGGGGGTGTGCCTCCATAAAAGCTGATCATGCTTGTCCTCTAAAGGAATAGCAACCTCCTTAACAATCTGGTAGAGGTTAGGGAACATGTGAATGAGTTGATGAGGGATATTCCATTGATTATCCAAAATGTAATCACCGACATTTGAAGAGAAAAGCTGCCTAATATCCATAGGAATATGAAAGACATCTGCAAGAGGAGGGCCACACCAAGCTTGATTCTAAAAATTGATGTTTTGGCCATTACCAAGAAGCCAAATAGAATTATGTATAATATTGGAGAACTCATCCTTCATACTGCTCCAAAGTGATGAAAAAATATGGTGCTTGACAGTTGAGTTGGCTCTTAGGACTGTATCTCTCAGAATGATAGCCCAAGACTTTTGAGAATTCAACAAAGACCAACAAAGTTTAAGGTTAGAAGCATTGTTCAGAGCACAAAGAGATCTAATGTTGAGCCCTCCTTGATGAAAAGGCCTACAAACCTTTTTCCAAGAAACTGAAACAAGTTTACTTTTATCTTTATCTCCACTCCAGACAAAGTTCCTAATGCATCTTTCTAAATCTTTAATAAGAGAAGAGGGCCAAGAATAGATTGAAATGCTATAAGTTAACATGCTCAAAATCACAGACCTAATAAGCTGAATCCTACCAGCCATAGAAAGAATGCTAACTTTTGACTTAGAGAGCATGAGCTTGATCTTGTCTGCTAAGGGTTGCTAATGACTAACTTTAGGTTTTCCTTTGAAAATAGGAACCCCTAGATAGTTAAAAGATAGAGTACCAATATTGAAGTTCAGCAAGTTAACAATTTGAGTCATTCTAGGTTGAGAATTAGAGGAGGAAAAGATAGTTGACTTGTTTGTATTTATGATTTGGTCAGAAGATAATGCATATCTATTGAAAAGATCCCTGAGAGCATTCAAACTTGAACTTCTACCTTTACAGTAAATCATCAGCATAAAAAGAATGAGAAGGTAAGAAATAATTTCTGGAACCTTTGATCATTTCCACCTTGCTATTAATAACCAATTTTGAGATGCTTCTACTAAGAACATCTTCATCTATGCAAAACAAAAGAGGAGATAAAGGATCTCCCTGTCTAACACCTCTTGTGCAATTAAAGTAACTGACAAAAAATTGGTTTTGCCATTGAGATAGGATAACCATGAGATTTGCCATTGATAGAAACTGACAAATAGGCTGATTGCAGAATAACAAGAATCCACTGACAAAAAACCTCATTAAAACCAAAATTTTAGAGCACTTTTAACATAAAAGGCCATTCTAGTGTGTCAAAAGCCTTAGTGATATCAATCTTAAGAGCTAAGTTACCACCATAGGATTTGTTATGAAGAAGATTAGCAGCTTCTGAAGCAATACATAAGCCATAACAATAGGCCTGTATTGGTCAATAGAGTTGGCATTAGGAGTCTTTGGAAGGAGGGCTATAATATTTGAGTTAAATCCAGGCAATATTCATCCAGTTGTGAAGAATTCAATGAAAACATTGCTAACATCATTTTTCACTATGTTCTAGAAAGATTGAAAGAAGAATGCTCCAAAACCATCAGGCCCAAAAGCACTATCCTTGTTGAGAGAAAATAATGCAGCTTTGATTTCCTGATGAGAAGGGAGCAAAGTAAGCATAGCATTTGTTTCATTTGAGATCAGATGAAGAATGACTTCTTCTGCAAGTAATTGGTCCTGCAAAACAAAGTTAGTACAAAAAAGAGATTTATAATAGTTAACTACATTCTTTGCAATTTGGTCTATTAACACTTGTTCACCATCAATTAGTGAGGTTATTTTTTTGGTAGTGGCCTTGATTTTTGCAATTATGTGGAAATACTTGGTGTTTCTATCACCTTCCAAGTGCCAATTCAGCTTTGCTTTCTCTTGCCAGCAGCATTCTTGTCTATTTAAAGCATCCTCATAGACTTTGTGCGCATGTTTCTCTTCTTCCAATAACAAGTCAGTGTGACTTGTAGATTGGATTTGGGCCTGAATCAACTGCAGATTATGTTCAGCATTTGTGACAAAGTCATGAACATTTCCAAAATTGTCTTTGTTCCAAATTTTCAACTTATCTTTAAGAATCTTTAGCTTCTTAGTAAGAATGAACATAGGGCAACCTACAATAGGAGTATTCCAAGATTCTTGAATAATGTTTTTACAATCAGGGTGCAAGGTCCACATTCTCATGAATTTGAATTGGGAAGCAAAGGTTTCAATGTTGGTTTGTAACTCAAGTAAAAGAGGGTAATGGTCAGACCTATGTTTGGTTAGGGTTGTAACTGAGATAGAGGTACACAAATCAATTAGAGAATGAGTACAAATGGCTCTATCCAATCTTCTTTCAGTTTGTCTATTGTTACCTCTACCATTGGACCAAGTGAATTCAACTCCTCTAGTCTGCAAATGAATAAGTTTATTGGTGTTTGTCCAGTTTTGAAATTCTACCATAGGGAGTCTAGCAGGATTGAACCTCCCTATATGTTCATGAGATCCTAGAATGGAGTTGAATTCTCTTATAAAGCACCAAGGCAGGGCATGCTGGGATAGAAGATGGGACAAGGTTTGCCAAATGTTTCTTCTAGTAAGGTAATTTGTTGAGGCATAAATCGCAGCAAAAGCTAGGGTTTTGTCATTTTCTAGGATGGTGAAGGAAACATGTTGGTCATCTAAGGCTAATAACACAGGGTCCAGGTTCTTTTTACAAAAGCACCAAAGCTTAAGGTTCAAATTATGTCTACTATTGACAACAATAAGTTTGAGGTTCAGTTTAGATAACCACCTATTAGGGAAATCATCAAAGTTCATCCAAGGTTTAGAAATTAAAACTAAGTCAGGTTTATGAAGAAAAACTAATCTTTTGAGGGCTAATCTTGAAGGGAAATTAGCTAAACCCCTAGCATTCCAATAAAGACACTTCATTTGAAAGGTTCAGAGGAAACCTTTGATCTGGTTGCATATGTGTCCCTACACAAGTGTTTGAGTCTCTTTTGAGCTTTCTTTTGGCTTTTAGAAATCATCATTTGGAAACCATATGCTTCTTCTGGATTTTGATTAGGCTCCATTTCAATAACTTCAATTAACTCTGCTTCAGCATCTTCATTCTTAGCCATGTTTGCCCAAGAATCCTTTAAAAATTCCATATCCTTCAAAACTCTAGCAGGGGTCTCAGGAGTTTTCTCTTTATGAGTATTGTGACTTTGAACTTCATCAGTCGTGGAGATAGAGTCTTCCTGAACTTGAGTATCCTCAACAAAAGAACCTTGTGAATTGGATTGTTCAGCAATCTTTGAAGCACTTGCTTCCTTCTTAATTTGTTCATTAATCTCTTGTTCTAGTTGTAAATCTTGTAATCGATGAAGAGTCTCAGGTTCCACAACATAAGCTTTTCCTTTTGAATTTGTTTCCTTGTTTGCACTTTTCTGTCCTTCAATCTCATCAATATCTTCATTTCCCTCTTCAAGGTTGATAACCTCTTTCTCTTGATTCATATTTTCATTGATCTTGCCCTGTTCTTGTCTTCCATCTTTAGTTTGGACAAACACTTGCTTAGGGGTTTTGGTCAAATTCTTCTTTCCTGCATTAATTGCTCATGGTGCGGTATCTCCATGCCACTTCTTGCAATAATCAACATGATGCCCAATATTCTTAAAGTAAGTGCATAATGGAGGAATGTTTTCATATTCAAGGTCTACATAAAAAGCAAAACCCTTTCTTTCCACAAGCAGTTTGTATCTTAGGGTTTGAGATAAATCAATATCTACTAAAATCCTAGCAAACTGACCAAAAGTTCTTTCAATCATAGGCTTATCAGTTGCTGAATCCGTACATATTGGAGAACCAATACCACTCACTATAGAAAATAGGATATTCTTTCTCCAATATTCTTGAGATAAGCCATGGATCCTGATCCAAACTTGCGCAGAAGTATTGTTTTGTAACCTAGGGTTGAAATCATGAGTCCATGGAAATAACTTAAGAAATCCAGGGCTTAGATTCCATGAAGCAATGGATCTAACCCTTCTAACATCTTCTAATGTTGTAAAAGTAAATTCATAGTAGCCTTTACCTAAAGAAGAGATTCCCCATCTTGAAAGATCCTTCCAGAACTGAGCTGACTTAGCTTTTAAGGCAACCAAAGTCATAGGGGTAGATCCCTTTGGCCATCTGATTCTACCGTGTAGATTTAGCTTACAAGCATCGATTCCAGCTGAATACTCCTCTTCAGGAGTTTGTATAGCTAGTTCATCGCTTTTGAGGACAGCTTGGGGTAACTGCGAGGTTGGAATTTCACAAAGGTTTGATACGGCTTGAGCGAATGTTTTCAGCGGTTTGGTGGTTTGGATCGTTGTTTGGGATCAATATCAAGAAATTTCCAAGGGATATTGAATGGCGTTATTGAAGAAGGGTGGGGGAAAGAGCGGTGGAGGCAGGGGTGGTGGCAAAGGTTACACTAGGTTGATGATGAATAGTAACTAATAGCACTATCACAAAATTGTAGAGCTTTTCTCTCTATCTCTAACATTTTTTCTAGAGATAAATCCCATAAGAAAATTTGTTTAAGGTATAATTGGAATAATGAAAAATTCAACCAAAAATCTCCTATTTCATTTATATATATTATATTCTCTAATTATGAAACTTAATGTCTACCAAAAATACAATCTTACCCCTTCTTAATTTTTTGACACGTCATCAAAATTATATCCTTTTGTGTCTATTGCTTCAACCTCCCTCTATTTTCTCTCTCATAAAAACAAATTAAAACAAACTCCTTCAATAAAACACACTAACTTAGTCTTTTTTTAAAGAACAAGCAAACTTCTATTATCTAATTATGAAACTTAATGTCTACCAAAAATACAATCTTACCCCTTCTTAATTTTTTGACACGTCATCAAAATTATATCCTTTTGTGTCTATTGCTTCAACCTCCCTCTATTTTCTCTCTTAAAAACAAACTCACTTGAAAACAAAGTTAAAATTAAGGGTTTTAAGAAAGAAGTTAAAGTTGTTTGGTTACTTTATTATTTTTTTAGTTTTAAAGTTGTTTGCCAAAATATTGTACAAATATATAATAAATAAAAAATTGTTAAAAAAATTTTTGAAGGGAAAAAATGTTTAAAATATTTTTTTAGTAAGTACTTAATAGATATTGTGTTTAGCCTACCTTCTCCTTACAAAACAAACTTAATCTTAATCTCAATCAAAAGAAATTTTCCTATAATTCAAACAAATTTTCCTATAATTCAACTTCTAAATATTATCTAAAGAGTTAAAAACAATTTACAATCTATTATCTTTCTCTAATTATGAAAGTTAATGACCAGTAAAAACACAATTTTACCTCATCTTAATATTTTGACCTGTCAACATATATTTATCATTTTGTGTCTTTTGTAACAAAAGTTCCTATTCAGCTGAGAGAGAAAATAACTTTCAAAAGATTGATGTGATTTTGTAACAAAAATTTCCTTTTATATTGATGTATCTAAACAAACTAAATTATTTTTTTTTTAAAAAATGATTTTATTATGATAAACAAACACAAAATAGATTATGAATTTTTTATAAAAATTTTAAAAAAATCCTTAAATTATTGAATTTCAATATTATTTTTATTTTAATTCATAACAAACAAGCCCTACGGGGTTTGTTACAACTTAAAAAAAACTTTAAAGAACATTGTACTTCTTTGTTATTATTTTTTAAAAAATCAGGTTCAACAAAAAAAATTAAAAGCGTCTTTAAATGAAAAGAGATTATAGTAACTTTTGAAAAAATATAAGAGAGGGAGAAAATAAGTATCAAAAAATGAAGATAATTTTGTAACGAAAAAATCCAATTTATATAGTTGTATCTAAACAAATATTTTTTTTTTCAAAGAAGTGATTGTTATTACGATAAACAAACACAAAATTGATTATATTTTTTCAAAAAATCTCTAAATAATTGAACATCAAAATATATTTTTATTCTATTAAAAGTGAACCATATATTCAATTTACATTTATTAAAAATAAGTTTTATGATTGTACCAAAAAAAAAGTTTTATGATGTTCATTTGCTTCCTATGATATTTTCTTTTTTAGGATGCAATAGAACTACCTTCCTATGAGTTTTTCTTTTGTAGGTAATCTAATGAAAAAATGACAATTGTTTACATATTTAGTCTAAAAAAATATTCATAAATAAAAAAACATTAATAGATATATTTCACTTATCGGTAAAATAACAAAATATGGCTGAGACAATTATTGTTGATACTAACAAAACACTGAAAAAATATTTTCACTAAGAAAATTAAAAAAGAAAAAAACATTCAATTATATCTGATTGATAATCACAAAATAACATATCTTCATTCTTAAAAAAAACATAACTTCAAGAAAGTTACAAAATATTTATTACAAGGCATATTCCTACTTTTCTAAAAATAATTTGCCGTTGTTTTTTCTTTATTTTTTTAGTCAAAAGAAAAATTATATTAAATAAAAAAAATAGATAAAGAGACAGGGGCATTAGACCTGACTCAGGCACAACCCAAAACAGGGATACAACATAATAAATCAAACCAAGTGGATTGACCCTAATCTATTCTAAATTTTTTTTCATTAATCACGTGCTTAACCAAACGAACCCGTTTACGGGCGCAAAACCAGGTTACAAAAAAAAAATGAAAAGTGAACATCTGCGAAGAACAGTTAATGGATCATCCGTCAACACAGTATAAAAATCCAAGTGCCAACAGCTCCTTGAACAAATCAACAAGCATAAAAGCTCTTTCGAGCTTGAAGAACAAGAGTGTAGGCAAACAAGACACCTTGAAACCTGCATATCTCAACATATTTGGAAACAACAGAGAATCAAAGAAGTCAGGCCACTTTGTCATATTATAAATAATATTTTTTATCGTTGTAGATTATTAATTATTATATCTTTTAGAAATATGACAATAAAAAACACTGAAAAAATTATAAATGAGTCACTAAATAATATAGTTGTACAATTCATACACGAGACTCATAAAAGACATCTTTATCAATAATGAAATTTTTATTATTTTTAATATTTTTACATATTTTTAGTTTACCACTTCATAATATTCAATAACAACTATTTCAATGATTTTATCATGTGCAAATTACTATTTAAAAAAAATCACAGGCAAATTACACTAACCTCCTTTAAGGACTTCTTAAATAACACAAAAACCCGCTCTATTTTTTAACTAAACACTAATCTCCCTTATTTTTTATCATTGACAAACACATCCCTTATAATATAACACGGTTTAAACTTTGTTAATTTCATTTTTTTAGCAATTAACTTCTTCATATGAGTATGAACTCACTTAATTTTCGACCATTTTTTCTTTCTATTTTTCACTTAGGTGTTTTTTCCCAACTTATTGTTACTTAGTCAAGGTGGTTTAATTTTTAAACCCTAATGTAACAAAACGGATATATCGAATATTATTTTCATTTCATTGATCAACCACAATGTCCATCCACCAAAATTTCTTCTCATTTCTATATTCTCTTTTGATATTTTTTGTAATTGCCGATGTTTGATTCTATTTGATGGTAAAAACAAGTGTTGTTATTGTTTCTCCATTGCGAGAAAAAAAAACTCATTTAACTTAATTGCGAAAAGAGAAAACAGATACAAACAAACCAAAATGACTGAAATTAAATTGTATATTTACAAAGTTATTGAAATGGATAAAATGAAGGGAGATTGATGTGTTTGGAAAATTAGAAGGAGTGCTTGTGTTATTTAAGAAAATCTCGAGCAAAGTTAATATAATTTTTCCTTTTATCATTAATTAAAGTCGGCTTTATCATTAGTTTCTTCTTATTTTCTTAATTCATATAACATTGCAATGCACTCTGATGCATAGCCTTCGTTTCGAATTAGCCCGTGACACATGTTTGTTACTGGTTTTTAAGATAATATTGTTTTTATTGTAATAAAATTTATCTATTTTTTAATTGATAATTTAAATATTGTTATAAAAGGATAAAATAATAAATAAAAGGTAAAAAGCCAACACAAACTCATCTATTTTCTTTATACATAGATAAAAAAAAACAAAATTCTGAATATTTTAAAAATAAAAAAAATAAATACACAAGCTTAACACAACAACGTAAGAAGAAAGTACACAAACAGCAAATTCAAAACCAAAACCAAATCCAAAACCCTTTATTAACACCCTAGACATTGATTCAACTTGTTAAAGATTGAAGACAAGATGAGTGTGATTCCAAAGGAATCAATTGAAGTAATTGCACAAACCCTAGGCATCAACAATTTATCTTCCGATGTTGCTCTTTCTCTTGCACCCGATCTTGAGTATCGCATTCGTGAAATCATGCAGGTAGGTATTAATTCATTTTTTCATAAACCCTCAATTTTCAATTTAAATAAATTTAAACCCTTTTTTTTTTATTATTTCAGGAATCGATTAAATGTATGCGCCATTCTATGAGAACTTTTCTTACTCCTGATGATTTTGATACTGCACTTGCGTTGAGAAATTTAGAGGTAACTTTCTTTGCTTTAACCACAAATACATACACAGACACGCCGACACCGTTAATGATTTCAGAAAATCACATAATTCAATGTAATTTCATGTGTTGGTGTCGGACACCGACATATGTCTAACACCGGGATACGGAGTGTCCGTGCTTTGCTTTACTTTAGGGTTTTAAGGGTCTGTTTATGCAAATAAAAAAGCTTTTATGTGTTATTCATAAGCTTGTCAAGGCTGTTTATGAAAAACCAGCTTATGAAGATACACTTTTCTCAATGTAAACTTATGAATTAACATAAAAAGTCATTTATTTGCATAAGCTATTTTCATAAGCCAATCCAAACGGGCCCTAAATAGCAGTTGCCGTCAATTGCTGCCAGTGTAGCCGCGGTCGGGTTGCAGTTTTGGCAAGATTAAAAATTGTTATGTCGCGCCCAAGGTTGTGATTGGGGAGGACCCTGGTTTAGTTTTCATGTGTTTGCTTTACTTTTTATTTGATAGGATTGGTTGTCACAGTATCATAAATTTTATGTTTGTTTTTGCCGGCAGGGACTAAAAGTAACAATTTTTAAATTTATAGGAACTGTATCCAAACAAAAAAACTGACACGGATTAAAATAAAAAACGCTATAATTGCAGGGGAGAGAAATTATATTTATACCGAACTTTTATCTTTTCTCATAGACAAATGTTAGTAAATTAGTAGTTATGTTATGGTCCGCTCGGGGTGGTTTTCTGTTTTGAAATTTTCAAAAACCAAAACCAATTTTATTGTTGAAATTTTCTCATAACCTCCACACCAAAAGCAAATCAACATGAATGAATAAAAAGTATATCAACGTCTGATAAAAACCGGGCACAACAATGAAATGAACTCTCATAACATATCGTACCTGCTGCAATTCAGAGAACAGTACCGGTGACAACATGACGACAGAGTGGTGGGTCGTATGGCAGCGATGTGGCGTTGCATGATGGGGTACAAGGCATCAACAAGTTACTGGGTGCTGCTATGTCAAGCAGTATTTGAAGCGGCAGCAGCACTGTATTCTGGTGGTGAAGGGGTGGACGATGTTCATATAAGAGGAAGGTGTTAAAGGGGTGTGGAGGTTGGTGGTGAAGGGGTGTGCAAGACGGAGGCAGTGTCGTGCATGCGGAACTGGTGTGGAGGTTGGTGGTTAAGGGTGGACGATGTTCAGAGAAGAGGAAGAAGGTGTTCAGGAAGATGAAGGAACCGCAAGCAAAAGGTCACGAGAAGTTAAAATAGAAACAAACAACCCAAAACGGAATACCTATTTTTTTGATTGAGTTTTAGGGAAAAGCTGCTTTGAAATTAATTAAAAAACGAAATAAACCAATTTTACCCGAACAGGTTTTGGTTTTGAAATTGATTTTCAAAACCAAAAACTAACAACCACCCCGAACGGACCCTTAATTTTCAAACTTTGAATGTCAGACCTCTGCTTAAAACTCCTTTGGAGTCCCTAAGCTCACTTACCTAGCTGCCTACTTGGGACTTTTAATTTATGTTTGAGCTAACTACTGTTTTAGTTTTATCTTTGATTGTATTGTTTCGGTTTCCATTTGTCTTTATGTATGAGCCAATACACATTGTTTATTACTGTAGAAATCTTGCAGAATAAATTATACTTATTTGGCATATTTGCTTTTGAATAAGAGGGATTTGGTAGTTATGTTACCATCTCTCATCATTGACCTGTTTTATTCCTGTCATTATTAGGTTTTATTTTTTGTCATCATTAGGATTAATTTGTTTCCTTTTCTGGTTCATAAGGTGAGGGTGGCTGAGAGGCTACTTCCTCTATTTATACTATTGTAATATATTTTCTTAATCAATCAATGAGAATACAAAAACTTATTCTCTGATATTCTACAATTACAGAATAGAACACTATGACATTTGGTCCATGTAGTGATCACACCTAGTTGGACAAAGCTTGGTTTTTTTTTTTTTTTTGAGAGGGGATAAAGCTTAGTTGTTGTTGTTGTTGATTTATTGTTGCTGTTTTCTTTTTTCTTATGTTTGTATTTATGTATCAGCCGATATATGGTTTCGCCTCTAACGATCCTCCTCGGTTCAAAAAAGCTTCTGGACACAATGCTTTGTTCTACATTGATGACAAGGATGTGGATATTAAAGATGTAAGCGTTTTGTAGGTACTTCTAGACTTTTTTGTTTGAACTGAAGTAGTTGAAGAATTGCTTCCTGAATCCTGATATGATATTCTCACTATTTTTCTTGATTCGAATAGTTGGTTGAAGCAGATTTACCGAAAGCACCCCTTGATACATCAATTACCAGTCACTGGTTGGCTATTGAAGGTGTGCAACCTGCAATTCCCGAAAATGCTCCACCTGAAGGTAATTATTTAGATTTGAGTGCCCCTTAGTATATTAGGTTCACCAAACCTTATTGGGTTGTTCTTATTACCATTACTAATTTCTTCTTATTTAACCTACCTGCGATAGTATTGAAGATTAGAACTAGCGAGAATTTTGTATTTCGTCATCGGCATGATTTCACTCCGTTTTATTTTGTCCAGTTACTATGAGGTATATGATTAGAAAGTAATTTTCCAACCATTCGCAATTTTACTTGCATGTTGTTACTTGCAGCTTCCACTGAGATAAAAAATTCTGAATATAAAGAAGATAGGCTTCCTGTGGATATCAAATTACCTGTTAAACATGTAATAACGACGGAGCTTCAGGTATACACATTATATGAAATGCATTGTTCTAAAGGAATTTCTTATTTACTGATCAACATTAATGAGCTTTGTTTCTTCTACAGCTTTACTACGAAAAAATAATTGAGCTGATTTTGAATAAGTCTGGCTCCATTCTTTTTAGAAGAGCATTGGTTACCTTGGCAACTGACTCAGGACTCCATCCTTTAGTTCCTTATTTCACACGCTTTGTTGCTGATGAGGTATTGACAGGTTTATATCTATTACGTTTTTGGTTAAGCTTCTTATATATAGTGTGAAATAGACTTTTTAAGTACTCATTTTTATCTTTTTCCCCTTATCATATCAGGTGGCACGGAATTTAAGTAATTTAAACATCTTATTTGCCTTGATGCGCCTTGTGCGGAGCCTTTTGCAAAATCCTCACATACACATAGAACTTTATGTAAGTACGATGCTATTTCAATTGTCTTTGCATCTAAACTTCATCAAACTCGAATGATTATTTCCTTCTATGACAATGCTGATGAGGTTGCAAGGTTGATCATTGGTATGTTATTTTAGAAATAAACAAAATCACTACATCAAAAATTGGGTTATATCTGGATAACTGAAGCCAAGACTGAAGGGCAATTGTAGTTTACTGAAACTTGAGCTTTGATACAATGTCTTCTGAATTTCAGTTTCTAACCAATTTTTTGTCGAATTCTATCAGTTACACCAAATGATGCCGCCTATCATTACTTGCATTGTTGCAAAAAGGATTGGAAACAGACTGTCTGATAATCACTGGGAGCTTAGGGATTTCAGTGCTAATCTTGTTGCTTTGATATGCAAAAGGTGTGGACCTTCTTTCAATAGATGATAAGAGTATAAATTATAGCAAAGCTCATTCAATTATAATTTAACTTGATAGTCCGAAGAAGAGAAATGAGAAGGTCCACTTTTACTGATGTGCAATCTGGTCAATGTTAAATGCTCGCTGTTGAGGCTGTTACTTATGTGTGTGTGTGTCTGGGCAATATTAAATATATCAAAGTTAAAACTATAGAAGAATAAAAAATTATAAGCTTGAATGCATGATTTATATTTTGAGTTTTTATGTTCCTAGTCTGAATTTTACAGATTTGGGCATATGTATCACAATCTTCAGCCACGTGTGACAAAGACATTTCTTCATACTTTCTTGGACCCTACAAAATCTCTGCCTCAACATTATGGTGCAATCAAAGGAATAGCAGCTCTTGGATCAAGACTGGTATGTATCTTCTAGCCTATGTATTTTAATATTAGCAGAGTGGATTGTTAGATAACGGCTTGGGTTGTAAAATTAATTGGTCTCATTAGTCATGTGATGCTCTTTTGACGACAATAACTCAATGAAGATAGCTATGATTAATTTTTTTCCTGGATGTGGTGTTACTATCTTAAATCTATGCATTTGTTGTTAACACATGCTACTCTTTACAGCCTTAACTCTTTTTCCTTTGGAATCCATGGGTGATTTTTTTGCATTGTGGTATAGAACATCGAATTGTGTATTACAACCAATTTATAGTGCTCATTCATTTGCATAGGTTCGTTTGCTTATACTTCCAAATCTGGAGCCATATTTGCATCTTCTTGAGCCCGAAATGCAGCTTGAGAAGCAAAAAAATGAAATAAAAAGGCAAGAAGCATGGCAAGTATACGGAGCCTTGCTGGTGAGTTGTAATTTTTGTCATTGAGTTTAATATTGAAACAATCCAAAAAGAAAAGACACTGTTATCCAATCATGTGTTGCCACATTCAATTTTACAACATGTTGTCAATTGTCATTGAATGATGTGGCAACACACCCAGTTTCAATTATATGCATGAATCTATTTGTTTTTTTTTCTTTTTCTGAACATCTTTTTACCTAATTACTGAAGTCATAAACCTTTCAGTGTGCAGTAGGCCAAAATATGCATGAAAAGGTCAAGAGATTCAGTAGTTTGCTTTCTCCTCAAACTCGTGCTACTTCAAGTGGCAATGGAAAAGCCATGATTGCAGTGCCAGGTATGACCTTATTTTGATGCATAATGAATTTTATTGTCTTTGAAGCAATACTTGTAAAAATATGGAATACAAACTAAAATGGTTAAAAGTTACGGCTAATGGAAAACATTTTCGATAAAACAAGAATGACCATAACTTTACATTTTAAAACCAATATATATATTTTAACACATGAATAAATAAACTAGATTTCGAATAATATTGACTAAAATTTACATTTTAAGGCCAAATCAGTGTAGGATTGCAAACTAAACTACTAGTAAAATTTGAGAGTTTACCAATTTTATCAGTTTACTTGAAATCATAAAAGTTTATAAAAAAGAGAGTTTACATGCGAGTTAACTCATTTTTGTGACCGAGAATCGTAAACCCATGTTAACTCATTCTTGTGACCGAGAATCGTAAACCCATAAGACTTTAAGAGTTAACTCAATAGATTGACAACCTTAATTTGCAACAGGTGTTACTGGGGTTGTGGTACCAATGAATTCCATGTCAGTCGACAACATGCAAGGGTCAACAAGTGGATTTCCCACCATGATGGGAGTTTCTAATTCAAGCATAGGCATGTCATCATCAATGGATCGTCAATTATCCAACGAAAACAACACTTCCTCTTCCATTCTAGCTCAGGCTTGGAAGGATGACATAGATGCAGGACAATTGCTGCCACCAGTGTTTGAATTATTTGGTGAAAGTTTGTTATCATTTATACCAAAACCTCAAGCATTTATATTTTTGTAAAACATAGTTGTAGTATTTTTATTTTTGCATAGGTAAGTGCATGTAACTCGGTCATTGTTCATGTTAGAAGTTAGTATAGAAATTAACCTGTCTTTTATTCTCTTCTAACATTCATAAAGTTGAACTTTTTCTCAGACATGATTTATTTAGCATAGATTATATTGTCTTTTTTTTTTTTTTTGACAAGATAGATTATATTGTCTTTTGATTATTATAATCTATATAACATATTTTGACTCTTTTGGGTTGACTTTTTCTCTTTTCAAAATTACCCTCAACTTTCAAAACAAATAACACATAACAAATAAATAAGAGTAAATTTAAACATTAAAATAAAAGTTTAACAAGCACGATATGCGTGTATATATATATATGTCTAATTTTTTTTTCCCTTTATCATTTAAAAAGTGTAACAAACTAGATCAGTATATCTATACTTACCTTTTTATTATCCCAACTATACCCTTAAACAACTTTTTCTATAATAAAGATTGTTGTTGGTGTCATTAAAAAGAGTCTAGATTATTTTTTTTTTGTTATATTGTTGGTGTCATTAAAATAGATAATCATGGTTAGTTTGGTTTGTTATAACTTGAAAGTAACAAAATTTATATTTTTAGTTTTAATCAAAATCAAAATTTTATAAAAAAATAACACCGTTCATAAATTTCAAACGTTAGCGCAATAAAAAGAGCGGAAAGACGGACACGTGAGTGCCCATCTTTTTGCTAGTAATAATAATGTTAATTCCAAAGCCTTATTTTTATTAAAAACCATACAAAGAAGAGCTCTTAATTTTTCTTTGCTGCTAAAAAGTACATGATTGTTGCTAGTTACACCCCCAACGGTTAGACCTCAAACTCAAAACATTCAACAATAATATCCAAAATAGCCTTAGTGTAAAAAGATTTATGTAAATGTAAAAAGATTTATGTAAATATACTTGAATTTAGTTTGCCTAAATATATTGAACTGAATTGGTGTAAATATACTTGAACTGAGTTTGCAAAAACATATTTAAATTAAGATTTTGTGTGAGTGTACTTGAATTGAGTTTGTGTAGTCGTATTTGAACTTAGTTTGTGTAACTGTACTTGAACTATGCTTGTACAACATTTGAAAATTTAGAATCTACATGGGTTTAAGTAAATACATACTTGAACTGAGATTCAGATTGAGTAAATGTACTTGAGCCGAGTTTGTGTAAAAACATTAATAAACCTTAATTTCCATTCTTCTTCTTCTTCTTCTTCCTTTTTTTTTTTTGCAAGTTGAGTTTTATTTATGTGAATGTATACTTCATTTTATTTTGTTGATTGGGTTTATTCTTCAATTTCGAGTAAGAAAGTAGAGTTTTTTGTTTTCTGCAATTTTTACACAAACTCGGTTCAAATACATTTACAAAAATTTGGTTCAAGTACATTTACCCAATCTCAATCTCAGTTCAAGTATGTATTTACTTAAACCTATGTAGATTTTAAATTTCCAAATCTTGTACAAGCATAATTCAAGTTCAGTTACACAAACTAAGTTCAAATACGTCTACACAAACTCAATTCAAGTACACTCACACAATCTCTTAATTTAAGTATGTTTTTGCAAACTCGGTTCAAGTATATTTACATAAATTCAGTTCAAAAGATTCAGTATATTTACATAAATCTTTTTACACAAAGGCTATTTTGGATATTATTGTTGAATGTTTTGAGTTTGAGGTATACATTCACATAAAATGAAACTCAACTTGCAAAAAAAAAAAAAAGAGGAGGAAGAAGAAGAATGGAAATAAAGGTTTATTCATGTTTTTATTTTGATATTGGAGAAAGCTTGTTCTACATAAGGGTGGAATGATTGCGCAAATGAAGTGAAATAGCTATGAAATGAGAAAAGTAAAGAGATGAAGGAAGTGAAATGGTTCGGGTGAGGACATAATAAAAAGATAGAGACGATGACAATTGAAAATTTAATTTCAATTTTGGATATTTTAATCATTTTAAAGTATAACCAGGTCTTTAAAGATGTCACTAAAAAAATCTTAAAATAACTCTTTGAATTCTAAAGCGAATTGTTCAATTCAAATCCCAATTTTTTTTTCTCATATGTTTCTTCCATTAAATTTTAATTATTTGATATATATTGTTTTTTACCAAATTTATTTGATATCTCTAAAGAAAGAAAAATCTCATGTAAAAAAAAAAGAGAACACAATGCAGAGTGAATAAAAATGAACTCTGAAATGAAAACTCAATTCAATTTTCAAAATCTCCTAAACCCCTAAATTCCCAATTCCAAAACCCTCAACACACCAAAATGCTTTCCCTAAATAACCCCAATAAACTACTCTCACCCTCTTCCATTCCCACTTCATTTTCTCACACTACACTCTCTTCCTCTTCTTCATTCACTCTCAGAAACTGTACCGAACCCCTTCGACGACGTCGTTTTAGACCTGTTTCATGCTCCTTTGATTCAATAGACAATGCTAAGATTAAGGTTGTTGGTGTTGGTGGTGGTGGCAACAATGCTGTTAATCGCATGATTGGTTGCAGATTACAGGTTTTTCTTTTTTCTTTCTTTTTTATAATTGCTGATAAAGTTATTTTTTTTATTCATTTTTTTAGTTTAACTATTAATTGGCCATTTTGGTTTTCATTTACGAATTTATGAATCATGTGAAATTGTGATAAATTTGGTGGGTTTTCTCTAATTTGAGAAATATGCTAATTTGAAATTGTCCCCGTTGTTAAAGAGTGATTTGATTTTGATTGGGAGGATATTTTACGTGGAATCGCGGCTTGAAACGGGATCACAACATTTTCCCCCCTCCTGTGTGTTTATTAAAGTATGTGTTGGTCACTAAACCAGTATCAAATTCGTTGAAATTCATGTGGAATGCAAATTATTTAGTGGATTTCATTTGAATTTCAACATATAGATATGAGAGAGTATTGAAATTATAGTCTATTTCTAGCAATCCTATTGTTTGTTTTTCGGAGATATTTTTATCATGGTTGCATTTTAGTAATGAAAATGCTTATTGTTATAAAGAGAAGGACGCTAAGAAACACAAGAATCCTATGTGGCAGCAAGTAAGACTTAGAAATAATTGTTGTGACGCATCAACACACTCGAGGGAGAGATAAGGAAAATGCCAGATACAGCGAATAGTAATTTCATGACAACATCGCGACTTGAGTTTTTTTGCCTTTTTTCCACCTATTTCTCTCTCTGTATCTCTCCAAATGATATTTTCATGTCTTTATCTTCATTTTTGTTCTTCCACAACCGTGTAACACTTAACAGCTTCCATGGTATAGTAGAAGATGATCTCTCATCATCATCTACTACAACATTTTTACACCTATGGTGACAGGGTTGAAGAATTAAAATCACCCAGATGGAGAAAAGTGAATATACATATACGATGGATTCATGATTATCCAATACAACTGGACTTTGTACTTTATATTTTTACATTTACCACTGTTTTTTCTCTTCCAATTTTCCATTTCAAAGATGACATTGATGGTGGTATAGCGGTGATGATTCATGGCATATGAAATATTTTTTTATTTTATTAAAATAAAAACCCATAAATTGTGGGTTTGTGAATACAGAGCGTTGCCTAAAAAAAGGATAAAACAGTTTTCAACGTGTGTGTAGCTTTCGTGAGGATAAATTTCCCTCAAAAAAAAATGTTGTAATGTGTAAATGTGAGTTAAAGTTCCACATTGGATGGAAGAGTCGAGGTTGAGCAATATGTAGGTGAAGGAGTCCTATAAACCCAATGCCTTAAGGTTTTGGATGAAGATGCGGTGTCCAACTCACTTTGTGTGATTGCTCTTAGTCCAATGTGAGGATCTAACCATGTAAGGCTCTCCCTCGTGGCCCAACAATAATAACTACCCACTTCACTTCCCCATGTATGGTCAGTCAGAACATGATTGGTTAAGTCTCCTATTTTTATGCATTTTTCTCTTTCTTGTATAATTTCTTCTAAACAAATAACATTGATCTTCTAGTAATCACCACATTTTTATGCTGTATAGCTTTTTTCAGCAAGCCATCATTGCAAAAGTTGAATTCTGAAACATTTTGTTATATTCTTTTTTTAATCAGGGTGTAGACTTTTATGCTATAAATACTGATGCTCAAGCACTGTTGCATTCTGCTGCTGAGAATCCTATAAAAATTGGAGAACTCCTGACTCGCGGATTAGGTCAGACACTCACCTCGACGTCTTCTATACCTTTGTGCATTGTGCTCAATTGGAACTTGCTTCCATTATGTGATTTGTGTGTGTGTGTGTGTTGCTTTTATTTCTATGTGGCATTTGATTCGAGTTTCTTGATAGAGATGCAGGTACCGGTGGTAATCCACTTTTGGGGGAACAAGCTGCTGAGGAATCAAAAGAAACTATTGCTAATGCTCTTTATGGCTCAGATTTAGTGTTTGTAACCGCCGGTATGGGTGGAGGCACAGGGTCTGGTGCTGCCCCTGTTGTGGCCCGGATATCAAAAGAGGCTGGTTACTTAACTGTAGGTGTTGTTACCTATCCCTTCAGTTTTGAAGGACGCAAAAGATCCTTGCAGGCATGTGTCATTTCTCTTTTTAGTTGAAACTTGAATGAACACTTTGTAGAAGCTCCTAAAAATGCTACTTAACACTACTCCAGTATGCTAGAACAATTGAAATTTCTTCTTCTTTTTTCCATTCCTACCCAATTTCAGTAATCTTGAGTTATATACATCTTATGCAGTGTTGTCAATTGTGGATTGCAGAAAATAGTGGTTTGTTCAAATTTCACTATGTAACATTGCTATAGCGCCGCTATAGCCACTATTTCACAATATTTGAACTAAATAGTGCATCGCGGAACAATAGTGATTTGTTAAAATTCCCCTATGCAACAGCGTTATTCTGCCGCTGTAGCCACTGTTTAACCACACAGATCGTATGGTTTAACAATGATTTGATAATGTATTTCATAAATTGCTTGATGTTTATTTTCTTTCTTCCAAGTTATTATGTTGCGTTGAGGATATTTTTCAGTGGTTGAAATTCAAATATTATGATTCCAGGCTCTAGAAGCCATCGAAAAGCTGCAGCAGAATGTGGACACACTTATAGTGATTCCAAATGATCGTTTGCTTGACATAGCTGATGATCAAACGCCTCTTACGGATGCTTTTCGTCTTGCTGATGATGTTCTACGACAAGGAGTACAGGGAATATCAGACATCATAACGGTGAGTTGATTAACTATTGATATTTCCCATCTGGTCACTGTATCATGAAAAAGTTTAGTTTACACAACTAAGTTGGTAGATTGCAAAGAGAAATAGGAGTTATTAAAGACCTAGATCGGTAGATTGCTACTCCATCGTTATTGAACATTTATTAACGTTGAGTACATTTTTATGTTATTTTATTGGGATGATATGGATTATACTGTCTTTCTACAGATACCTGGTCTTGTAAATGTGGATTTTGCTGATGTAAAAGCTGTGATGAAGGACTCTGGAACTGCGATGCTTGGAGTAGGTGTTTCCTCTGGTAAAAACCGTGCTGAAGAAGCTGCAGAACAAGCTACTTTGGCACCTTTACTTGGATCATCTATCCAGTCAGCTACTGGGATAGTGTATAATATTACTGGAGGAAAAGACATAACTCTTCAGGAAGTGAATAGAGTTTCTCAGGTACTTCGTTTTATTAGCACTTGTTGAAAGATCATATCGCCATGGCAAATTCTTGTTTACCCATCAATAAAAGGTGGGTAATACTACCCATGCTGAGTTGGCCCAATCAAAACAATGTATTTATATAACATTAAAAATAATAGAAAACAAATAAATAACTTTGATTGGTGCCAACTCAACATGGGTTGTGTTATCCACCTTTTATTGATGGGTAAACAAGTTGTCACCTATCGCCATTCCTTTTGCACTAACAGGTCTGATTGGATTAGCTTATTTGAACTTATTTATTGGCATAAGCACCTGTGAAACTGTTTAAGAGAACTTATGGAAACAACTTATGACATGTCCATAAGTTATTTTAAGCTTACTTCCATAATTACTCCAAAATAGCTTATTAAAACAACTTAGAGCTTATATGAAAACATTGACTTTGTTTTATCATTTGTTATAGAACTAGCTTATACTTACGCACTTAATTAAGTTATTTGTCCAAACATATGTTGATATTGTGCATCTGTTGGAAATATATGTATCGGTTTTTTAAAATCGGTAATATTTATAGGTTGTGACAAGTTTAGCCGATCCTTCTGCAAATATTATATTTGGAGCTGTTGTTGATGAGCGCTACAACGGGGAGATTCATGTGACCCTCATTGCCACCGGCTTCTCACAGTCCTTCCAAAAGATGCTACTAACAGATCCAAGGGCTGCAAAGCTTATTGACAGATTACCTGTGGGCCAAGAAAGCAAACAAACATCAACTCCGCTAAATGCCTCAAACTTTTCATCAACAGTTGCATCTAAAGCATCCCCACGAAAACTTTTCTTTTAGCTTCTTGGTTCTTTTAACCCTTTTTTTTATAGTAGTTTTGTATTTGTAAAATTCATTAAGCTTGATTCAGGTATAATTCTGGTTTGTCCCTCGATTGTGGAGAATTTTTTTACAAACTCTTCAGAAAAATTAGCTATTGGCATGACTTAGTATTTACAGTGTCAGTGTAACGTTTGTAGCATTTTTGTCAAAGGAATGAGTATGTATGTATATAAGTTACATTATCATGTGGAAAAGTGTAAACGTACAAGTGCAAGTGCATCTCATAATTTTTATAAAAATGGAAAGTAAATTTATTTCAACAAAACTCTAACTAAAAGATTATATTTAGATTCACTAAACTCAATTTTATTATGTTCACCCAACCGTTTTTCTTGAAAGCGTTGCTAATGCAAGCCCCCTCGGTTTATGATAGGTATGAAAAAACCATTAATTTGTCCCTAAATTATCACATTCTCTAATTTGGAAATTGCTCTTCTCCCTTTCAAAATTGCTCAAATTTTTAATTATGCCTAGCGTGAGTTAACTCACGCTCGGCCTTTTCAACGTGAGTTAACTCACGCTGGACATTTTTCAGCGTGAGTTAACTCATGTAGGCACGTGAATGAGCAAAAACAAAAGCAAGAAGAACAATTTCCCTATAATTTAGTCAATGAACGATAGAAATATTAAAACCAGTCCATAAACTATTTTAATTTGAAAATTGTTTTTCCCACTTAAACATTTGCTAAAAAACACATGGAAATTACACATATAACCCAACTACCGTTCGGGTAGCGAACTGCAGTTAACCGTCGTTGTACCAACAACAATTGGCTCAGCTGCAATTAAGTGTTCAAGAGTTTTTAACAGTAAATTTGGATAAAAGAACAAAACTGTTTTTAATAGACAGTCAGACATATAAAACCATAATTGATAAAAATAAAAGTGTCAAAAAGGAGACTCATGTTGAGCTTGGATTGCATGTTCCATGAGTTCACTTTATGTTTACTCAGTTTTCTCTAATAAGAAATTATGTAAAAGTTCCATATTTTTTCTTGTTGGCTGCTTAAAGAAATAAGGTATAATCCCCATGCCATAAGTTCATAATAAATTTTTAATCATAGTAGTAAAGAAAAACATGGTTATCAAGACAACTACAAATTGTTTTAGCATAATGAATCCCTTGTACTGAACAATTTGATTGTTGTTTAGTTTTAATCAAAGTAGTAAAGAAAAACATGGTTAACGAGACAATTATGAGTTGTGTTTAGCATAATGAATTCCTTCTACCGAACAATTTAATTGTTATTCAAAGTTTTTGTCAGGTGTCATACTTCTAAGTGAAGTTTGAATAATTTGTATCCAGATCCAATAAAGAGTCTTCAGATATGAAAGTGAAAATCGTTGAGAAAAATTGCTGCATGAACTGCACTTAAGTGCAGCTGAGCCAACTACAGTTGGCACAACGGTAGTTAACTGCAGTTCGCTACTTGAACAGTAGTTAACTGCAATTGGGGTCAAATGCGTAATTTTCATGTGTTTTTTTTTTCAAATTTGCAAGTGGGAACATCAAATTTCTTTTAATTTTTCAAGACATTCCTGAGTTATTATTCACTTCTATTTTTAAAGAGATTGAAGAACTAACACGATGAATTGATAATAGTTTAACAACTATTTATTATATTTATATAATCAATGACTAATTTAAAGAGAAAATAATAATATCTAAAGACTAAATTGATGATTTATTAAGTAAGTATCATGTTAGGTGTCATTTTGAAGTAAAAAAAAAAACATTTTCTAAATCTGAGAGGTGTATAAGTAAAAAATGAAAGTGTAAATGATTTTCCATACACTAAAGCCCAATAACCTAAACAAACAAAATAAAAAACGTGTCTCTGTCTATATGCACGAAAGTGATCAACCGATAGAACCGTGAGATCTCTGCTTCAAGAGTTCAGAGGTAAACAAACAAAATTCTCAATTTCATTTTTGTAATTAATATTTTCTGTCATTCGTTTTTCCTTTTTCTCTTTCAAATCATTGAAATCACATCGTTGTTTTGATTTTTTCTTCGTTTTAGGAAATAATTTTTCTCTGATCGGAATCTGAAATCAACGAATCGGAATGGGTTTCTTGATAACGACACTGATTTTTGTTGTGGTTGGAATCATCGCGTGTCTCTGTACCAGAATTTGTTGCAACAGAGGACCTTCTGCTAATCTGTAATACTTTTTCTGATCTTCGTTTCAATTTGATTTTCTCTGTTTTGTGTTGTCCTTTTTATCGATTCGATTTCCGAGAGTTCTGCATTTGAAGCACTGACACGTCGTCATGGTAGTAATTTAAGAAAATGACATAATTGAATGTAATCACATGTGTCAGTGTCGGACACAGGGCATGCCTTTGATTTGAAGTGTAGGTGCTATAGAGGCTACTACTTAAAACTTTAAAGATTTTGGGTGATCAAATTAGATTAAGGGTGTTTGTGTACTATGTAGCATCAACTCTTTAGATTGAAGGCGTGCTTGAGTCTCTAAGAGACACTGACACCGGTGATTGCATGCAATCACGTTTATTTTTTCAAATTATTACCGATGTCGTGTTCGGTGTCAGTATTGGTGTTTCATTGCATACAATTACAATAAGATGACATAACTAGTTAGACATAAGTGAGATGCACTTGGAAGAATGGCCAATATTATTGTTTAACTCTAAATCTGTCTTGTGCTTTTTGAAGTATGTAGCTGTTAAGAATGTATAGGATTTGTTACTTCATATTTATGTTATTGTCTTTAGGAATAATTGCTTCATCATCTTCGTTGTTACTTTAATCAACTTTTCATTAAAAGTTGATATGGGGTCTGCTTGGATAAACAACTTAATTAAGCACTCATAGCATAAACGTTTATCTTATACGTTATAAGTGGTTATTTTCTATTACAAAAGATAGAATACAGTCAAACTGTTTTCATTAGCTATCTTGGAGAGCTTGTGGAAATAAGCTGAAAACAACTTATAAGTTCTCCAAAACAGCCTCACAAGTACTTATGCTAGTGGAAACGTTCAAATAAGACAATGCAAACAAGCCCATGGTGTCATCAACTGTTCATTCCAACAACTTATTGTGTTTTTGTAAAGCTCAGTATTCAGATTCTTTAGTGTTTTGTAGAGCTCAGTATTTAGATTCTTTAGTGATGCCAATAGGCTCTAAAAAATTTACACACTTACAGACATGGGCGCTAAAAAAATTTACACACTTACAAACATTATTCGCAAATCCCCTGAACATTCATTTGTATATTTTCTTGATTGCTGATAAATGTATAATACATGCATAATTCTCCTCGACATTTTTCTAATCTCTTATTTTATTGCAGATTTCACTTAACTCTGGTCATTACTGCAACAATATGCTGCTGGATGATGTAAGTCCCGTTTGAGAGTATTCTGCTTTTAGTTTGTATTTAGTCAATAAGAAATTAGAGCAAAGAGAAATTGAGTCTTAGGTTTATTTTCCCCAGATAAGGAATTTATTCATTAGTAAAAAAATAATAAATGCCATGCCATTCTTGGATTTTTGCCCATGAAATAACTTCACACTCACAAGCTGACATGTACTGGTACTCAAAGTAATTAATGCTGTTGAAGCCGTTTGCTCTCTGTAGCCGTTCTTTACACTCCAAAATGATGTTATGTGTGTTTTTAGTCATATCAAAGATACTGCATAACAAATGTAATTGCAGCAATCTTAGATAAATGAACCCTATATAGGTAGTGCAGTTTGGTTAATCATTCTTGAACATTGCTATTACTTCTTTTCAAAGAAGGGTGATATGTTTGGTTGGGAATTAAGTGGGTCATTTGGTTAATCATTCTTGAGCATTGCAATTACTTCTTTTCGAAGAAGGGCGTTATGTTTTATTGGGAATTAAGTGGGTCATCACCACCTTGTTCCCTATTTTTTTTTGGGGTGTCAAAGAGTCAGATTCGGCTCCTCTAAAGCAAGCAATTCACTTTACCCTTTAGAGTGTAAAGTGAACCATTAATTAACAAATCAAAGGTAGATATTGTAGGCACATCATAACAAATCATGAATTTGTTAAAATAACAACCCTTAATCTGTTCACTTTACACTATAGTCACTCTAGAGTATCCAAATCCCAAATGTCCAATAGTGAAACTCACACAGCACACTTGGTGCAGTGAAGAGGGATATTGTGGGTTTGATCCCATGTCCCACCATGTTCACTATTTTGATGTTTGTATATGATGACATGTTGTAAATAGTTTGTATATCACTAGTTAGTTTGAAGATTATGCTTTTCTCCTATAAAACTACCCATTGTCATTTTAATATGTTGTACTTACTTTCTAAATGTGTGGTTTACTAAATAAAATTATAAATAGATAATATGTAGCTATTTAAGTTTCTGTTCATCCTTATGCACATTTCATCATATCCTCACGGAGCTTGGTACAATTTGATGAACATGTGTAGAGGAGTTTTTTTTGGGGATGGAGAGAAGATTAAAACTGACGCTTAGATGGAATGTTCACAGAAAGGAATTTTTCATTCTAACTTGTAATTAGCCATATAATGTCATGTTTGTCTTTGTGCTCACCTTGGTCTTTTCTTGTATCAGGTGGGCGATTGTATATCTGGCACAAATGAAACCACTCATAGTACCGATACTAAGTGAAGGCGAATAAGTATGTGAACAGATGTAGCTTCTTGTATGTTATAGAGAATATGGATCTCAGATCGGTTGCTGGAGAGAATTTGATATCAGCTCTCATGAGTCATTGATTATTTTCTAAGGGTGGATATGTATGTATTTCTTGCTGGATAATGGCATTTCTGTTGTTGCCTGATGTTGTCGTGTTACAGTTGTATTCAACCCTCATTCATTTCAGATGTTGGTTCAATTTCAAATCATTTGTGAAAAATAACAAATTACACATTAGTTATAAATAAAATAAGAAAATAACTTTATTTTAATCAATTACCGTAAATGTTCTTTGATGATAATAGATAATTTTATTTTGAAGGAATTGATATCTCTGATTAGCTCTAATCATCATAATTGTTATTTTAAAACAAAAGAATCATAACTATTTTAGTCATCATTATATATGTATACTTCATTTTACTGAGACTGTTTATCAATTTGTGCATGTGTCTGAGTGCCTTTGAAAATGGATCAAATTATACTACTATATTTTTTATGCATACTAATCTAATACTTGTATACTATTTACTAATTTTACAAATATATCGAAAACCGAAGAAATCCCATTTTTTATTTAAAAAAGACAATTGTTTAGTGATAATTGTAACACTCAAATTTCTTATCATTTTCCTTCTTCCGAAATTTCCTAGTGACATTTGTGTAGTATTAAGACCATTTCCCGAGTTGTACTCATCTAATCAATTTGTTTTTCTTTTGTTATATAAGAAAGTTTATTTGAGATAGATCCACGAGCTCTTTAGAGTCAGAGCATGCCTGAAGGCTCATAAAACATTGACAGAGGTACTTGCATACTTACAGATCATTCATCGACGAAGTTTTTACACTGACAGCGGATGTTGAACTCACACCTTTGTAGAGTATGAGCCCATTCTTTACTGAACCAATGCGTGTCTACTAATCAATCTGATACTTGAACCTTTGGAAAGCTAATGAAATTGTATACGAAAAATTGCTTTTCCCACTTCATACAAAGCTAAAAAACACCAGTATTTTACGTTTTTAACCCCAGCGGCAGTTAACTGCCGATGGGAAGGACGCGGCGGCAATTAGCTGCCGATGGGATCCGGCGGCAGTTAACTGCCGATGGGAAGGAAACCAGCGGCAGTTAGTTGTCGTTGCCATATTTTGCCTACATTTTCTAAAACTTCACATTTTTTTCATCTTAATGTGAACAAAAACGATAAAATGAGTGAACAAAAAC
Source organism: Medicago ruthenica (assembly GCA_018208015.1). Taxonomy (NCBI): domain Eukaryota; kingdom Viridiplantae; phylum Streptophyta; class Magnoliopsida; order Fabales; family Fabaceae; genus Medicago; species Medicago ruthenica. Next base: position 25,316,959 of record CM031373.1, on the reverse strand, counting down.
GATAAAATGACATGCGATTAAAGTGAAAATGCTAAAAAAAAGACAGCTAATTTTTTAACTTAAAAATTGTTTTTAATTTTTTTAAAACAGATTTAATTTTAACAAAAACTAATTCTAACATAGTTTTAATTTTTTAAAAAAACTGATTTTTTAAAATCAGTTTTTTAAAAACATATTTAATTTTAAAAAAAACTAATTCTACCAATTTAAAGAAAAACTGATTTTAAAAAATCAGTTTTTATAAATTGTTAGAATTAGTTTTTGTTAAAATTAAATCTGAGTTTTTAAGTTAAAAAATTAGCCGTCTTTTTTTGTTAGCTTTTTCACTTTAATCACATATCATTTTATCGTTTTTATTCACTCATTTTCTCGTTTTTGTTCACATTAAGATGAAAAAATGTGAAGTTTTGGAAAATATAGGCAAAACATGGCAACGACAGCTAACTGTGGCTGGTTTCCTTCCCATCGGCAGTTAACTACCGATGGGAAGGATCCGGCGACTGCCGATGGGGTTAAAAACGTAAAATACTAGTGTTTCTTAGCTTTCCATGAAGTGGGAAAAGCAACTTTCTTGTATACGACCCTTTTGTTGACGCCAAAAGCTAATTGGTCTCCTTCCTTGTCTAATATAATGATGGCTATTACTTTTCCCAACCTATGAGGTTCTCACGCGTCCTATTTTTTTTTTCAAAATTACCCCTCGGATTTTAAAATACGAAACTCCTCCAGATTTTAAAATCCGAACCCATGCAGTTTACTGTGTTTACAACAACACTGCATGTTTTGTGGATTCAACAATTTTTTGCAATATATAAAATAATGTAAACGACAATGAGGTTATATTTATACCAAAAAACCATTATATATATATATATATATATATATATATATATATATATATATATATATATATATATATATATATATATCATTATACCAAAAAAGTTGGATTTATATCATTCCACATTTCACCTAATGATATACATTTCAACTAATGATATACATTTAATCTAATCTACCCCCAGATCTATGCTAACATCATCAAGATTAAAGCTTTCATCCTTTTCAATCTTCACACCATCTTCAACCTTCTTCTAAGCAACAACATTCTCTTCAGGATCAAGATTTTCAACAATGTACAAATCTTCGTCATCTCCTATTACCTCATAACCCGCCGCCCGACATATTGCATTATACTCAACCATCCGATGGACATATCTATCAGGCCATTCTTTTGCATCATCTCGATGGCGTCGTCTCCATAGCACGGAAGTGGGAAGGAATTAGACAACCATCCTTCAAATATATCATCATAAAATGGTTGTCATTCACTTGTGCCAAACACATCAATCGGTCTCTATGTGACAGTTCACCGCATAGAGGGAAAAAAGTTTCCGATCGCCCTTTCTCAATGGATAGGAGAACAACCACGTGTTTGTATCTTTGTGCAATGAGAAAGCCCATATCCGGCATGATCATCCACTTATCCGGTGGTGCAGGACCAATACTAGAAAAGTTTAAAGCGTCTAAGACCGCTTTATATCCCCTATCCAACCCAACCATTCGTCGATATCGCTCATTTTCTTCACCGGTAAGCTCTTTTTGAAGTTGGTAACGAATAATTTGGTGATCATCAACGGACAAGTTACGTAGGCCCGCAACTGCACAAAACCCACAATGACCATCACTGGCTACATCCACCACCTTTTCAATAAATTCATGCATGAAAGGTTGGATTTGGTCTTTGCGTGGTATGTTGACTTTAACCGGAATTGGCTTAGGAGGATTGGGAGACATGTTGCTTTTCCTTGCACTTTTTTTAACTTGTCCCTGTTGAAGCTTATGTCTGTGAAGCCTGTGTATGTGGATCCTGGGAGTCAACATGGTCCCATTGAGAAGACAATCGCTTTGTCGACCGAATGATATGTTTATATTTTTTTGGAGCTCCTTTAGTGGTGACCTTTTTTGGTGGTGGACGTATAGATGCTGTTTCCAGCAAAACAAACTGTCGAAATTGTTCTTTTATATGGACCTTCATGTTGTAATCAGTCTCGTTGAACCGGGCCTACAATGTGTAAAAAAACTGTTAGATGGAATATTGTAGAAAACCGAGAAAAAAACTACAAAAACTGCATTCTGTTCTGTGTCTGGTATGGTTCAAATTTTTTATGCTGAAAATAAAAGATAGGTTTTCAATTTTAAAATCCGAACACCATTAAGCACCCCAGATCATGCAACTCAAGTGCGTCTGCATGGGGCTTAAATGCGAAGGTTTCAGATTATAAAATACGAAACTCACATAATGTGTTTCAATTTTAAAATCCGAACCATACCGACACATAACAGAATGTAAAAAAAAAACTGGGCAGAATTAAAGAGAGTTTTAAGGAGAAAGTATCTGAAGCAAATCCCATTATGATAACAAAGAAATGTCTTCCTTTATAGCCTTAGGATCACCTTCATACTCGAACCTCAACCTCTTCCAGTGAGTGTGGATTTCATCCAAACGGATAGGGGTGTTCTTTTTGATCTTCAATGCAATCCTACACACGCACCGCAATCCGTAAGTGATGTGAATTAAACAACCACACTTAAATTTGTCCGTACCAACCGTAACTGCTCGATCAGCCTTGTTTGCGAGATAATGCAAAGCGTTCCTTGATATGTTTCTAATCACCATAGACCATAACATCTTTCCTTTGAACCTATGTTTAAGCATGATCATGGAGGTCTAGAAGGATGCGTATATCTGAGTATGTTGTGACTCTAGCATATTGTGAACGGAGTTCCAATTTGTACTTAAATCACCCATACTACTAGTCAGATACTTTTTCAACCGGTTGTGTGCAGATTTAGCTATATTTGTTGTAATATTCCCCAAATGCATGACTTTATTGACCCAAAACTTGACAATCTTCTCCTTCACCGGACCCAAAATTGTATTTTCAACATATTCCAAAAACTTAGGAAACTTGTTGTCGCGTCGAATTTCGGAGATCAAGCTATGAATAAGCGTTGAATCACTAATTTTAAATCACGACTGAACTTTTAATTTTTCGGGGAAAAGGGGAAAAAGTTCTAAATTACCTCAATGTTAAAATTTTTGGGTTCGGGAGTCGATTATGCAAGGGGAAGGTATTAGCACCCCTCACATCCGTTGTACTCAACGGGAATCTCCTAGTTAACTAAGGCTAAAGTGTTTTCAAAGTTTTGCTTGCTATGCTTAAATATATATGTAAAGGGGAAAAAAGAAAAAGGGAAAAATGATATTTTTTATTAATGTGCTTGACAAGAGTTGAATCTTGCTCCTACGTATCTCCCGGTGCGATGGAGAAATCAAAGCTACGTAGTTCTTTGTAGCAAATATTTGTATGTTGATTGATTTTAATTATGAAAAAAAGATTTGATCGCGCTTGAGCGAAAAAAGTTTGCTTTGAAAATGCAAAGAAAAACATGGTCTACTGTCGTTGTGAGGACAACTTAATGAAGACCGAGAAAAAGTTTTACCTACTTCCGTTGTGATGGTAGCTTAATGAAGGTAAAAAGGGACGGACTCGCACTTGGGCGATAGTATCCGTTTGAAAACGCGCGTGGGCGTAAAAAGGTTTGAATTGGTCACGGGGGACCAAGAAAGGTATGAATTGACCACGGAGGGTCGAGAATTCATTTGAATTGATCACGGGGGATCAAAAGAGGTTCAATTGGTCACGGGGGACCAAGAAAAGGTTCAATTGGTCACGGGGGACCAAGAAAAGGTTCAATTGGTCACGGGGGACCAAGAAAAGGTTCAATTGACCACGAAGGGTCGAGAATTGATTCAATTGACTACGGGGAGTCAAGAAAGGGTTTGGTTTGGTTTTTGAAAATAGAATGACGATTGTCCGAACAACGAGACATACGTCAAGTATTCGTGCAACCGGGAAATGGAGAGACATACGTCAAACCATTCCTTTTTCATTCAAGTTTAATGATGAAATTAAAAATGTATTTTTTCTTGTTTTTGTTATTTTAATTGATTTGGAAGGACAAGGTCCTTTGCCTACATACCCGAATGGGATCAAAACCATGTAGTTCGGGGTAAAAAAGCCGAATGATTAGTTATGTTGACTTTAAAGTTTGAAAATGTTTGTGAAAGATAAAATGAGCCAAAGTGGCAAGTGAGTGAAGTTTGATTGATTTTAATTGTAAAATAAAGTCTAATATGATTAAGATTGATTGAAGTTTGATTAAAAGGAAATTGCTTGGTTTGAAATCCAAGGCTTTGTTAATGAAGAATATTTTTGATGAAGTTTTTGAATATTTGAAATGTTTTTGATTTTTATGGTTTTTTCTTGGAGTTAAAAAGAAATTAAGGGTGATAAAATAAACTAAACGCGAGGGAATTAATAACGGTGTTGGATCAAAATGAAAATCCCCTTTTCCTTGGATTATGAATTAAACTATGAAAAATGAAAAATAAATGCAATGCATATTTATATTTATTTTGCTCCTAAATGCATTCTAATGACATAACATGCAAAATAAAAATGAAAAAATAAAATAAAATGCATGAGATGATGTGATAAGTAAATAAATAAGATGTTAAAAATAAAAGAACAATAAAAAGGAAATAATAATAAAAGGAAATAAAAATTGTAAAGAAAAATAAAAGAAATATCAGGGAGGTGTAAAAAATAAAATGGGGGTGCAGAAAGTGACAAAATGATCAGATTTAAAATAACAGGCCCAAAATGCATTGGGCCAGCGTGATTAGATCTGGACCGTCTGATTAATCAGAGGGCCCTGATCTGATCACAAGGGAAAACAACCATAGCTGTATGATTTAAATCAGAGAGCCTGAGGGGGGAGGGTGCACGCTAACGCATACACCCACGCACACTGAATCAGGGAGGGGTATAAATACCCATTCCCTTCACAAATTTTTCATTTTTCACTTTTCTTTCTCTCTCCCCTCCTTCTCTCTAAAATCGGTTCTCTCTCTTCTCTCCCTCTCTCTAGAAATCCGGTCACCGGAGGTAGGATTTCCGGCGCGGTGGCCGCCGGTTTTGACTGCGGCGCCACCATGCCGGAGTAAAAAACTCCTCCTTTTTAAAAAAAAATCGTTTTTTCAAATATCCTTTTTCCTCCTCTTCCCTAATCCGAACTTAAGTTTTTGAAAAGCTTTACGAAAAGAGCTAGATCTAGGTTTAAAAAACGAAAAAAACTACCTTTTTTTGGCTTGTTTGATTCGGTTCTGTATGTTGTGGTTTTGTTCTTGGTGTTGCCGTGTGTGTTGCTGTGTTGCGTGTGTGGCTGGCCGCGTGTGTGGTGCTGTTTTTGCTGTTGGCCGCGTGTTATGTGTTTTTTGTTGTGTGGTGCGTTTGTGTGTTTGTGTAGCTGGCCGTGTGCGTGGCTGTTAAGGTCATGTGTGTGTGTTTTTACAGTTGTGTGTGTTGTGTTTTCGCAGCTGTGTTTATGTTGGAGTTTTTGTGTTTTTTCTTATGTTCTAAAAAAAATCCTCCCTTTTTCTGATTTTTGGGTCTCTGTTATATAGACATTTTTGAGTTGTTTTTGTTGACCCTGAAACTAATTCAAAAGCTGGATTTGGTGCAGATTTTGGCCAAAATTGTGGTAAACATTTATGGGGGAAGGGACACTGTGATCTTTTGTTGAAGATTTTGTGAAGATTTGGACAGAAAAAATGATGAAAAACCCAGGGAAAGGGGGCACCCTCTGCAGCAGTGTTTTCTGACCTTGGACCAAAATAAAATAATAATAATAATAATAATAATAATAAATAATAATAATAATAAAAAAGGAAATAAATAAATAGTAATAATGGTAATAATAAAAATGAAATAAATGACAATAAATAATAAAAACTGAGACTAAAAGTAAAGATAAAAAGTAAAAATAAAATAAATAAACGAGATAAAAAGTGGCCCTAAAACGAACCGAAAAAATGAGGTATTTTAAAATACCTCCTTGCCGAAATTTCGTCTGAAACGATGAAAATTCTCGGCTTTAAAAGATGAGTAAAATGAGGCGAAATTGGGTCAAAAAATGGGGTATGACACTTGTCGCATACAACTTTGAATCGGTTGCAATTATCAATATATGCTTGCTATGTATCTGAATTTACAATATCCTCCCATGCAAGCATCACCTCCTTGACCACTTAACTTGACTTTATCTCTTTCCTATACTTTGCTTTGAGGTCCTTAACTTTGCAATCCATCTTACATTTTGCTCTCACATTTCTTTCAATGTGATACTCGCACAACAAAGCAGTAGCCTCTGGGAAAATAATCCACGACATTCATCAAAGCATGGTCCCGATTAGTGACAACTACTTTGGGTGAAATATCTTTGGAATGCAACAGACCACAACACTTCTCAAGAGCCCAAGTAACGTTATCTTCCTTCTCAGACATCATATAGGCAAATGCAATAGAGAACGTGTACTCGGCAGTCAAAAGCATCTGATTTTTCTCTAATGAAATTCACCCAAGTAAACCTAGAAAAATCATCAACACACACATGGACATACTTCTTTCCACCCAAACTTTCAACTTGCATTGGCCCCATGAGATCCATGTGAAGTAACTCAAGAACCCTGGAGGTGATTTGATGTTGGAGCTTCTTGTGTGACATCTAGTTTGCTTTCTAATTTGACACCCACCACAAACCTTGCCTGACTCAATCTTCAATTTAGGTAACCCTCTGATGGCTTCTTTAAATATTACCTTTTTCATGCCTTTGATATTAAGATGCCCAAGCTTTTGGTGCCACAACTTGACTTCATCTTCTTTATACATTAAACAAGTGAAAGAATAAACTTTATCTTGAGGAACCCACAAGTAACAATTGTCTTTGGATCTTACACTTCTCATCAGAACATCATTTTTGTCATTTGTAACCAAGCATTTAGACTTAGTGAAATTTACTTTAACCCTTGATCACATAATTGACTAATGCTGAACAAATTAGCAGTCAATACTTTAACAAGTAACACATCATCAAGCCTTGGAAGTCCATTACAAGCTAACTTTCCTACTCCCATGATTTCACCCTTAGCTCCATCACCAAAAGTGACAAAACTGGTGGAGTAAGACTTAATGTCAATTAAATACTTCTTGACTCCTGTCATATGTCTAGAACATCCACTATCAAAATATCAATCTTCTCTAGATGAAGCTCTAAGATATGTATGTGTTATAAGACTAGTATTAACAACCTTAGGTTTCCATTCTTTTCTAGTTTGAATCATCACATGGTTAGCTTTAGGTTGTGATGGATATTTAGGATAACCATACAATCTATAACAATAGGGTTTTATATGACCATATCTTCCATAGTAGTGACATTTCCAAGGCACAAACTTGGCTTTAGTTTAGGTTTTCTGATGTTGGACAGAATGTTGTGACATTTGGTCTGACATTATAAATTAAGTTTTACTTTCAAGAGAAACAAATTTAGACATAGAGACTCCACCTTGTTTGTTTAAGAACTGGTGGTTAAAACCTACACGTATTAAACCATACTCTTTGCAACTTTACTTGGTAGTTGGACTGAACATTTTGTTAACCAAGACCAAAATGCACAAGGCTAGAACATTTTACTATATCATTTGATTTCAACACTAGAACCATACTCATTTTGCAAATAACCAAGACCAAAATGCACAAGGCTGAAAGAAATTTCAACCAGAATACTCATATTTATTGTTTGACATATCTCGAATAATATTACCTTTAATTAATGGTGGGAACCTATGAAACACAAATAAAAGATATATCAATTTGAGTAAAACAAAATGCATATTCTAAAATGTAAAAACCATGGAGAGAGTAAATAAATTTTAGAAAAGTCACATGGAATATTTGATATTAAATGTAAATATATAAAGGCGTATGATACTAATTATTTTACAATTATTGAATTATTCAATGAGTCGTTCCCTATAAATAAAATTCAATGCGTCGTATTAACTATTATAAAGGCGTTTGATTTGTTTCCATACATCAAATTGATTTACTATTTGATTGAATTAAACATTAATAAATTTGTTTTATACACATGATTATGAACAAAGAGAGTAGATTAATTTGGACACACATATATATATGAACCTAACCGGCTAAAGGGTAATCCACAAGAACTATAATTATTATAAAGTGTAAAAAGATATATAACATTTACTATACAATATGAAACTCCAATTGTTTGTTGTTGCTATTGTTGTTGTTCTGATGTCCTATACAGATGCAAGGAAGCAGCAACCATTGGAGGGTGGTTGGAACCCAATAAAAGACATCAACGATCCACACGTGATTGATATCGCTAATTTTGCTGTTACAGAATTCAACAAACAAACTGGGTCGAAGCTGAAGTTCAAGAAAGTCATCAAAGGTGAATCTCAGGTTGTCAAAGGCACCAACTACCGTCTTATCCTTTCTTCTTCCAATTCCGTTCCTAACATTTTTAAAGCCGTTGTGCATGAGAACTCATTGGAGAATGTCAGGAACCTCACTTCCTTCATACCCATTATGCATTATTAATTAAGTGTCACATTTCCATGTCCACCATTTTAGTTTTTATCGCAATAACAAGATCGCACCAATAAGAAAGCATGGTCTAGCAAACCACGGGTTCATCATGTGGGAATGCAAAAAAATATATATTCGAATCTCTGTTTTTCATTTCAACAAAAAATTGTTACTCGTAGAAAACACATCACTTTACGGTGAACATCCATCTAAACAAGAATTGTTTTAGGACGTGGTGTAAAATTGTATGTAATTCACCGTTCGATCCACAATATTATCATATATTGAGTATGTGTCATATCACCATATTAAGAAAACTTATTTGTAAAAAAGACCTAGAATCCTAGAATCATATATTTGCATAATCAAAAGATTACATCATAAAGTACATCCAATCCCAACAAGGGAAGGTTAGTTGATCACTGTCATGACAACCATACAAAAGTGGAAAGAAAGATGAAGATCCAAAGCTAAGTCTTGATTTCCCAAAGTCTTAGTTAATCCACACTCTCTCACTTTTGCTCCATGAAGATCACCTCTTTTAACACTACTTTATGTCTAAAACTATAACCTAAAATATTACTAAACTGTAATAAAACAACCTTCTAAATATTCAACTTTTGAACCTATTTATAAGTGTTATGTTATTAAGGACTTTGCTCTGCGAAGTCCTTTCTTCACAACTGGGTTTCTGCCACCTCAGCCTTGAACAGTTCAAACCGCCTACTTCGCTCTGCGAAGTAATACTTTGCTCTGCGAAGGTGCTCAGAACCTCAGCTTCTGAACTTCAGAGTCTGGAGCTTCAGAACCTACTTCGCTTTGCGACCATACTTTGCTCTGTGAAATTGCTCAGACTCTGATCTTCAGAGTCTGATCTTTAAGTTCAAGGAAAAAGCATGTACCTACAAAAATGGTTGGGATTAGGTCTAAAAAGCATGAAATGATATTTATCCTTTATTTTGGAGCTTTTACCTAGATAACTTGCAAAACTAGTAAGAAAAGTGCCTAAAATAAATATGCTTTAAAACTAGTTTCTGGCACTTATCAAGGAGGAAGAGAGGTTAGCTGGAATCCAGAAGGTATTGGGTCCTTCAGAAGCCGAACTTCGCCGAGAGGCCAAACTGGCTATTGAACATTTCAAAAGGGCCAAGTCGAGCGACAACGAGATCAACAAGTTGATTGACAATGGCTCTCGGACCCAAGCTGTACTGGATCTCGCCAAAACGGCTCTAGAGAAGCTGACAAGTAGTCTTACTTTTTAAGCTTTGTAATATGTATTAATATAGCCTCTTTTGAAACTCTTATCATTGTACTAGCAGCGTATGCCATGAATACGCACTTGCTATTATTTATTCACATGTAATTTTAACTTCTTGCAGTACTGGCCTATATTTTTTCAAATATTTGCCATTTACTCGCAAGATTCGTTTATCTGCACCGACCTCCTCTATTTCGTATGCACCATTTGAGAAAACCTGAGTAATTTCGAATGGTCCTTCCCAATTCGGCGACCATTTGCCTAGAACTCTGTCTTTTCTATCCATAGGCAGAATTACTTTCCACACTAAATCTCCTGAAACAAAAGATTTAGACTTTACTTTCTTGTTGTAGGCTTTGACCACCATTTCTTTCTGCCTCATAAGGACGTCTAATGCATGTATTCTTTCCTCGTCTAAATCGACAAGTTCATCTAACATCATGTCCCAATAATGGTTTGTTGGAAGCTCGCATTGCGTTTAAACTCTAGTCGATTGTAAACAGACTTCGACGAGTAGGACTGCGTCATGACCAAATGTAAGCCTAAATAGGGTAGTGTTAGTCGATTCTTTTGGCAAATTTCGACAAGCCCATAAAGCCTGATTCAAAGTATTATGCCAATTTCTTGGTTTACTACCCACATGTTTCTTTATCGAATCAATGATAACTTTATTGGTGGCTTCGACTTGACCATTTGCCTGAGCGTAGTAAGGCGTCGAAGTTAACAATTTAAATCCGACTTCAGAAGCAAATTCTACCATTTTTTCGTCCCGTGAAGACCGACCCTTGGTCTGTGGTGATAGTCTCTGGGATTCCAAACCTGTACAAAATGTGGTCCTGAATAAACTTGATAACTGCTTCCTGATCCACATTCGGTAAAGGGATGGCTTCTACCCATTTGGTGAAGTAATCTATCCCGACTATAATATAACGGTGGCCTTTCGACGAAGTAGGTTTTACTTGTCCGATCAAATCCAAATCCCATCGTTAAATGGCCATGATTTTACTATCGCATGAAGTTCGCTTGCTGGTACATGTTGTATCCATGTATGCTTCTGGCATTTTTGACAACCTTTAGCAAACTCTATACAATCTTTTAACATTGTAGGCCAATAGACCTCTTGTCGAAATAAAAGCCATTTCATTTTGTGGCCTACTTGGTGAGAACCACAAACTCCACTATGGGTGTTGGAAATTGCCAAATATGCCTCATTTTCTCCAAGGCATTTCAGTAGAACTTGCTCAGGTGTTTTCTTGAAAAATTCATTCCCTCCAAGGCTCTTTATTTAATCTTTCGACTGGTATTCTCAGTAGGGTTGTTTCTGCCAATCGTTGTCTGCCATATTGTCAATGACAAAAACTTCGAACCGAATTTTCGCAAAGTTGCCTGAAATTTTTTCAGTTTTTTCAGTTTCGGCTGAAAGATTGTCTATTTCCTCTGCCCCCCCAGTTTTTGTTATTGACAATTTTGTCCGGGAAGGGGAAATCAGAGTAGATTTGTCTCTTATCTCTATCAACTCCTTTAACTTCGCTTTAGGGACTTTATAACCCGAAGTGATTTGTGCCAACTCATTTGCCTCTTGGTTATTAATTCGAGGCACATGTTGAATATCCACATGCTGAAAACGTTGTAACAATGTGTTGGCTAGAACAAAATACGTAATTAGATTTTCTTTAATGCATCTGTATTCTTTCATCAACTACTTTATAACCAGTTCAAAGTCTCCTTTTATCTCGACCTCTTTTGCCCCCAGTTCCAACAAGATTTCAAGTCCTGCTATTAAGGCTTCGTACTCTGCCTCATTGTTTGAACATCGTTCATTAACTCTGAACTTAAAACTTGTCGGAATGTTAGTAGGAGACACAATTAAAATGCCAATCCCAGTGCCATCTTTGTGACTGGAACCGTCAAAATATAATTTCCAAGGTCGAGTCTCTGTTAGACCAACTGTAGCTTCGATCGCAGAATGATCAACTATGAAATCAGCCACGATCTGCCCTTTAATAGCTTTTAAGGGCTTGTAGGTCAATGAATACTTTGTTAGGGCTAGAGCACATTAATAACCAATTCTACTATGTAAAATAGGTTTCGACAACATGTGCTTAATAATATCAAAATGAGAATAAACACAAACGTCGACTGGTTTTATATATTGTTTCAACTTTGTACAAGAGAAATACAAACAAAGGCACAACTTTTCAGCTGGATGATACCTTGTTTCAGCATCATTTAAAATCCTACTGAGGTAATATATGGCTCTTTCGACAAAATCGATGAGAATCCGACCAGGTCTTAAATATATGGCGCATCCTATACCAGCCACCTTTGTCTTAATTTTTTTTTACATAAATTTGTTTTAAAAAAATAAGTCAAAATTTTGCCAAAGTAATAATTACATCACATTTTATGAAAAAAAAAATGTTTTCTAAAAAGATTTGTTAGCATTTTTCTATATGTATGTAACAAATGGTTCATAAAATTTCCATATTTGAATGAAACATGAGACTATCCAAATCTATTTGTACAATTTCATCTTTGTAACAGTCCACTGATGTGAATTTTATTTATTTAATTTATCGACCTTACTTACTGATTTAGATTGGAATTTCTACATTTGGTGCAACATACGGAAAACTTCACCACTTGTTGCTTCAGAAATATTTTACCAATACATATATGACCAAACACAAAAGATAGTCACATATATTAGGACCGGTCTCCCTTGAAAAAAATAATATTAGGACAGGTCTCATGAAATAAGTTTAGATTCACTTGTGACAAACTAAAATATTAGTTTCACAAATTTGTTACACTATAACATCAATAGAGAAAAAAATGAAGCTTGCGAAAAGTTTCACAAATTTGTCAATTTTTTTTCTTCTTTCTCTCAGATTATTTAAACTACGCACATGATTGACTTTGTGATTCAAAAACTTAACTTATAAGCAAATGTGGTTCAACATCTTTCTTTTTTATGATAGAATATGCGATTCACACCTAAAAATTCTAGAAATAAAAAAATTATAATTGTTCAATTACATATGTCATACAATTAAAATTAGGAATGTAAAAAAAACGTCAATATGTTCTCAGTCATCTGATAAACAATAAAAAGAAAGACTCAAGGAAAAACTTCAAAATAACATACCATTTTATTCGGCTAGGTTGTTTTTTTGTCGCCATACCAGCTCCCTATTTTGGTTGCATTAATTGGTTCTGAAAAATAAAAACGGATTGCTATTGCTAAATGTGTCACTCATACATGCCATTGAATAATATTTATTTTAATGAACAGTTTAATTTGTGTGCCCTTCAAAATCACAAATAAAATCCAATATTAAGTACTAATCTTCCAAATTGTCTAATTGGTCAAGGATAGATATTTCATTCACACGTTATACTTGAGTTCATTCATGTATGAATTCCTCTAATTCGTAGCTAAACCCCTTCTTGCTTATGTGTCATCTTTATAAAACTCCACTGCTTTTCTTTTTTAGACAGATCTGTACGCAGCACTGTCTGATTCTGTCTAACCCAGCGCAGTCTCTCTTCTTCTATTGCCGTTAATGCATCAACAACATATTGTTGGAACAATCGACCACCACAAATAAGAGTATTTGCTTCATAGGGCCTTTGTTGTATCCGGTATGCATAATATTCTCTCATGGTAACCTTTTTTTTCTCTTTTTTTTTCTTTTCCTTTTTCCATGATTTTGAGAATAATAAATGTCTAAGTGAAATCCATCCTCACCATATGGAAATAACAAAGGATATTGCATTGCCATGAATTTTGGATGATATTCTTTTATTCTCTGCAGGCCATCTGTTTTATGCTCAATAACTATATCTCTTCGTCCATTTGATTCACCAAAATCTCCAACAATGAGACCAGCAATTTCTGTTGCGGTGGGTGCTGTATATTGTCTTGAATTTATTGCAAATAAAGGTTAAGACAATTCATTAAGAAAAAGGATTCAAACAAAATAAATTTAAACCATTGTCTACAATATAAGTAAAATTCTCTTTAATATGTTAGTATAATTTATTTTAAATTGCTTCATAATACTTAATTATGAAAAAAAAAAAAACAGAATTGAATCCCTAAAAACGTTAAATCTTTTAAATCCTAAAATCCTTCAACCAAACCTGAATTTTGCATGATAATTTTGAAGGCTAAAGCTATCCTTGATCGTATTCACCATCATAAACGATTTCGGCGGTGTTATTATCGTAGATGGCTCTCCGTTGATGTGAGCGAACGAACCATGGTTCGGCTACAGAAGTGTTGAGCACCGAGAAGAAGGTGATCTCATAATCGTTTGGTAAGAGCGAGAAACCCATGCTTCTATATTTTGCTTCAACACTGGATCTAGCTACCAGTGTTTGTTTCTTGGCCCACCAGTTGACAAGGTTGGGACCTAGATAAATGCAAGCTTCTGAGGTACTTTTCTATCATCTGGGTCTGGTGCCCAGTCTGCATCACAAAAGCCTATAAGAGAGAGGGGCTCATTCATAGGAGCAGGTTTGATGAGAAGGCCATGATTAAAGGTGCCTTGTAAGTACCTGAGGATTCTTTTGACTGCCTTCATGTGCTTCCTTGAAACAAGTACAAGAAAAATTGCTATTAGCCAGGGTCTTATGCCAGGAGCATGAACTTCTGGGAAATTTGCCAGGAGTAGACCCACGAAAACCCCTGGGAAATTTGACAGGGCCTACACCCTGGCATAAGCCCTCGTTATTTTCAAGGCGGGAATCTGAAATTCAAAGTGCAACTAATCTGTCAGCTTATGACAGGGAAAATCCGAGGGCTTGCCCCTCGCAAAACGCTAAAGCTGATTGCGATGTGACCAAAGCCTGCAATCTGCCTGCAATTTGGACCGTTAGCCTGGCATGGCATTTTCCCAGGAGCATTCCCACGCAAATGCCCTGGCTTAGCTGACAAAAAAGCTGCTTCGCATACTGCCCTGCCTGCTCAGTTTGACTTGCTTGGTTTTCTGAATCCGAGGGGCGCCCCTCGCAGAACTCCTAGGACATTCTAGTTGATATAAAATCCTGTGCCTCCTCTTTCTCCCCTTCTTCTCAGACGCAAAACACATTCCTCTTTCTCATTTCTTCTTTCTCTTTACTGCATTCTTCTTCTACTTCTCTAATTTTGTGGTAACAACTTCTTTCACTTATTTGTATTATTTTTACAATAATTATTTTACTTATTTATTTACTTGTTTTGTTTGTTGTTTTCTGCATTAGTTTGTTCAATCTCATTTGGCAAAGCTATTTTCTGTTTCCTGTGAAGCTTGCTCAGATCTGTTTGTTGCTGCTCTTGTACAAGTTAGTATATTTTTTTCTAAATATTTTCTAATGTCATGCATGCTGCTCAAGAACAATATAATTGTGTTGTGTGTTAATTAATGCATGCTGCTCACTTATTTGGATCTGTTATATATAATTTTGTTGGAATAATGATGTTAGTTAATGGATAAATAAATTAGTGTATGTATAATTTTCGAATTTTTAAAATAATAATGTGTTATATTACGAATTTTTGTTTTTTAGAATAATAATGTTGTTATATTTCGAATTTTTTTTATGGAATGTATAAATTTTTTTTTAGTGTATGTGTATTGCATGTTGAATATGTTTTTTTTAGGGATTATATATTATTATTTATATATAGAATATAAGTGTAGTATGTATGTTGTTGTGTTTAATAAGTATGTATGTTTGTTGTGTTTATGATATTTTTTTTTTCAAGATCTCTTGAATATATGTTTTTTTTGTCTATATCTCTTGATTAAATATAGTCTTATATTAGGTTGTTTTTTAATAATTAAATTTGGTTCCCTTAATTGTGTATACTGTTTTTTGTTAATTTAAAACCATGCATATTTTTTTAAGTTAAATCAGCAAAAATTGTTGTTTATTCAAATTTTAATTGTTTTTCAAATTATTAAAACTGTATTTTTTTAAGTTAAATTAGAGAAATTTTTTCCAAATATTAAAACTGTTTTTTATATTTTTTAAAATTTTAAAATGTTTGTTTTTAAGTGTAATAAATTATAATAATGTTGTTGAAATAATTTTGTTTTTTTAACTACAAAACTATTTTTTCTTAATTATTAAAAGGAAGTAAAACTGTTTTTTTATCTAAAACAAATTATAATAAAAATGTTTTTGATATGAAATTGTTTTTTATAAGTAATTGAAATAAATGTGGAATAATTTTTCGCGCGTAAATTTTTTTTTATAAGTAATTGAAATAAATGTGGAATAATTTTTTAAGTTAGTATTAAAATCTTTCGCGCGTAAAAAATTTTCTTTATTAAAAACAGTTTCGCGCGTAAATAAATTTCACGAGATTTTTTTTAGTTTGTAAAAAAAAAATTGCGCGTAAAAAAATTTATTTATTAAAAATAGTTTTGCGCCTAAAATAAATTTGTGTGTAAAAAAACAGTATACACAATATAGTAATTATATGTTAGTTAGATAAATAAATTTTTTGACTCGTTACGTGATCGACTATTTAGTCATGTTGATTGAACTTATAATTTTTTGCGTTAGTACGTAGCGATACTAACAAAAAATTACTAATCGTCCAATATGTGAACATTATAGTTAAACGTGCAAAAAATGGAGTATTATCAGCATTATCGTAGTTGGATGTATGATAGAACGTTTCCAGGAAGAAGAGGATTAAAACCCCATTTTGTGGATGGAGTTCAAGGATTTATTGCATGGGTATGGGTACAGCAAGTTTGTAAAGATGAGGGAGGGATAAGATGTCCGTGTGTTAAATGTACTTGTAGATATATAAAGAGTGACCCCAGAGAAGTTAAGAAACACTTGGATAGAGTTGGGTTTATGCCTGATTATTGGGTTTGGGTTTATAACGGTGAAAAGTTTCAAAATTTCGGGCAAGGAGTCAATGCACAAGCTTCGAGTAGTGGAACAAATGTGGAATACAATGAACAATTCAACGATGAACAATTCAACATGATGGATGATATGGTCGCTGATGCTTTAGGTGTGGAACTGTCTTACGCTGATGATGTTGAAGATGAACAAGGCGAACAACTCCCAAATGAGAAAGCACAGAGATTTTACCAATTGTTGAGTGAATGTAATGCCCCATTGTTTGAAGGGTCTTCGGAATCAAAGTTATCTATGTGTGTGAGACTTTTAGCTCATAAGTCAAATTATAGTGTTGCTGATAAAGGCGTGGATGATGTTACGAAGATGTTGTTGGATGTGACTCCATTTAAAGATAATTTGCCAGCAAGTTATTATGATGCTGAGAGGTTGGTGATGAAGTTGGGATTAAAAGTTAAAAGGATTGATTGTTGCATAAACGCCTGCATGTTGTTTTATGACAATGAATTTGGGATAAGTGACGGAGCATTGGAGGAATGCAAATTTTGTGGAAGTCCACGGTATCGTGTGGGTAGGCGAGGGAGAATTCCGAATAAGTCAATGTTTTATTTGCCCATAATACCAAGATTACAAAGGTTGTTTGCATCGATGAAAACTGCTAGTCAAATGACGTGGCATCATTCAAATAAAATTCCCGGAGTCTTGCGACATCCTTCTCATGGTGAAGCGTGGAAACACTTTGATCAAGTATATCCTGATTTCGCAGCAGATCCGCGAAACGTAAGACTAGGATTGTGCTCTGATGGTTTCACTCCGTATATCCAAGCATCAGCAAAACCATACTCTTGTTGGCCGATCGTTGTAACCCCCTATAATCTCCCTCCCGAGATGTGCATGACAAAGCCCTACATGTTTTTGGCGTGTGTTGTTCCGGGGCCAGATAACCCTAAAGCAGGCATAGATGTGTTTCTACAACCTTTAATTGATGATTTGAAGAGGTTGTGGATTGGAGAATGGACTTACGATATTTCGACAAATTTTTTTTTCTTCTAATGAGAGCATCTTTGATGTGGACAATTAACGATTTTCCAGCGTATGGCATGTTGTCTGGTTGGAGCACTCATGGGAGATTTGCTTGTCCACATTGTATGGAAAATACAAAGGCATTTACTTTGAAAAATGGTGGGAAGAGTTCGTGGTTTGACTCTCATCGTAGGTTCTTGCCTCATAATCACCCGTTTAGAAGAAGTAGGAATGGATTCTTGAAGGATGAGAGAGTATTAGATGCCCCGCCCCCTAAGATTACATCAGAAGAAGTTTGGACAAGAGTTTGTGATTATCCAAAAGTCACTGATTTTGGCCAAACTATCCCAATACCAGGATACGGAGTTGACCACAACTGGACTAAACAAAGTATATTTTGGGACCTCCCATATTGGAAAGATAACTTGCTCAGACATAATCTTGATGTAATGCACATTGAGAAGAATTTTTTTGACAACATATTTAACACAGTGATGGATGTCAAAGGAAAAACGAAAGATAATGAGAAAGCCAGGAAAGATTTAGAATTGTATTGTAAAAGAAGGGACTTGGAGTTAAAACCTCAACCGAATGGAAAGTTGTTGAAACCCAAGGCAATCTACACTCTAACTTCCGAAGAAGCAAAATCAGTTTGTCAGTGGTTGAAGGATTTGAGAATGCCTGATGGATATTCTTCTAACTTGGGCAGGTGTGCCGATGTTAAAACTGGAAGGTTACATGGGATGAAAAGTCATGATTGTCATGTTTTCATGGAGAACTTAATCCCAAGTGCGTTTAGTTCACTACCCACCCAGGTGTTAAATCCACTCACTGAGATTAGTCAATTTTTTAAAAATATGTGTGCTTTAACTTTGAGAGTCGATGAACTTGATAAATTGGACAAGATAATTCCAATCATACTCTGTCAGCTGGAGCAAATTTTTCCCCCTGGTGTTTTTGACTCTATGGAACATCTTCCGGTTCATCTGGCATATGAGGCTAAGCTTGGCGGGCCTGTTCAATATAGGTGGATGTACCCGTTTGAAAGATTTATGGGTGACTCAAAACGAGCAGTTAAAAATAGGGCTAAAGTTGAAGGATCAATATGTGCTGTTTACATTCACAAGGAAACCTTATACTTTCTCAGTCATTACTTCATCGACCGTGTGCTTATTCCAACTACTACAAGAAATGATGTTGCTGTTGAAAATGAAAGGGATCCGTCGACCTTATCAGTTTTCAATCTACCTGGTCGTCCCTCTGGCAAGGCGAGTGAACATTGGATGGTAGATCAGAAAGAGTATCGATCAGCTCATGTTCATGTGTTGATTAATTGCGCAGAGGTTAAACCATACCTTGAGTAAGTAAAACAAAACTATTACTTTTTACTAGGACATTAAGTTAAAACACATCTAACTTTGACTTAAATTTTGGTGTAGGGAATTTAAGACCTTTTATGAAGAATTTGGTGATGATTCGCCTGGTTATATTCATGAATATTTTCCCGGTTGGTTTAAACAACAAGTATACAATGCCGAGCCAACCGAAGAAATCATTCTTTTAAGAGGTTTATCTCAAGGTCCTTTACAATGTGCCACTGAATATCATACATACTTCGTGAATGGATATAAATTTCATACTCATTCATGGAGTGAGGGGAAGAAGACATATAACAGTGGTGTATACGTAAAAGGAGTTACGGATGGAGGTGAAGATGACTTCTATGGCGTGATCAAACACGTTTACGAGTTGTTTTACAATCGGGATAAAGTGGTGTTGTTTTATTGTGACTGGTTTGATCCGTCACCTAGATGGACAAAAATGAACAAAATAAGCAACAATGTTGACATTCGTGTGGACAAAAAATATAATGTTTATGACCCGTTTATCATGGCACATAACGTTAGGCAAGTGTACTATGTTCCTTATCCCCCAACACAACCACGCAAACGAGGATGGTCAGTTGCAATCAAAACAAAGCCAAGGGGTCGCATTGAGACTGAAGAATCAATTGATGAAGTTGAACAAATTGATGAAATTTCACATGTTAATGAGATAATTGAAGTTGAGCAAGTTACAGGTTGGCGTGATGCACAAGTTGAAGGGGATCATGTTGATCCTGCTGTTTTGTTGACTCCTAATGAAGATGAAAATGATGAGGATGATGTTGATTCTGAAGAGAACAATATTGATGAAGGGGATCATGATGAAAGTGTTTTTGGATTATAATTGATGTATTGTTGTATTGTTATAATCGATGTACTATTCTAATTGTAATGATTTTAATTTCAAAATGGATGAATATGTTGTTTATTTGTGTTAATTAGTGTTGTGATGATTTATTGTTTACATTGTGGTTTTTTTTGTTATTGATAAATAGTCAGCCATGCCTCCAAGGATTGAGGATCAGAGCAAGAGCAAAGCCCGCAGGAGGCGGTATGTCACTCAAGTTGTGGACCCAGCCACACAAGCCCGATTAACCCCAATGCCTCCCACACCTGCTGCATCTTCTAACCAGGGATCGACTGGGTCCTCCCAGGCTAGTGCAGCTGCTCCTCCTATAGCTCCAGCTTTCTCGACACCATCTTTCTCGTCATCTCCTTACCTTTTCCCTCAGGGACCTCCAGGATATCATTTTGGGTCTTCACCTTCCTTTCCCTACCCTGCGGGCTATCCCTTCTCGTATCCAATCCCACCACAAACCCAACTCCAAATCCAACCACAACAACGAAACACACCACAACCCCAGCAAGAAAATGTGGTCGAAGAGGATGGTGCAGGCCAGATGGATGGTGGTGGAGAGGTGGTGCAGGCCGTTGATGAGCCAGAAGTTTATCCCATGGATAATCGGAATCGCTTTATCTTAAAGCCTAGTGGAAACTCGTAAGTATTATCATAATTCGTACATAGTTCAATTTTAATAATTTTATGATTATTTTAAGTTTGATTATGAGTTTTTATTGTTTCAGCTTTTTGCCTTGCAAACCCGCGGCGGAAGCTATCAAGAATATCATTCACAATTGTTATAATAGATTGTGGAAGACTTATGGTGATGTGGATGATGATGAGAAAGAGCGCTGGTTTAATCTCTTTCAGGTTAGTTTAAATATATACCATAATTTGTAATTTCATTTATATGCACATTTGTTATAGTATCCTAATTTTCTTTAATATGTTAACAAAAATGCAGGCTAAGTGTACTTGGGATGCCAAGTACTATGAAACAATGCGGCGTAATTTCCATATAAGAGCTGATGCGCGTCTTTCAGATATGCTTCGAAACGCCCGTGTTCGTTATGAGGAGAAAAAAAAGCGGCCACATTGGATCGGGAGGGAGTTGATGAGCCAGTTGGTTGACTATTGGGCAACTGAGGAGTTCAAGTCAAAGTCTGAGAAAGCAAAGAAGAATCGGGCGTCGGAAAAGGGGGGGTGCATTCACACCGGTGGCTCCATAAGCAATGGAGAGCATGCTGAACGTTTGGTAAAAATAATAAACCTTTAAATATTTAAATTTGATTGTATTAAATCATTTTATTTATATTAATAATTTTATTTCTTGTGAAAAATAGGCCAGGAGGCTTGGGAGAGAGCCGTTTATTAACGAGCTTCACAACGAGACACACAAACATAAATCCGGCCAATTTTGCGATGAGCGTGCTAGGAAAGTTCAGGTAATATTTAATAAGTATATCGTAATTATTCGCGTTACATTTTATTATTGTGGACTAAACACTAATTGTTATTTGTGATTAACTATTTTGTTGTTATTTATGCAGGAGGAGTATGATCGCCAGCTTGCTGAGGCTCTTTCTCAAGGGTCGACAGTTAATCATGGTTTGAGCCTCCAAACCTGGACCAAAGTTGCTGGCGATAAAACTAAAGGAAAGTTATATGGCGCCGGTAACTTAGCAGCTAACTACCGTAAGGGTGTTGCAGCATCCCTCAGACTCACCCTGAATCATGGTGAAGGATCCTCCCACCAGCCTGAGCTGACCCCTGAGATGCGTGAGCTTATTCAAAGGTTGACACAGGAGCAGCTCACGCAACAAATGGCGAGTCACCAGGCTGTTGTGCAAGATTTGCTTGAAAGACAACGATCATATGAGGAGCAACTGGCCCAATTCAGGCAAGCACGGGCTGGGAGTTCTTCAGGTGAGCAATTGCAAGTGGAAGACCCCGCCCACACAAGAGCGCCGATTCTGAATGACAATGACGACCCGTATCCAATTTATGGTGAAGATGAGAAGGTGGAGACCGAGGATGATGAATGAAGGTGGACCCGTTCATGTGCTTCTATTTATTGCGTTTTTATTTAATTTTGTGTTTTGTAATATTTGGGGAAGTTTCCTATGCTTCCCAGTACAATTTCTACTTATGGTCTGTACTATTATTCCGTACAATTTAAATTTCTTGCTGCGAGACATAATATTCATGTGTGCTATTACTTTAATTTGTATTTTTAAATATTTTTTTTTAAAACAATTAATTATAAAACAGTATAAAAACATTTTTAAAAATAATTTAAATAATTTTAAATAATTTTTTTAATTTAAAACAATTTAAAAACATTTTTTAAAATTATTTTAATAATTATTTTTATTTATTTTTATTTTTAAATAATTTTTTTAAATAATTTTTTTAATTTAAAAACAATTTAAATTATTTTAATTTTTTTTTATTTTTTTTTTTTTAAATTTTAATATTTTTTAAATAATTTTTAATTTCAAATTCACGTTTTTTAAATTTTTTATAATTATAATTAATTGTTTTTATTTTTGAAATAATTTAAATTAAAAAAAAATCGTTTTTTAAAATAATTTTTAATTATAATTAATTGTTTTTAATTTTAAAAATTTAAATTAAAAAAAACAATTAAACATTTTTTTAAAAAAAAATCGTCATGTAATTTCCCAGGGTAACCCCTGGCAAAACTCCTGTCACTGTTTGGTCAGACGATGTGACATGTGACAGTCTTTACAGTGTGACAGAAAAGGGGATAGTTGAGTCAGACATTTTTGCCAGGGGCGTAGCCAGGAGTATTGCCAGGAAATGTGCCAGGGAATTTGCCAGGGGTAGGCCCTCGCAAATTTGCCGGGAGCTAAAGCCCTGGCACATGCATTTGCGATGACCTGTTTTGCGAGGGATCCAGCCCCTCGCAAAAGCCCTGGCAAATGAATTGCTTTTTCCCAGGGAATTTCGCTTTTTCCCAGGGATTTTGCCCCTGGGAATTTTGCTCCTTCCGACCAGGTCTTAAATATATGGCGCATCCTATACCAGCCACCTTTGTCTTAAATTTTTTTTACATAAATTTGTTTTAAAAAAATAAGTCAAAATTTTGCCAAAGTAATAATTACATCACATTTTATGAAAAAAAAAGTTTTCTAAAAAGATTTGTTAGCATTTTTCTATATGTATGTAACAAATGGTTCATAAAATTTCCATATTTGAATGAAACATGAGACTATCCAAATCTATTTGTACAATTCCATCTTTGTAACAGTCCACTGATGTGAATTTTATTTATTTAATTTATCGACCTTACTTACTGATTTAGATTGGAATTTCTACATTTGGTGCAACATACGGAAAACTTCACCACTTGTTGCTTCAGAAATATTTTACCAATACATATATGACCAAACACAAAAGATAGTCACATATATTAGGACCGGTCTCCCTTGAAAAAAATAATATTAGGACAGGTCTCATGAAATAAGTTTAGATTCACTTGTGACAAACTAAAATATTAGTTTCACAAATTTGTTACACTATAATATCAATAGAGAAAAAAAGGAAGCTTGCGAAAAGTTTCACAAATTTGTCAATTTTTTTTCTTCTTTCTCTCAGATTATTTAAACTACGCACATGATTGACTTTGTGATTCAAAAACTTAACTTATAAGCAAATGTGGTTCAACATCTTTCTTTTTTATGATAGAATATGCGATTCACACCTAAAAATTCTAGAAATAAAAAAATTATAATTGTTCAATTACATATGTCATACAATTAAAATTAGGAATGTAAAAAAAACGTCAATATGTTCTCAGTCATCTGATAAACAATAAAAAGAAAGACTCAAGGAAAAACTTCAAAATAACATACCATTTTATTCGGCTAGGTTGTTTTTTTGTCGCCATACCAGCTCCCTATTTTGGTTGCATTAATTGGTTCTGAAAAATAAAAACGGATTGCTATTGCTAAATGTGTCACTCATACATGCTATTGAATAATATTTATTTTAATGAACAGTTTAATTTGTGTGCCCTTCAAAATCACAAATAAAATCCAATATTAAGTACTAATCTTCCAAATTGTCTAATTGGTCAAGGATAGATATTTCATTCACACGTTATACTTGAGTTCATTCATGTATGAATTCCTCTAATTCGTAGCTAAACCCCTTCTTGCTTATGTGTCATCTTTATAAAACTCCACTGCTTTTCTTTTTTAGACAGATCTGTACGCAGCACTGTCTGATTCTGTCGAACCCAGCGCAGTCTCTCTTCTTCTATTGCCGTTAATGCATCAACAACATATTGTTGGAACAATCGACCACCACAAATAAGAGTATTTGCTTCATAGGGCCTTTGTTGTATCCGGTATGCATAATATTCTCTCATGGTAACCTTTTTTCTCTTTTTTTTTTCTTTTCCTTTTTCCATGATTTTGAGAATAATAAATGTCTAAGTGAAATCCATCCTCACCATATGGAAATAACAAAGGATATTGCATTGCCATGAATTTTGGATGATATTCTTTTATTCTCTGCAGGCCATCTGTTTTATGCTCAATAACTATATCTCTTCGTCCATTTGATTCACCAAAATCTCCAACAATGAGACCAGCAATTTCTGTTGCGGTGGGTGCTGTATATTGTCTTGAATTTATTGCAAATAAAGGTTAAGACAATTCATTAAGAAAAAGGATTCAAACAAAATAAATTTAAACCATTGTCTACAATATAAGTAAAATTCTCTTTAATATGTTAGTATAATTTATTTTAAATTGCTTCATAATACTTAATTATGAAAAAAAAACAGAATTGAATCCCTAAAAACGTTAAATCTTTTAAATCCTAAAATCCTTCAACCAAACCTGAATTTTGCATGATAATTTTGAAGGCTAAAGCTATCCTTGATCGTATTCACCATCATAAACGATTTCGGCGGTGTTATTATCGTAGATGGCTCTCCGTTGATGTGAGCGAACGAACCATGGTTCGGCTACAGAAGTGTTGAGCACCGAGAAGAAGGTGATCTCATAATCGTTTGGTAAGAGCGAGAAACCCATGCTTCTATATTCTGCTTCAACACTGGATCTAGCTACCAGTGTTTGTTTCTTGGCCCACCAGTTGACAAGGTTGGGACCTAGATAAATGCAAGCTTCTGAGGTACTTTTCTATCAACTGGGTCTGGTGCCCAGTCTGCATCACAAAAGCCTATAAGAGAGAGGGGCTCATTCATAGGAGCAGGTTTGATGAGAAGGCCATGATTAAAGGTGCCTTGTAAGTACCTGAGGATTCTTTTGACTGCCTTCATGTGCTTCCTTGAAACAAGCAAATGCACCCATATTGTTGGAATCATTGATAGATTAGACTTGAAAATCATCATTGATACTCAAAGATGATCACTATTAAAGAGCATTATATAATTTGAACACAGGATTAGTTGTTTCTTGATTTGCTTCAAGCCATGACAATGTATTTTTGTACATGTAGATACAAATGATTTTGTTGTCTTCATTCTAGTAATAAGTGCTCATTTTTGTCTACAAGTAGTACGGAGAGCATTTGGGTAAACAACTTCATTAAGTGTTTATTATCTAAGTTATATAATGAGTGTTTGAGGGAAAACTTTGCACAGACTCTGTATAAGACAATCTCCTCCCCGGACGGATATCTGACTTAGTTGTTACCCGGTATTGGTATTGTCACTCTTGATTATGGACAATTCAATCGTGCCATTTTGGTTCGTGACATTTCTAAAAATTCCACCATACTTACAGAGTTAGCACTTTGCATATAAGATAGGATCGCATATACCGGAGCTTCACATTTTCCTCTTCCTCATTTCTGCATTAACAAATTCAAGAAAACTAGTACCTGCAAATAGTTCGAATAATCATCGAAAATCCATTCCACCACAATTCATTGTAATCTAATAAGCAACTGGGATTGTGTTAGAGTTTTTTCTTTTTTTGGGATATAATGATAACTTGATAAGAAATCAATACAATTTTACAGATATAAATCAGAATTCAAGCAAAAGAAAGAGAAAAGTTTGGAGAGGTTGGGGGAGGGTGATGACAAGTTATAACCGAGCAGAGACAAGAAACAATGAACAAACAAACATTAACATATAACCACTCAATGACAAAAAAAGCAACAGATCGAGAAGTTGAAAACCAGGTTAGATACTCCAGTAATGTAATGTAACCTTCAAGAATCATCTTTATTTGGTGATTCATGATCAGTTGTTTCCTTAGTAGATACCATTGCTATGGCATTGGAGCTTTTCATTTCTTCCAACTGTCAGCTGACAATATTAACATATCACACAAGTTAGATAATCAGCATGTTTCAAGAATATATCTAAGAGTATGGAGAACCATTTGTGTTCATTCCAGAGGTAGGTATGGGAACAGATGAAAATTAACCTGATACAATTTTCCAATCCCTATAAATGTTGATTTGATAAGCTATGTGATTTTTTTATGGAAGCACATGATCTTTGAATGTAATAATCTTATTATAATTATCAAGCACAATCATGGATAATGATTGGCCGATTTCTTCTTTTATTCTCTTTTTCTGTCACTTGTCAGTCCCCAACCTCATTCCTTTCTGTACGTATAGTTAATTGTAAAGAACAATGTCAAGGTTCATACACCATCTTTTTTAAACATAGCTGAGTTTGTAACTACACAAGACAGTAACTCAATATAACCAACACTTGAAGTTCAGATTCTAGTCGCTAATCAATGATCCCACATTTTATATCACAATGTTTAAAGAGTGAGCACATTTATTTCTGCTGCGATCGTGAATCCAAATATCACGGCTTTCACAACCCCGACACATAATGAGCCGCAGTATAGTTGCATACACAACACCCATAACTATTTCATATTATTTTGACTTGAATAACTTTTTATCCGTCTAATATAAACCTTTTCTAGTTTACTCCTTACAAAAGAATTTGTTTTGGTTATACTTGTGATTCTTGAAAGTAGAAACATGACATTTACTTTTGGTTCTTGTTACTTTTGTTTTAATCCTGTAACCAGTGTTGGAAATAGTACCAGTCACAAGGACTAAAATCAACACCATTCATATAATATATTACATGATTAATGTCATATGAACAAAATATTAAAGACTAAAGTTAAAGAGTCCTGCATTAGATGAGAGATAGCTTAAACAAGTGTTTATAAGTGGGGGCATTCCTCACCTTACAAACCGGTTTTGTGGGGTTGTGTTAGTCCCAACCATGAATTCTAAGATGGTATCAGAGCCTAGACGAGTTCCTTAGATTAGAACCCACCTTGGGTATGTTTTGGGTGAAAACCCCTTTATTTAGAAAGTTATCAATTTTGTGCCCTAATATCTAATGCATGCTAAATCCTTGTTAATCCATGAATTAAATCATCAATTGGTAGTTTAAAACCATTCATAAAGCTGTTTGAAAGCTTGGGTAAGTTTGGATAAGTCAAAATGGTGAAAAAATCACGTTTTGAGCAATTTCTGTACTGTCATGCTCGCTACAGCAAGCTGGAGCTCGCTGCAGCCAGCACAACATTTTTCATCCTGGTTAACCTCGCTATAGCGAGGGAATGGCTCGCCCCAGCGAGTCTTGGCAGAACCATCTTGGTCTGCTGAGTTGCGTTGGGTGAGCTGTGTGCGCTTAGGCGAGGCGTTTTGTAACCGTTTTAAATGAAAACCTAATTTCTAAGAAAACACCATTTTGACATATCAAAAAGGTATTTAACATATAAGGAATAGGTGAACATGGATTTGGCAATGCATTAGAGGTACAAGAGCAAAGTTAGAAGAGCCGGGTAGTTATTACAATGAGATGATAAGCCCTTAAGAACGACATATGACAACGATATGTCTAGAACCTATGATGGGTTAGCAAGATTAGAATGTAATCAATTAAGCGTACGAAAGTACAAGGAATGTTTTAACATTCAAAGATCAGAAAGTTCAGTTAAGATTAAGTTAAGACGTGTCTCTTATAGTTCCCGCTAGTTGGAACGTCAAAAGCCACATATAAGTTAATAATTAATTAAAAGATAAGATGTGTCTCTTGTTTTCTCGCTAGTTAAAACACAGGGGGTTCCAGATAAAGCTGGAACAGTGGAGTTACCATCCGCGAGGATAGCCACACATAAGAGTTAATTAAAATGTTAAATTGTGTCACCTGTTTTCTCGTTAGTTAGAACGCAGGGGGTTCCGGATAGAGCTGGAACGGTGGAGTTACCATCCGCGAGGATAGCCGCACAAAAGTAAGAGGAGTCCGGTGTTAGCTTGATATGATAGGAATTTTCACCGGTAGCAGGGAGATGTACTCTGGGGTTACTCCACTCGGATTCACTCCATAAAATGAACCAAGATAATTATTTTATGTTCAACGCTGACTTTCTAACCTAATAATACGAGAAGGTTGATTATAATTTAATGAGAATATGACAAAGTAGTCATCAGATATCAGAAAGTGATCCTAGTTTTCCCCTCGATCACTAAGTAGCAGATTGTAGTCTAGTTTCACGACTACACAGTATAGCAGGCACATACACGTATAAACCCGAAATGGGTTGAGATTAGAATATGGCAATCGTAGGTTTCCCCCGAGGTTGCCACACAACCTAGGATAGGTGGAGCTCACTGAGACATTATGTCTCATCCCAATCCATTTGTTTCAGTTTCAGGTAAGCCAGAGGTTCGTGATGAAATTTATCAGGGAGAAGCTGAGTGGAGTGCAATTGTTCGTCATGTACCAGCTCAGGAGTTTATCAGTATTTTGTATATGTATATTTAGTGGTACTTGAATTGGTTGTTTTAACGAGCAAGCTTGTATTCATTCAACTGTATTGTATTAGTATTGAAAATTTTAATGTATCCAGTATCAAGATTTAATACGCATGCTAAATATTCTAGATAAATTTAGTATGGATGTTACATTTGCAGATCGAGTGAGCAAGAAAAAAGAGAAGGAATAAGAAGATGAAGCAAGGGCCAAATATGTCATTTCCCTTGTGACTAGTATCATTAAGGGCAAAAATGTTCATTCAGGTATGTCTTGCTGACGTGCCATCACTTGTACGTACCTAGTCACAACTTGCCACGTAGGCGCCACGTCGCTAATCAATCTCCAACTCGACAAACATTCTTGACTAGGACCAAATTTTAAGTGATTAACATTTGCAGTGACTGATTAAAATAATTAGTGATTACAGAGACCAACTCCAAATGCGCCATATTTACATAGACTAAAAGTGTATATAACCCTTATTCATAAAGACAAAAGTGTGTGGATCCATTAGACCCTAGTGGTACACGTGAAACCAAGTATCTTAAATACAATAACTTAAGTATTCAACACATAAGACTTCAATAGACACCCTGACTGTAAAAAAATCATAAGGAGTGCAAAGAAACGCACCATCTTTACCTTTGAACTCCTCTTCAATGGAATCTAAATATATAGATAGAAACACATCACAAGATATAAAGCTAATATTTACGTACAAGTATAACAATGGGAATGTCAAACACAAGTAATCATTCAAGCATATCATCCTCAAATATATCTCTTAGATTAAACTTAACTATCTATCTCTGAAATGTTTATCTCCAAAACATAGTCTATCTATCATACATAACCCTAAACTTCCTTACAACAATTTGATTATTTTAAAATCATACAAAGGACTGATCAAATTGATAAACTTATAGACCAAAATCAGTTTCAAGTAACACATTTAACAATTTGAATAAATTTAAACCACATATCACATCCAATGGCGGTTGTGCTAATTATTTTTATTGTTAATATCCTATAAGATAATTAACCTTCAATATCCTTTAAGAAAAAATCTTAACCTTTTTTTATTCCTGAGTGCTTTAACTAATTTATTATGCAACCATTAATAAAAAAAATTTGTTTAAAACCAAAAAGAATTTTTATATGTAGGCATTAAACTTTGGACAGAGTTATGTGGTCTCTACCTAGCCATTAATTAAACTTACTCGCAATCACCCAAAAATGTTTGATAAGATGATACTCAATTTCTTTCACCTTAATAAGTGATTTCGAGATTAAATTTGTGATATGGAAATGCAGTCGTATTAAAACTCTCGCTCTTTAAGGAGAGTTTTAACGTCACGTGTGGTTCTATTCAACTTGAGAAATTAGTTGAAGCTAAAGATATTATCGTCGGAAAAGATGATATATATGTCAACCAAAGAAGGTCCAAAATTGTCCTCAAAGAACTATTATACAATGAGAAACATACAGAACAAAATACCAAATTAAGTACTCCGAATAGAAAACTAAAAAATGAAAATAAAAGAAAAGCCAACAAGTGTTGGTAGTAACCAATCTAGCAATCATAATCATTTTTCATACATGTTTTACTATACAAAAATATAGCAATATTAATGCAGAAAACTCAATTAAAAGCCAAATCTTTACCAATAATAACCTCATTCAAAGTTTCAATGTCAAATCTGGTGTAGATTTTTCTATGTCTACACACGGATTCACCTCAGTGAGTATGAAATTCTGCTGAGCACCACCCGTCCCGGATTCTTGTCGAAAACTACCAGGCCACATCAACTTTGACTCCTCGTCTTCCAAGAATATTGGAAATCCAACACACCCTTGTTGCTCGAATCTCATATTATTTTTCACCTCATGATGATGAGACCTAATTGTTGTTGGTGAGAAACCATAGTGCATTGAAGAGTGTGCTTTTATCCCTAATGACCTAAAAGAACCATGCAAAGGTAGAGATGCTAAACTAGCATTATACCTATCAGAAAAAATTCCCATTCTCATAGCTCTTTTTGCTAATGTTCTTTCTCTCTTATGTGCATTTTGGTGTCCACCAAGAGCTTGAGAACTGAAAAACTTTCTCTGACAGTAATTGCATGAGAAAAATCTTGGAATTGTTGCTGCTGCAGGTTCATTGCTGCTCTCAGAAGTGCTTGAAAGTGAGAATCCTATTGGATTTGAATCTCTTGCTGGTATCTCACTGTTCTTGAAATTTAGACTTAAATCAAGAGATATATCATATGAATTAGGATTTGTGAGGTGGTAAAAGGTTTCTTGAGTTGATACGTTAGAATCAACTTGGCTTGTAACTTCAGATTCATATTCTGCACAAGCTTCTACTTCAAGATCAATGTTTTGTTTCATGCTTATTCATCATGCAAAATTCAGGTTTGGTTGAAGGATTTTAGGATTTAAAAGATTTAACGTTTTTAGGGATTCAGTTCTGTTTTTTTTTTTTCAATTCCCTTTTATGTTTTTTTAATGTGAAAAATTGCATTTTTATGTCTTCGTATCTTTTTTTTTAAAAAAAAATTACTTTTAAATTTTGATAGAATATAGTATGCTGTTAGTAACTTTTTACCTTTAAAAAAAATGAATTAAATGAAAACAATTAAATCAAATCTGTGTTTTTTTTAACAACCCTTTATATTTTTTTTATATCAAAAATTCCCTTTTGATGCTGTTCGTATCTTTTGATTTTTTTACAAAAGTAAAATCACTTTTTAATTTTGATAGATAGATATGAATATGCTATTGGTAGCTTTACTTTTTCTTCAATCAACTAACAAAAAAATCCAAGTTTATAACTAAAAAATATGGTCCTACACGCCTTTAATTTTTTATGTCAATAAACATAGTATTTTTTGGAAGCCAAGAGCTTTAATTGTGATAAAAAATAATCTTTTATAAGGTTTCATTCTTTCTTTTTTTAGATTAGTAGTTTCATTCGTTTTATTTTTTCAAGTACACTTTCATTATTTTAATTTCTATCCGCTCGACACATTAATCAACTTTAAATATACTTAGTGTCCGTTTGGATGGACGGCTGCATATCACATTTTCATTTGAATAACGACGAAAAACCACTTTAACAAATCAGCTCTAATTCTCAACTTCTTAAAATCGCAACATATTTACATCTAATAATGTGCATATGTCATTTTGTTCTTTAGACCCAACTAAAAAATAAAAAATAATCTTTTATTCATTTATATTACAAAATTTAATCAAACCCGTGCAACGCATGGGTTATATACCTAGTTAAATGTGTAATGTTAAATGTTATAAAGAGCTTTGATATATTTCCGGCAATAAAATGGAATGAAAAGGTTTTCTTTTTGAGAGGAAATTGAATGTAACCGTTATTCATTGAATTAATCTTTAATAAATTTCTTTAATACATATAGTTTTGAATAAAGAGAGAGATTAGAATAATTTTGATACTTTGACTATATATATAAGAACGTAATTGGCTCAAGGCTAACCCACATAATTTATTTTCTTATAAAAAACCTACATCAACTGGAATTATAAAGTTAGAAAAGATAATAGTTTGAATACATGATGAGCAAGAAAATTGCTTTATACACATCAAGCAAAGATAAAACACACCAGAAAATTACATCTTTACCTCGGCAGCAGTTAACTGCCGCCGGATATGCCATCGACAGTTAACTGCCGCCGCGTTTGAATCCATTGGCAGTTAACTGCCGTTGCGTTCTTGATGTTGCTGATTACAACAACCTACTCTATACTATTACATCAACTCTTTTCCATATTTCCTATTCCATCTAAATCCTCAAATCCAAATTTTTTTCTACCCAAATCTTGTCCAAAATCATTGAAGCAGCAATACTAGAAGGATTAACACACATTTGACGTGAAGAAACAGGTAATGCATCATTTATCCATTTTTTTTTGCTGATTTTTCTGTAAATATTCGTGAAAACCTGACATGGGGCTAGCGGCAGTTAAGTGCCGCTTTTACTTTTTTTAGGTTTAATTAATTTTGATATTGATGTTATTGCAATTGTAAGTTATTTATTCATAGTTATTTGTTGTTTATTTATAGTTATGGATGAAAATGCGGATGATGATTCGGTCGAGACAAAACCTATTTTTGTCAATAATTCCGGAAATGTCATACCGCCTAAGGTTGAAGCTTCTGTCCATGTTGAAGCTTCATTATATGTTGACTTCGGTGTTGTCCCTCTTGAGGCCAACGAAGTTGACACGGCTCGTTTTTTTTCAAAGCGAAATTAAATGGAAAGATAGAGATGACTTACTTAATTGGGTACGTCGTCAAGCAAATAAGGCGGGATTTACAATTGTTATACGTAGATCCAATTTGATCATTCCAATGTTGCAAATAATTTGTGAAAGGAGTGGCGACCACGAAGTGCCGAAAAAAAGATTGAAGCATGAGGCAACGGGTTCAAGAAAATGTGGGTGTAAGTTCATGGTTCGTGGATATCTTAGTAGGGAAACAAATGATTGGAGATTGAACATTCTTAACGGAGTTCACAACCATGAGATGGAGCCAAGTTTAAAAGGACACATGCTTGCGGGTAGATTAAGGGAGGATGACAAGAAGATTGTACGTGACTTGACCAAGAGTTTGGTGCTACCAAAAAATATTTTGATAAATTTGAAGACAAAAAGACAAGATTGCATGACAAATATCAAGCAAGTCTACAATGAACATCAAAAAATATTCAAGTCAAACAGAGGTAACAAGACTGATATGCAGTATCTAATCTCAAAGTTGGAGGAGCACAACTATGTCTATTTCACCAGAACACAAAGTGAGAGTACTACTATTCAAGACATATTTTGGGCTCATCCAACATCAGATAAGTTGTTTAACAATTTTCCAACAGTTTTGGTTATGGACTCCACCTATAAAACCAACATGTACAGAGTGCAATTGTTTGAGATAGTTGGGGTCACCTCGACCGATTTGACTGTATTCTGTTGGTTTTGGATTTTTGACATCTGAGAAAGAGGATAATTTTACTTGGGTTTTACAGATGTTGGTCAAACTTCTTAACTCAAAGATTAATATGCCTTCAGTGGTTGTGACTGACCGAGATACACTTTGATAATGCGGATAGCAACTGTTCTCCCTGAAACTAGTGCAATACTTTGTTATTTTCATGTTGGTAAAAATGTTAGAGCAAAGTGCATCACTGACTGTAGAGTGAAACCGAAGGATGGGAAAGAGCTGAAGCCAAGTGACATAGTTAACAAGGTAATGAGAGCTTGGGATCTTGTTGTTGAATCACCTACGCAAGAATTATATGCAAGTGCGTTAATGGAATTAAAAAATGTTTGTAAAGATTTTCCAAAGTTTCTTACTTATGTCGAGAGCACCGTATTGGATGTTGTGAAGGAGAAAATAGTGAGGGCATGGACAGACCGTGTCTTGCATCTTGGTTGCAGAACCACCAACCGAGTTGAGGGGGCTCATGGTAAACTGAAGAAATATTTAAGCAATAGTGTAGGTGATTTTGGTACATGTTGGGAGAAAATACATGATATGTTGGTGATCCAGTTAACTGAGATACAAACATCTTTTGGGAGGAGTTGTACTGTATTAGAACATAGATACAAAGACGTCATTTTGTACTCTGGGTTGGCTGGTTATGTGTCTAGGACTACTTTGAGCTTTATTTTTGATGAAGAAAGACGTTCCAAGGAAACCTTGTGTATGGACAAAGAAATTTGTGGTTGTGTGATAAGGACATCGTATGGGCTACCTTGTGCATGCACTATTGCTATGAAAATCCGTGACAAGAAGCCTATTCCATTGGATGAGATACACCGTCATTGGCAAAGGTTATGTATGGGTGAAGAAAGTAATGAAGATGGTTTTTCTGTCGAGGAGGAGTGGAATTGTATTCAGGAACGTCTCAAGAAAGTTCCTTATCAAATCAAACTAGAAATCAAAGTGGTGTTGCGTCAGTTGGCATTTCCATAATCCACAATGGTTTATCCTCCTCCAAGAAAAGTACCAACCAAGGGAGCGCCGAAAAAAGTGAGGAGTAAAGCAAATGAGGCATCGACAAGTCGAATCCCTTCTTATTGGGAGCATGTTGATTCCCAATTTCCAGATAGTCAATCGTCGCAAACTATGTCATCATTTCCTAAAGGAAAGGGTGCTCGTATTGGCAAATCATCACGTTCCCTACTTCCACCACCTACTCGGTTTCCTAAGCTTAGCCCGGTTCCAAAGCCTACTTCGGTTCATGATATGTTTGATGTTTTGAGCCCTATTGACTATATGCCAAAATTCATGGTTCCATTTATTGAAAAAATTGTGGATGTTAAAGGCGATCAGAATTGTGGTTTTCGGGCTATAGCTGAGTTCTTGGGTTTCACTGAAGAAAGTCATGTCATGGTTCGTAGACATCTTATTCAAGAGTTGAAAGATCATAGAAATGATTATGTGCGGGTATTTGCGAGTGAGGATCGTTTTAACTACATCTTAAATGGCTTGCATCCTCCCTCAAATAGTGGTGGTATTGCACTTGTAGATAAGTGGTTGACTTTTCCCGACATGGGTCACATCGTTGCAACTTATTACAATAGAGTTGTAGTGGAGTTGACAAGTCAAGAAATCGGAAATTCGGAATCCTTTTTCCCACTTAGAGGGGTGCCACCGCTTAAGCAAAAAAACCCCATCATGTGCCTAGGATTAATTCCCAATCATTTTGTTCTTGTTTTTTTGAAAGATGGTTGTCCACTACCTCCATCATCTACGGAGTGGAACATACACAGAAGTGAAGAGGCATCGGCTTGGGAATTTGAGTTTTTGGATCAACAAGCTAGGTTCCGAGACTTTATGAACATTGAGAAAAGAGAGAATCCGCTCCCACCAAAAAAGTCAAACGAAGCCAATCCAATTGTGTGTGACACTCCTGAAAAAACAAAGTAAGAATTTCAAGTTATTGCGGAAGATGAAGATGGTTCAAATTGACTTGATGCGATATGACTGATTTTTTGTTTATGTCGGTGTTTATCCTTTTTTTTTGTCGATATTACACCGACATATTTTTTTTGGTCGATATTGTAATGCCAATTTTTTGTGGCCAATATATAACTAACATATTAATATATATAAATATATAACTTTTATGTGGTCGAATATGCACCTACTTTGTTATTGTTTATAATGTTTCCGCATTTGATATATATATATATATATATATTGGTTATTACGTTTAATTTAATATTATTCTGATGTTTGATATTTCATAAACTTTTATGAAGTTAAACATGTCTGAGGTTGCACAAATTGAAGCTCATGTCCGGTACTCTGCTTTTAAAAAGACAATTAAGGTTTTTCTAACTCCGATCGACACTATGGATGAGTTGAAGGCACAACTTAACATTTATTTTCTCCATGCTGGTGAAAATCATCATACATGTCATGTATTTGCTCAGATGCCAATTTATGACCTGGGGGCAGATAAAGATGAAGACATGTGGAAAACGGTCTATTAGCCTCGGCTTATTCGTGACGATAGTGACGTTGGATTTATGTTTAGGCATATGGTTGAAAATAATGTATTATATCTTTGTGTTCGTTCCAACTGTATGTGCAACGAATGTCGGTAGAGATTTCATGTAATATTATGTAATGTGTTGTTGAATGTCAAACACTATTTATGTTTTTGGTGAATTTCAAACACTCGTGTAATTTTAACGAAATGTCGAATTGATTTTATTTTGGTCAATTGTGAAAGATTATGTAATGTTCTTGCTTATGAATGATTATAATTAATGTATGATATGTACTGCCTTTGGAATTGTTGTTTTGGATTACAGGTAATAAATCGGCTGAAAAATGGCTTGCTTGCAAAAATAGCAGGTTCTGTTCTGCATAATTCCCCGCAGCGGCAGTTAACTGCCGATGGTAGCCTGGCGGCAGTTAACTGCCGATGACACCATCCCAGCGGCAATTAAATGCCGCCGTGGTAAAAATGTCATTTACTTGGTGTGTTTCAGCTTTGTTTAATGTAGGAAAAGCAATTTTCTAGCAACAATTACTGCTAACATATTTTTTTTTTTACATTTCCATCGAATCGCAAATAATTTTTATGTGATTTTTATAATTAATAGGGCCGAACCCAAAAATTCAACTCCAAGATGGCCGTTTAAAAGGCATAAATTAATAAAGAAACTAGGTATATAACCCGTGCGTTGCACGGGTTTGATTATAATATTTTTTTAGTTTATCGGAAATAACAAATTTAGTAGGTTTTGTCAAAAAAAAAATTAGTAGGTGTTATGAAATTCTTTGATTTTTAAAAAACGACTATCAAAATATTTTTAAATATTTGACCCAAAAAAGATCGATAATTTTTTTTTTTTTTAAGAATATTCCCTCATCAAGTAAATATAGATTACATGATATAGAGTAGATGATTTTAAATATCTGATCAAAAGAATGACCAATTTTTTTTTAATATACTCCCTTGTCAAGTGAATATATAGATTATAGAATACAAAGAGTAGATAGAAATTACTTTTAACAAAAATAATGTGTCATTTACCTCTAAAGAAATAAATAGACTTATAGTTGAATAGTGAATAATAATAAAAACTGTTTTATTTTTATTTTTTTGGGCTTAGTTTATATCTCTTCTTTTGATTTCCATTTATTATTAATCCATTTTTAAATTTTAGAAAAAAAAATTGTTATTTTTTTATTATACTTAATACCACAAATATTATTATATCTCATGGGTTCAAAGTTAAAACCATGGATTTTATTTAATACCATAGATTTTATTTAATACCACAAATTTTATTATATCTTCGGTTTCGTTTCCCTCGTTGGGTTCGTCGGTTTGTGTGTTTCACATATGGTTTCATAACTTGAATTTTTGTCCAATCTGTATTACCATTTTCGTATCATTTGTTTTAGAAAGTTGCTTTTCCCACATAAGAACTTGCTTAAAAACACATGTAAATGACAAAAAAAAAAAAAACCCTTAGTGGTAGTACCCTACAACCAGTTTCTTTGTTTTAATACCCTTTTAGGGCTAATTTCGTGGTGCTGGGTCAAGTTCTTCCCCCCAACTTTTGCTATTATTTAATATATCTTTCTTCGATTTAAAAAATGTTTAAACTAAGGACACCGCATATTTTTTTTATTATATTGTAGTTAATGTTTAAATTTATTCTTGTTGAATCCTATTTCTTAATTCTTTTGGAAGGGCAAATGTTAATAGTTAGATGTTGTATTAGTTTTTTTGTTGGGTTTGAATCCAGAACCTCTAATTTCTTATCCCGTAGCTCAACCAATTGAACTACCATACAACAGTACCTACAGCTTTTACTTCTTCATGTTCTATATGATTAATATTTAGGTAAAGATTCTATTTTTAGACTATATAAATATAATAAAAACTATTTTAATATATTGTAGTTTTCATTTTTTTAATATATTATACTTTTTTTTTAAGCAAAAGAGGTTGTAGCCAAGAAGCTAGCAACCAAGTATATAGAAAAGAGAGAAAGTAGGTACAAAAAGGAGGGAGGGGACCAAACCAAAACTCCCTCAAGAAGAAGAAAACCTATAACTAGGTAAACCAATTTTGTTCCTAACAAAAGATTCCCTTGCAAACAATGGTATATTAGTCCAAAAAACATAAGAAGACAGAGAGAGACCAAAGTTTGCAAGGGAATCAGCCACTTGGTTTCCTTCTCTAAATATATGAGTGACTATACAATTCATACTAGAAAGATGAAACTGAACATTGTTCCACCTATTTCGTAAAGGCCAAGGAACAAGGTGTATATTCTTGAAAGCCTGCACAACTAACATTGAGTCTGTCTCTAACCAAAGATTAAGCCAGTGATTCTCTGAAGCAACCTCAATAGCTCTCATAGCACCACATAATTCTGCTTGATAGGAAGTGAGAAAGCCTAGGAACTCAGCAAAGCAGCCTAAGCAATTACCATCATGATTTCTAAAGACACCTCCACAAGATGAGGTTCCAGGGTTACCAATTGAAGCTCCATCTGTATTACACTTTATCCACTGAATCATTGGAGGATCCCATAAGACTTCTATAATAGATGGAGCTTTGGGATGATGGATGTTAATATTGAACCCTTTGAGAATAGAGAAATCTCTAATGGAATTATTTGAAGCCTTAATAGTGTGATTCCCAGTAAGAGATGTATTAGCAATGATGGTATTTATAGCTGACCTCCAAGGGATAATTCTATCACTAAATCTAGCTTCATTTCTTAGAAACCAGATAGTGTTAATTAGGTTTAGCAAAGCAGCAATAATGACAATTTTGCATTGGGGGGACCAGGACCTTTCACAGAAATTCCACACATCCTCCAATGATCCAATATGCAAAGGAATGTTCAAAGATGCAGTAAGCCAAGACCAAAGTTTAGTGGCGAGGGGGCAAGAGAAAAAGAGATGAAGAGAATATTCACCTGTTTTAAAACAAAGACTGCAAACAGAGGCAATCTGGCAACCTCTATTCATAAGATTGTCATCAGTAGGAAGTTATCATGCAAAAGTCTCCAAACCATTAAGGACTTTGATGGAGGAATATCGATGTTCCAGATAATCTTTGCCCAACGGGTTTCTTCAGTGTTGTTCAGTTTGAAATCATAAGCTTGCTTGAGATCCAAGATAACAGAATCAGAGGGTCTCCAAATCAGAAGATCCTCTTTTGGCACTAGTGGAATGATTGCTTGATTAAGGAGCTGCCTAAGAGAGGGGAACATATGA
Organism: Medicago ruthenica; assembly: GCA_018208015.1. NCBI lineage: Eukaryota > Viridiplantae > Streptophyta > Magnoliopsida > Fabales > Fabaceae > Medicago > Medicago ruthenica. Next base: position 25,277,459 of record CM031373.1, on the reverse strand, counting down.
GACAGTGGTTCAGGAATGTTCCACTGATCATTAAAAATGTAGTCACTGACCAAAGAGGATAATTTAATACTAATTGGTGCTAGAATATTGAGAACTTGAGACAGAGGGGCACCACACCAGCTATCATTCCAAAAATTGTCATATCCAAATTAAGTTATAAAAGGAAATAAGAAAGTTAGAAAAGTAGACTAACAAACAATATATCAATAATTTGTAAAAAAAAAAAACAATATATCAATAAAAAAATGTCTACAATATTTAGTCAATCTGATAGTAACTTAAGTCTCAATCATGTCATGAAGCCGATAAATAGGTAAGAGATAAGAGTAAAAAAGAGGAGAAAAAAAAAACTATAGTACAAATTGAAAAGGTACTATTCAATAGTTGCTTGGAGAAATCTGTTTCATTGAAAAAAATTGAAAATTTGTGCTATAAACATTTATAGCTGCCGTTTGTTTATAGACTTTTCAAGCATCAAGGATTAAAAAAACATGAAAAAGGAATCCTCACTTATCCTCTTCTCCCAATTCAAATGAAAAATTAAACTTTCATATTTATACATTGACAAATAAAAGAAATAAGAAATATCTTTAGAAAAATATACTAACAAACACTATATAAGTAAAAAAAAAGAAAGAGCAGTAAAATATTTGGTTAGTCTAAGAGTAATTTGATCTCCTATTATGTCATAAAAATCAACGAATAATCAACACATGAAGAGTACTATAAACATTTGCACTACAGTAAATTGAAGAGGTGCCATCCAATAGTTTCTCGGAGAAAGTCATCATGAATAGAATCCAAAATTTCTACTAAAACATTTAACACTTTGCACAAAATCACATACTTGTATGAAAATTTTATTTTTAAGTATAATAATTATAATAGGATAATTTAAATTTATTAAAAAAATTGTAACCAACCAATTTTTTTTAAACATGTAACCAATTACCAATTTATTAATTAAACTTTTATATTAATACAGTGAGTGGGTAAATGGTCATAGTTAAGGAATAAGAGTTATAAAATAGGAAATAAATAGTAGTTCAAAGGTTGGTGTGGCAAATTTATTATAAAATTAATAGGACAATAGTAATTAATTAAAACAATTTAATTAATGAGTTTATTTATATATTTTATTTTAATTTGTAACTTAAAACCTTTCCTTAACCTTTGATCAATTTATTTTACTATTTTCATAAATATAATAATTACGGAACTAAAAGAGCAATTTAGCCTACAATAATCATATAGTTTGTTGTCAATTTTGTGTTCAATATTTTTTTTTTTTGTAATTTAACCATTTAAATCAATTGGTAAACATATTACACACTTATATAGATATATCTAATAATTTATGAACTAAAATTTTCTTAACACATGTTATTATCAAACCCGTGCAACGCACGGGTTTCCACCTAGTGAACATAAAAGGGACATGACAAATGAGTCTTGATGAGAGTTATTATTCTATTTCTATTATTAGGACATATTTTATTTGGGGTCACTAGTTTTTTGTTGGTTGGTTTGTTTATTTTAATTATTGCTGCTACTCATTAATAGTTCTCTACTTATTTGCTTTATACCTTTAGTAGTCTGCGAATTTTGTCTCACCATGCATTTCTACTTCAATTTTCATTTTTTTTGTTTATCAATTATGAAGCTGTTTATGAGCAATGGTTCAAATTAATTGCTAGATAAACAATTATGTTGCGAATTTGGACAGATTGACATTGATTTTCCACCTGCAATACATTGAATAAGCACTCCACTCAAATCCTTTAGTCTTTTGGCAATGAAGTCTGCCGAAAAAAAATATTAGTTAGAAAACTCACAACAACAACAATCAAGTTTTGTCCCACTAAATAAAATCGGCTATATGAATCAAACAACGCCAAAGTTAAAAAACCAAAACAAACAAAAAAGTATAAAATAATCAAGATCACACAAATAAATATGAAAGGATAAATACAAAAAGTGATTTAGTAAACAGTGATATAAAAAGTATAAAATTAAGCTGAAAGGATATGGAATGTTCATTTGAATTTTTATGGTAAATAATTACATAAAAAGTGAGTTAGCATAAAATGTAAATCTATACATGAAAAGCTTAGCATTAAATGCATTGTTTTGAGAAACATCATATGAAAAACACAAAATATAATGAACTGCATTGTGTTTTTAACATTATATGAAAAACACTTTCTATGATAATGAAAGATCAGTGGTGTGTGTTTCAATGTGAATAAGCGTGGTGGTTGTAAGATTTTGAAAATATATCTCAAGAGGGAACTTTAGTATTTCCCAGATTCTCTGGGCAACAAATGTCTTGCCTAGAGAAATAAGCAGAAAACATAGGGTGTGTTTGGTAAAAAATAAGCTATAAGCTAGCTGATAGCTGATAAGTTAACTGATAGCTGAAAAGCTAGTTGATAGCTGATGGCTGATAGCTGATAGCTTATAGCTAAAAAAGCTCGCTTATTAAAATTAATGTGTTTGGTAAAATTAGTTGTTGAAGTGGCTGATAAATATAAAATGACATAAAAGTACATATCTATTTTATTTATTATTTTGTTTATAAACAATATTTATTTTTAAATATTTTAATTAATTTCATCTTTAAAATGGTAAATGTGGTATATAAATTAAATTGTGATTTTTGTGTAATTAAACGTTTTAACTTTGATATAATATATATATTTTAAAAGAACTTTTATATAATATATCTTTTTATTTTTTGAAAATTATATAGTTTTATTTGAAATTATAAATAATATATAAACTAATAGAATGTAAGAGGATCTATATATAAAAGGAAAAAAGAAAGTGCTTGGCTGTTCAGCAAACTGGAAAAGAAAAATAAATTGGCAGTTACTTTGATAACTTGGGTTTAGTGGTCATTTGTTTAAAAAATAATAAAATAAAAATAAAGGTTAAAAATGGAAGAAAATGTCAAACGCTATAAGCTATAAGCTCAAAAGCTACTTGAAATAACATCTGGAAAAAAGCTATAAGCAAATGAAAAAAGCTTGTTACCAAACACATCTAATTTTATCAAGCAAGCTTATAAGCTAATACAAAAAGCTATAAGCTAGCTTATTTGTGTTACCAAACACACTCATAGTCTTTTTCATATTAATCAATTAAATGCGCAACCTACCATTTTTTTAAAAAACTTTCACATAAACTTAAACATGATGAAACTTAAAAATTTCAATAATTTAAACAAGATAAAGCATATAGATAAAGTTGATTGAAATTAATAAACTGTTACTTATCTATAGGCGAGCTTTAACAATTTGTATATGTTTCTACTTTCCTCTCCTTCCATGTTATTTGGATTTACACAGGCCAAGTTATGTAGTTCACATAATTTCATCAGCATATTGCAACATCTTTGTTGGTTGAATTGCTGCTTCGTCCTTTAAAGTGTTTTGGGGCTCTAAGGTCACTACATGATCCTAAACCAAGTCGTGCTTTATTTACGGGCACACCACCTATGTAGTATCACTCGTCCTGGCTCTTTGCACTCAACATTTTTAGACATGCCTGTACTATATATGAAAATCAGAGTCTTTTTATCAGCTCATTCGCTAGGCATAAGGGTCCATGCTTAGCGAATCAGCCACATAAGAAGATTTTTCAAAAATTGAGGTGATTCGCTACGCAATCAAGTCTTGCCTAAAAAATGTAGCAGAAAAAATAATCATTTTCAAATGTTTAATTCAAAGCTTCCTCGTATCAAAAGTTAGTTAATTTATACTACTAAAAATATAAATTGCATGAATATAAAAGTAAGGACTTGAAAATTGGGTTGACACCTTTATTGTTAGGGTGACCAAAATGAGACGGACAACACATCCTCTTTCATATTCCTTCACTTTGGGAAGAATTCCAAGAATTTGCAGTAAAGTCGATGTGAAGTCCATATCATCTCTAACACTATCTTCTTGAACAAGGCACAAATTTCATTTATTACTCGAACAATTTCTGCCTTATTCTCTTTCACCCCCTTTTGTTCATATGATTCTTCCTTGTTAAGTAATTCTTGCTTTTTCTCTGGAGCCATCACCACTTCTTTATTATCAATAGTTTTGGCATCTTTAGTATCTGACTGTTCTTGAGGAAGTTCTACTTCGTGTGGTGTCTCTATTTCTGCCACTATTTTCACTATGCTACATCCTATGAATTCCATCTCTTCCTCCTCAACATCCTCTCCGACACTCATTTTAGATGCATTATCATCACTTGGAGTATCGACTTTATCTTCCAGAAAAGGTTTGAGTGTTGGTTTGACCGTAACATATAGAAAAAGCGTAGAAAAATAGTTTACTTTGTGACATTGACATCAACAACAAACCTGGTGGTAAAGCCAAAAGATCAGGAAGAAAATGATCAAATGCAACATATAATAATAATAATGAGTAAAAAAGGAATATGAGAGATTAGTGTTGGTTATATAGGTGAGAGGGAAATAAGGAAATTAGGATGATTCAAAGCCTAACATCTTTTTAGGTTTTATGTGGAGGAATGTAAAGGGCCACATCCTATAGTGATGGTGTAAATATTTTGAGGTGTATCTAATTTTATTTAGTACGGAGACAATTAATTTCCTAATCTTAACCGTGGGGATTTTTATTATTAGACATATTTCCTTTTGGTATTCATAGGACACGATCTTGCCTAGACAATAGTTGGATTGTTATTTCCTAATTAGACACAGTCCCCGACAATGACGCCATTTTGATAAAAGAGGAAACCATGTGGTTTCTCCAGCACAGTGATAAGTATGCCAGTTTTATCAAACAAATAAAATATCGTATCCATAGAGACTGCTTTTAGTTAATTTAAGTTTGTATTGCCAAATTTTCTGAACAAAGTATTTATAAAAGTGTTTAGTTGTTTGGAATTGGCCTTTGGAATTTACATGATAAAACAAGAGTAGAAAGATTATATTGTAGGGACCAAGCTTCCTAAATTATTCGTTCAATATCCTTTCTTAATCGATTGTATATTTTTTATGCTTCAAATATAACTCCACCCTTTCCTCAGTGTACGTCTCCGGCTAAGGTTATTGACGTGAGATAACATAAAAACAACTGAATTCTGATTCACATCGAAAAAATAGTCTATTGTTTCTATGACATATGACCGAAAAGTTAGACATGAATATAGACCTACCCGCGATCTCTCTGGGATAACACCTATACATAACCATGTCCCTTAGATAGCCAGCCTTACTAGGGTTCGACTAAATCAAAAGATCAATTACGGAACACTACATCGTCGACAAAGCATTAAGAACTGATTTAGATTGAAATTATATTGAAAACATAAATCATATACAACTAGCCAAACTAAGAATAGAAGCTTCTCATGGACACTACAAATTTGAAGACCAAGATTGACCAACGGAATATGAGATTAGAAGCTGATCCATGTCAATTCGAGGAACACAATTCTTCAATAAAATTGAACTTCAAAGTAGACATCAGAAACACTTTAGAATGCAGATCATAAGATCAAAATTATAGTTCAGAAGCATTCAGAATGACTATAGCAGAATGTTCAATTTTGGTGTTTCAACATTGATTCTCATGTCATAAGTCATAGATCAAGATTGTTGAAGAAAAGAATGAAATAAACTTTACTTGAGGTTGTAGATAAGAAAGATCAGAATTGCAAGTCAAGTGATACAAAGGATTGAAATTCTAAAGATCAAAAGCAAAGGAAGACCAAAGATCAAAAGCTGGAAGTCAAAGCAAAAGGAATAACGACTAGTTTCAAAAGTTTCATGGTCACCAAAGAAGTCCACTAAAGGACAATAAAAATGGTAGTTCCCCTACAGCTAGTTTCCTTACCTTCTCACCAAGACAAAGCTCAATAAAGCACTCCATCATTAAAGAGAACAATAATCTCTCCACAACATATCTCACATTTCTGCATCAAAATCAGATCCCAAAAAGATCAGCAGCAGAAACTCAAGATTTCTTAAAAAAGATCAATATCATCTTCTCAACTTGAGATGCACTCTCAGACATTAGATATGAATCAAAAATACATTCAAGCTTCCAATATATCTTTGGAACATCTTTTCCATTGTATTTTAAAAGTTCAAATTAACCTGTGTGTGATCAGATTAAATTTAGAGAAACACAATTTGGACTAACCTGGAGTGATCGGTTTGAACTTAGAGAGAGAGAGAGAGAGAGAGGTTGTTGTTAGATCTAATTGATTCTTTGTAAAGATCAAGATCACAAGAACAATTGTGTAATCAGTTGTAAAGATTACTAATACTCATTAGGTTATAAAGGTGGATTGTGTGGTAGCTTAAAGTCTAAAGAGGTTGTACAAAACTTATATGTTCAGGTAGACTAGAAAAGAAGAGAAAAGGTGCTGATTTTGAGAGTGTATCTCAGGTACCAGATTAAAAAATCTCATAGCTAGTAAGGACTTTACTATCCCACTTAGGTGAACAAGGATAAATTGCTTTGTGTCATCTTATCTATCCCCTAACTCCTATATTTGATAGTTCAGAAGTAAACACATTCAACCAATCTCTTCTTGTATCACATTTACTTTGATACATGCTTCAGATCTCAAATATGAACATCTTCTCATGGTTTGAGAAGCAACCAAAATTTTCAAAAAGTTACAATTCAAACCCATTTCCTTGTGACCATTATTTTTACTTCTACAAGTAAGATGGGCCACACAAAATCTTCTACTTGGAAATGGTGTGGTAAACAGATTAAATTCATGAACAAAAGGATAAAAAAAATCCAAATGGGCCATAATAAACAGGAAGACCCAAACTTCTCATGTTAACCATGTCAATGCAACCAACCCATTGCCATCTATTAACCAAATCAGCAGAACACACCTCAATTTTCACCATACATGTTATCGCAATATGTCCCTGCTTAACCATAATATGTGAATACTTGGTAGAAGGATGACCCACAACTGAAAGGTATTCAGCACCAGTGTTGAAAGATTTCCTTGCACTTTGACTCATGTTCACAATATGATATTGCATGTCAATTTTTACTCATCACTATCTTAAGCTCCTTTGATGTCTCACAATTTAAATGTCACTTTTTATAGTCAACTCTTGAATTGAAACGTCCTCAATTCTAACATAGTATAGCAGTTGATTCCCAAAATCAGAAGGCACCTTAAAATTGGGGTTGGCGTCACAAGAACAACAAACATGCTTAATAGTTGAACTATCATGAGGGAGAAGTGTGCCAACAATGTCAAAGAACCATTCAATACCATGTTGATCAAAATAAAGCACCAAACGAAACTCTTCTAACAATTCCAGCAAAGCATGTATATGGGCATCAACAAGGGATTCAAATACCTTAATGTATGTTAAACTATTTATCCTCATCATCATGATGGGTAAAGCATTGCCAAGACCATGAAATAAATCCATAATGTAATTCTTCTGAACCTTAGGACTGTAATACACCGTTGGTAGATTTACCTCATGAACACCAGCTTTATGATCATCCCAAAGTTAAGTGAATATATTATGAAAAAATGCCACGTGTTCTCAAATGTATCAAGAATCTTCTGCTTAACAATGAACAATCCCCCTTCCATCAAAGGCTTGTACGTCTCCAAGAATTAAGTTTAAAATAAGTGGGAAATAAGTTAAGTGTAACACCTTCAATAGAATCATCAATAGGAGTATGTGGTGCAAGAGTTATGATGTGTTTACTTTTTTTTAGTGTAACACCTAAGACCCCGACTTTAATTTAATAAATACGGAAATATAAGTAAAAGAGATTAGGTGTTACACATACTCACTTATCACCGTTTCATAAAACAAAGTCATAAACATTGCAGCGAAAAAATTCATCATTCTTATAATAATAAAAACAAGTCTGAACATCCATAATTAATTCAAAACTTAAGATACTTCAAACATAAAAAATGTAAAATCGAATAGTCAACCCGACCCTAGTGTTACATATTAGAGATCGTTTTGACTACATGTTTATTCAACTACTAAAATAAAATGACGGAAGACACTCCCGTCGCCACCTTCTAAGTCGCCCCACAATTATATCTCCTTAACCTGAGTGTCTGTATCCCATGAGTACAGTCACCATAACACAACAAAATCAAAAGGGGTGAGAATGCCAGCTATAACATATTATTAGGAAACATGGACAACATTTTAACAATAACGATAATATACAGTCATCATTAGTGTTGAGTATTTATATGTTGGCTGCTTGTTTGATAAAATCAAAGTGTTCAAGCAATGCGTCTTCAGATGTTAAAGAAGTCTTCAGAAGCAAGGAATTGGTTTTAAGGAGGTTCAGAAGCTGAAAATTGCATTTCAGGAGGTTCAGAAGCTGAAATCTTGGTTTACTGTTCATCAGAAGCAGTTTTGGCCTTCAGACGCAGAAATTGTTCATCAGACGCAGGATGGGTCTTCGGACGCACTGTTCAGACGTTGACCAGCATTGACCTTCAGAAGCTGAACTTCAGGCGTTGACCAGCGTTGACCTTCAGAAGCTGTTTTCAGAAGCTGGATTTCTGCATTCCATGTGATTAATTCTGTGCGTATCTTTTGAAGATTTATTGAAGTTTTATCCAGGCTATTGCTTTCTAGAAGGCTGATTATTTTGGTGAAAGATTGACTTCGTGTTTAATGATGAATATATTTTCAAAGGATCTTTGTAAAATATAATTCAGAAATATACTTTCTTCTTTGAGCTTCTAAAATATTTCAGAATCATATCAATTGAAGAATATTTGGTTCAGATTTATGAGAGCTGCTGAAGCCTATTTAAGGAGGACGTGCTGCTTTGAAGAATTAGGGAATTAAGTCAAAATAGTTTTTATCATAAGAGTCTTTGTGTTTTGTCGGTGTAAGCTTTAGGCTTTGTCTTGTACACCACTCATCTGTTTGAGTTGGTTTAGATTGTTTTGAGTTGTAATTCATTCAAAGCTTTTAAGTACGAATGATGTCTTTGTTGTATTGAAGTGTGACTTCAATCTGTTTGTTTTTGTTAAGTTTACAATCACTGGGCTGTGATTGCTTGGTTAGGAAGTAAGTGGGTTCTTATACCTAGGTGGTTTCCTAGGTAGAAGTCTAGACGGGTAGAGATTAAGTGATAAGATGAAGAACAGGGGCTGTTGAGTCTTAAAATTAATTCTACTAAGTGGATTTCCTTCCTGGATTGGTATCCCTAAGAGTAGGTGAAGTTTGCACCGAACTGGGTTAACAAATTCATTGTGTTCTTTATCTTTCTGCACTTTATTTTCTGCTTTTGAACTGTTAAGTTTACATACTCTGTTTTTAGTTCATAACCAGTTAATTGCCAAAATTTCAATTGGCATCAGAGCAGGCACTCTGCTTGTTTTTGGGTGAGCTCCAGGGAGTTATTTTCTGGCAGAATGGAAAAGAAAGTAAAAAGCATTGGCCTTGTTAACAATACTGATGTTAAGAAGTCACATGGAGAATTGTCTTATAAAGATCCTGCTGTTGTTTGCAAGAAGTGGCATGTTAAATTTGAAGAAGTGTGCAAGCAGCTGATAAATCAGAAAAAGACTATCAGTCAATTATATGCTGAAAGAAGTGATCATCTAGCACAGACTTTAGATCTCAAAGATGAGGTAACCCAGCTGAACTCTCAACTTGAACATATGAAGAAACACGTCAGAATGTTGAACACTGGTACTGATGTGCTGGAAGAAATTTTGGAGGAACAGAATCAGGGAAAACCAAATGTAATTGGGTTTAATGATCAGAATCTGAACATCAAACAACTAAAACCTGCTAAGAGGTTCATACCTGCTGCTACTCATGTTCCACTGATGAAGAAACCTAAGAACAAACCTCAGGAGTCCAAAGACAAGAAGGCTACTCATCATTGTGGGAAAAAGGGACACATTAAACCTTTTTGTTACAAGCTGCATGGTTACCCCAAGCATTTTCACCCCAGAAAAGTGGAACCAACTGTGGACAAAAGCAAGATAAAAAAGGTTTAGAGACCAAAGTGTGCTAGTGTTTCTCAGAGTCTGAACAAAGGAAAAGGAAAGGTTGTTGCTGATGACAGCAAGCCCATTCCTGTAGCATAGAAGAGTTCTGGTGCTGGATCATCTAAAATTTGGAGCAAAGTGTTGGTTCCTGTTCCTGTTCAGAAAGCACTAGTTTCTAGTAAGTCTGAAGATGGTGTGACCTGTGTTCATTAGAGAATTGCTGAACTTGAGAAGCAAATTGCTGGGAAGAAGGTTCTAAATGTGCCTGAGGCACACATAAATTGAGCAGCATCTGATGTTGTGTGTCTGATGAAGACTAAGCAATTTCTGATGCTGAGTCTGAAGACTGAATAATTGGTGACTGATGTTCTGAATTTTCTTTGTGTTTCAGGTCTGCATTTGTGCTGTTCGCTACAGTTGTGGTTGTTCTTCTGAGTGCTATGTGGTTTTGATCCTTGCTAGTGCTGACTGGTTCTATGTTGATTAGTTGATGTTGTTGTCTGTGTAGTGATGTTTTGTGTTGTGTTTCTTGCTCCTGGTGTCTGCTGATGTTTGCTGGTGTCTTGTCAAACTTGTTTGGCTAAAAAGGGGGAGAAATATGTGTGTTTGCTAATTTGTTTGCTTCAGGGGGAGAGTTCCTGAGCTGAGCTGTTCAGTGGGAGTTCCTGAGTGTTGTGTTTCAGGGGGAGTTCCTCAGAAACTGCTGTTATGTGTTGCAGGGGGAGTATTTTGTTTGTGTACTTCAGAAAATGTGAAGTTGGGTGTGTGCTTCAGAACTGTTGTGGATTTCAAAAATTGAAGCTGTTTATGTTTAACATAGCTATTAAATCAGCTGCTGACTCTGTGGCTATGTTTAATTGTGTGTAGTGCTTCATGGTTGTTTTATTTTGAAGAGTGAAGAACTTGATTTTGTGAAGTATTTGATTTTAGCCAAAAATTTGCCAAAGGGGGAGATTGTTGAGTATTTATATGTTGGCTGCTTGTTTGGTAAAATCAAATTGTTCAAGCAATGCGTCTTCATATGTTAAAGAAGTCTTCATAAGCAAGGAATTGGTTTTAAGGAGGTTCAGAAGCTGAAATCCTGGTTTACTGTTCATCAGAAGCAGTTTTGGCCTTCAGACGCAGAAAATGTTCATCAGACGCAGGATGGGTCTTCAGACGCACTGTTCAGACGTTGACCAGCGTTGACCTTCAGAAGCTGAACTTCAGACGTTGACCATCGTTGACCTTCAGAAGCTGAACTTCAGAAGCTGTTTTCAGAAGCTGGATTTCTGCATTCCATGTGATTAATTCTGTGCGTATCTTTTGAAGATTTATTGAAGTTTTATGCAGGCTATTGCTTTCTAGAAGGCTGATTATTTTGGTGAAGATCTTATTGAAAGATTGGCTTCATGTTTATTGATGAATATATTTTCAAAGGATCTTTGTAAAATATAATTCAGAAATATACTTTCTTCTTTGAGCTTCTAAAATATTTCAGAATCATATCAATTGAAGAATATTTGGTTCAGATTTATGAGAGCTTGCTGAAGCCTATTTAAGGAGGACGTGCTGCTTTGAAGAATTAGGGAATTGAGTCAAAACAGTTTTTATCATAAGAGTGTTTGTGTGTTGTCTGTGTAAGCTTTAGGCTTTGTCTTGTACACCACCCATCTGTTTGAGTTGGTTTAGATTGTTTTGAGTTGTAATTCATTCAAAGCTTTTAAGTACGAATGATGTCTTTGTTGTCTTGAAGTGTGACTTCAATCTGTTTGTTTTTGTTAAGTTTACAATCACTGGGCTGTGATTGCTTGGTTAGGAAGTAAGTGAGTTCTTATACCTAGGTGGTTTCCTGGGTAGAAGTCTAGACGGGTAGAGATTAAGTGATAAGACGAAGAACAGGGGCTGTTGAGTCTTAGAATTAATTCTACTAAGTGGATTTCCTTCCTGGATTGGTATCCCCCAGAGTAGGTGAAGTTTGCACCGAACTGGGTTAACAAATTCATTGTGTTCTTTATCTTTCTGCACTTTATTTTCTGCTTCTGAACTGTTAAGTTTACATACTCCGTTTTTAGTTCAGAACCAGTTAATTGCCAGAATTTCAATTAGTTACATCATCAAATGTTTTTCTCAACAATTCATAGATTCACCGTCGCACACCATTTTACAGGCATACACAGTTCATACATTACCATTCACATGCTGATGTACTCCATCCTACGACCTATATGTACGTGGTACCACACCTACTCATCGTTTAGTGTATGTCAGAGTTGTATTACTGAACATACACTCATCGTCTCATCTTTGTTTCATCTTAGTTTCCCTAGACCCAACTCTATATGCATGCATGGAGACATACTCATCAAGTATTTCACATCAACATGTCATCGATAATTCACATCCTAATGGAACTCTTTCTATTTATGCACATCATCAAGACAAAACATGACTTATTATTCTCATCGTCAACATCATATACACCTCATCATTTCTCATCGTTCATCATAATGTTCTCATTGTTACTCATCGTTACAAGCATAGTATTCCTCGTTGTTACAGTCTAATAAGACGTTTATATCACTACATTACCTCCTCATTAATCTAATTCATAAAATACAACTCGTTTATACAGCAACATTCCTCTAATTTATTTTGTTATTCATCTCACAGACACGCTATACACTCTCGTCTATTCTAACCTCTCTTGATACTTTATTCCAATCACCGTCGTGGACTCATTATTAACAAAGGGAAATATGTTTTCGTTGTTAACCATCCTAATCCACTTCCTCACAACTCTCCTTACATTCCTCTCTTGTACTCTTGAACTTCTTCGTGTCTTAGATTCTTCGTGGGTTTATGGAACTACTCTTAGAACACCTAATTAGACTCCTCTCACTTAAGTTTATTGGTTTGGGACCTTATCATACATCTTAGGAACCCGTTGGAGGCATAAAAATGGGTTTTTCTAAGTCTGGGAAGGGTGCACGGTCGTGCTCCTTGGGGCCATAGTTGTGCGCCCCCTAAAACAAAAGAACTGAAAATCCTGACAGGAACATCACGCACGGTCGTGCGCCCCTATGGCACGACGGTGAGTCCTCCCAGTGACAGTAAAATTGCAGCTTTGCTGCAATTTTGCCTTGAGGTACCTTCCTCCCGTCTCCATTTTTGACCTAAAACTCGACAATTTCCTCCCCAATCATCATCCTATGAATACCCTGTCATTCAAACAATAATTCTCCATTAACCTACCAAATTACCTACTCTTTTTCAGGCCAATTTCTCAATTTAAAAACCCTACACTAATTTTATCAATAATAATCTTTCAACATCATCATTACCTTCGTTCATTATCATTCTCTCATCAAAGTTCACATCATAACAACAACATCATCTTAAGATTTAGGCAACCCCCCGTCATAGATTAAGATACCCTAAAGTGAAAGGACTCTCCCGTTACCTCAAATTCTTTGACGGTGCAACTTTTGATCCGGTTTCTCCTTAGCTAGGGTTGGCTTCCTATTCTCCTTCCTTCTCTTTGCATCTCACGTGCAGCAACTCTCTACTTTTGACTTTCCATTTTCTATTTAGACTAAGGAATTGGGATGTTCTCTTTTGTTATGATTTTTCTGTCTTCTACTAATCACAATTCTACTTCCACCTCCACCACTTATTTTACCCTACACCTCCCACCTTTATTTATTTTATTTAATTTCTTTCCTCACCATTTTAATCTTCATAACATATCAATCACCATCTCAATTCTATCTTCCTAGACGCAATATAATACTCACAGAAAAGTGTATCTTTATAATACCAACAACTACGACTCCACCTATTTAACCTCATTAAATTAAAAACAGAAATTTGGGGTGTTACATTTAGCATAAGAATCGGTCAAAGTCTCATATGATAACAATCTATTCTCATTCAAGCTACTAGCTACTATAGACAAACAAAACAAGGAATTTGAACACTGATGGACGAAATTGGCAAGTGCACCAAATCGTAACAAGTAATAAAGTAGTAAGTTTATCAGTCTTCACAGGGATCTTCGTTCAACTTAGTAATTAACAAAACTTATTTCAAAAGATGAAAGTAACTAAAAGTGAATAGAATTGCAGGGTTAAATTGCCCTGCCCAATGCAAGATTAGGTTTTGTGATTCAGATGATTAACAACGATTAGGGAATCCTTGAATCCCCCCTCGTCTCTATTGGAATTATCTTTTAAGAAACAAACAACTTATGTGGTGCTTACTTTGATTTAATGAATCCAACGGTAAAACTCGTACGGAATTTCTTTAAATAACTATTGTAGGACCAACCTAGAATTAGGTCATGTACTACGTGTAGTACCCCAATTTTGTCCTAAGCCTTTTAAAAACAAAAATCAAAAAAAATCAAAGAGAGGGAAAAGGTCAAAGTCAACCAAAGTCAACAAAAAAGTCAACATTTCAAAAATGATGACTTCGCAGTGCGAAGTTCACTTCGCAGTGCGAAGTCTGCGATTTTTCTGCAGATTTTTGGTTTCTTTGATTTAATTCCAGTTTTTGTTACACATCATTTGCATTATTATTTTAATCAGCATCCATGGCTAATTGGGCTCAGCAAAGCCAGAGTTGAGAGACTTGCCATTAATGCTGTAATATCTCGCTTAAACGTGACTTTAACAGTGTTACAGGAATTAAAGGGGCGCAATGGCAAATATGTAATTATGAGGCAATGGCATTTGAGTAATTATTTGAATTAAGAAGAATTGTTTTAAAAAGGAAAACAAGATATTTTTCTTGTCATTCTTCCTTCTTTCCTTCCCTCTCCAAATCAATTTCCCCCCTCCTTCTTCCCCTCTAACTCACACGCCTCCCCCTCCTTGCCTTAATCCATCAAACTTCATCTTATAACCTTGTACTTCAAGCAAGCATGGCTTTTGGAAAATTTGGAGCAAGAAGAAGTTAAAGAAGAAGCAAGAGAAGAGTAAGAGATGGGCTAGGGTTTTGTGTAAAGCTTGGCAAAGATTGGAATCAAGTATAAGGTGAGCTCTTTGAGGGTTTAGAACCTCACTTTGCTTATGCTTTGAGTTATGGCATTAAGAATTAGGTTTGCAAAATTTATGCCATAGATCCCTTGTTGGCTTGTAATACATGAATTGTTATGTGTTATCTTGTTCATATGTCATGGAAAATCCATTCCCATAAGTTAATTGATGATTGGGTATGTTTGGGTTAGCCTAGGAAGTGAAATTATGAGTGCTGCTGAAGCCAAAATCGTGCTCCGATTTATGGGCATCGTGCTACGATTTTATGTCCTGATTTTTATGAAACTTTCGCATAAAATCGTGCTCCGATCCTTTCCCATCGTGCTACGATTTTGGCCTACCACAGCTTTTTGTTCATGAGCTTTGGCTTGGAATTAAGGTAGGATGAGGGATAGGCATGGCCTTAGGAGATGTATACTTACACTCCTAAGTTATAAATAACCTTTAGAGGGATTAGTAATGGGATTATCTCTTTGTAAGTGGAGTCCCTATAATTACTTAAGTAATGTGCAAGCTTAAGAGCAGTGAGAATATGAGTGATGTTTCAATCATAGTTATAGGCATGTTTATAGTGTTGGATCTCCAACAATTATAGGAGGCTTATGAGAATGATAAGCCAAGGTTATAGATTACAGGTTATAGATTATAGGTTATAGATTACAGGATTGTTACAGAATCAAAGTAATAGATTATATGTTCATACGTTAAAGTTAAAGAATTAAAGATCACAGATATTGGCGTGCTTGCACGTTTCACAGTCATAAGGCGTGTTCATCAGACTCCGGGATTCGCCGGATGGGACTCCTCCGAGAGGGTTGTCCACACGTTTCATAGGGAGTCCGGTGTTAGCCTGATATGATAGGAATTTCACCGGTTTATAGGGAGACGTATCTCGGGGTTGCTCCACCCGGGGTGCCCTCCGTAAAATGAACTAAGATAAATGTTTGTTCAACGCTAACAGCTAACATAAAACTGCTATAGAACTGCTTATATGTTTTATGTTTTATAGTTATAGTTAAAGTCATAGTTACAGTTATAGTCACAGGAAACTCATAGTTATAGTTATAGACAGTTAACAGAATGTGGTTCTAGGTTTCCCCTCGACCACTAAGTTATAGTCATAGGAAGTTACAGTTATAGTTAAAGCCAGATCATAGTTATAGTCATAGGCAGTTTAAAGCTATGGGAAGACTTATAGTCATAGACAGATAAAAGACTTGGCGATCATAGGAAATCCCCGAGATTGCCAAGGTAGGCATGGCGACCCTAGGTTCCCTGTGGTTGCCAACAGTTGGTTGGGTTAGAGCTCACTGAGACATTATGTCTCATCCCATTCCTTCTGGTGCAGGTTTACAGGTTAGTCAGGTCGTGACGAAGATCTTCATAGAGGCATTGGATGGAATGCATTTACTCGTTGTGTACCAGCTCAGAAGCCTTATGGACATTTGTAAAAGCATTGTAACAATATTGTATTATTGTACAAACGAGTAAACATGTATTTATTCTTTTGTGATGTAATATTATTATTGAAATTTTTAAATGTATCCAGTATCAGTTTAATGCACATACTAATATACTAGTTAAAGTTAGTATGGGTGTTACAATTGGTATCAGAGCAGGTCGATTCAGACCGTGCCATGGGTCGTTTAAGATTCAATAAAAGTAGTGGAATCATTGGGTTCCGGATGTTGTTCTAAAGGTCACATCTAGTTGAGCCTGATCAACTCAGTCTAGTATATGACAGTTAGGACAAATATCTGAGAGCTGAATGTGACCAAGGAGGAAAGAAGTGTACGAAGGGTAGAGGTTAAGACGTCAGTTTTTAAGACGAAATTGACAAAGTGTTTAATGTCAAAGGACGGTTTCTAATGATGAAGTAACTGAGCCAGTTAATGGCAAAGTCTCAGAATTATAAGAGGTATTAAAGAGTAAGGACAGGTGCCGTAACTAGTTGGACGCATCCTTGAGCGATGCTTTCTCCGAGGTGATGTGTAGAGTAAAGGATTATAGAATACTCCGAAGAATGATTTGGAATCCTAACGGGAACCGTAATTTGGAAAGTTAAAGTTAAGGGTTGATTAGAGTTTTAATTCCGGCTGCAGATGCAATGGATTGTGTTACCAAACCCAGCGACGTGGAATAAGGAATGGACAGTTAATTATTGAAAACTCTGGGCTTCCAGTGAGGGTATAGTGTGTAAGGTGGAAGGACTTGCACACTTAAAACGGACGAGATTTAAATATCTGATAGGTAAGAGACTCATTTATGGATTAAGCAAATTAATGAACAGATGGAACAAGTTACCTTCCTTTATTGTGGGTCAACAAGATACTTGGTATGAGGAACGCGAGTTTAGCAACAAGTGAAGGAAACCCCGGTAAGGGTATGAAGTAAAGGTTGAATTTTATGTTGTCGGATTATAGCAGACCGCTTTCGAGGATTAAACAGGGATTAGCTAAGAACTATTTTGAGGCTCTGGCAACAGGAAGAACGTCACTTATATATAAGTTACAGTTAAAGTATGGTTGAAGTTAAGGAGTTCTATATTCTCTTTCGATGGGCTCCTTGCATACGTATTCGGGTAAGCCGACAAAGATCACACTATGTTGGTATGTGTTAAGATGGTAGAAAATACATACTTTGGATTGTTCGAAACCATGAAGAGGGCAACGGTCGAGAAGTCAGATGGACTATTATTCAGATAACAGGATTAGAATGGAATTGTGAATACAGTAATAAGTTATAGGAAGGACCCAATGGAAAATGTTAAGTATTGAAGTTTACAGATTTATTAATCGGGTACTCGAAGAGGTGCATCATGTGTTTGAATTTACAGGAGAGCCGGTAAGGTTAAGTTTATCCAGACGGATTATTCCCGGAGCAATCCGAGAAGTAACCAAGAGTTATGTTAGAGTTATGTGGACCTAAGTGTCTTGGAAAAAGGTTGTGGATATGAAATCCCTACGGATAATTACAGGATGAGACTCGATTCATTAATTGATTAAGTATATGAAAGACGAGAATTTCCGGAAGTCATAGAATGTTTCTAGAAGTTACCACAAGTAAATAATGTATGAACTTAAGTTGTTTTAATAGGAGCATCATTGGGCTCGAATTCATTGTTAAAGATTGTCTACAGGGTTCGGTGTATTTCGTGGAAGTAAGAATTTTGTTTATGTTCGAAAGGAAACGCAAAGTCAAGCGTCGAGCAATCAGTAAGTTGAACAGGTGGATTAAACCACAAGAGAAATTATAAGATAAGATGGTCATGGGTGGTAACTGCAAAGTTATAAAGTTAAAAGATTGGCCAAAGAGATTTTAGATGGTAATAGTGGTGTGATACTTCCATCCCAAGGTTAATTGTTTAAATCAGAGTTGCGCAGCGGGGAAGTAATCCAATTATGAGTTAATAGACAAATCAAAGCTGAAGTTTAGAGAAAAGGATGTTTGTGAAGTCCTTGTCAGAGGAAATACAGGAAAGGCATTCAGAGATTAATTTTCAAGCTACAGAATATGTGTAAGTAGTGATGACTTGAACTTATCATCAGTCCTAACAAGAAATTTTAATAGATAAATCGAGGAATGTTTAAGACCCCGAAACTCACGAGATAAGAGAATCGAAGCAGTTTGATAACTTTAAAGGATGTGTTTATAGCGCAATAAGTACATAGCGAAGGAGGCCACATTTCAGACGGTGATCTAGCTGTTTAGCTCAGTAACTTAAAGTTAACTTGAATAGTAAGTTTAATCAAAGAGGAATTATGTCGTGGTATATAGTTAATCCGCATCGTGTCCACGTTATGCTAGCATGTCGCATGTAACAGGCATGTAACAGGTTATGATTAGTATTATGTATACTGATCAGGCATAGTTTATGCTACTTAGATAGTAGTGTAACATATTTTTTTATAGTCGTGTGACATGTATCGGTAACCGTGGTACGCAATCGGAAATGTTTTACACGGATCAGAGGATTTCTCATAGTTTACAGTAAAAGACTACGTGAATTGAAGTTATGAATTAAAGGAATTCAGAGTTTAAGAGTGCTATTTTGATAGCGAACAGAGTATAGTTTCTTTTCGAAAACGGAGAATGTCCTTGGACAAAATAAGTTATAACGCCAACGGAATATAACCATAATTTATGTTATGGGATTGTTAATGTTCAAAGAATACAAGTATGAATCAAAAGTTAAGAGAGTGACCTTGGTTGACGTGGTTTTGTCTCAAGTATAAGTTGATTAAGTATGGTGTCCCATTAGTTGGACAATGACGAGGCGGTGTACTGTGTACCCGATAGGAGTGTACACGTACTCGATCATGTATAGAAGTGATGTGCTATGGATAATATCATATGATGGTATGAGAGACGGCTTATGCTACACGTCACTTGCACTAAACTTTCATAAGTTGAAATTATTGGTAAAGAAAGTATTAATTCCCATGAGTAAGGAATATCTTGATTAAAGTAAGATTGTCAGAATCATAGAAAGAAGAAAACCCTAAGACCGTTAGCTACGTGTTATCATTGATTAATTAAATTGGAGCAGGAGTGGCTCATCTCGAGCCTTAAGGTTTCCCGCAGTGGGAAGGTGAACAATGTACATGGTTGAGATAACAGTTACATCAGGATGTCAAGGAGAAGTGAACTTGTACTATAAGTTCAGCCACCACCTTGAAATTATATCGTGGTGGTAGTTGTAATAGACTTTACTCCCGTTTGAGAATATTTAATATCAGATGTTTTTCACTGCAAGACTAGTCTATATGAAGAATGATACGAATGTAACAGTAACAGGTCGTCTTGCGAGACGAAAGTTAAAGACAAAAGTTCTTTGAACTAAACGTAATGTAATAGATCCCTCGGAAAGTTGGAATAATTGAGGAAAATCAGATCGACCCGACGTCTTCAGGTTAATATGGAATGGTCAATTAAAGAAGAACTGATAGAATTCAGTAAAGGAAATCCAAGATTTGATAATCCTACATTGGATTTACAAGAAATATGTCGAACAGAGATCATAGTCAGATGAGATGGAAAAGTTGGTTCAGAGAACCATACGTCTTAACAGGTAATAGTTATGCAAGATGCACCAAATCTTTCGGCAAGAAAGAGATTGTCATGCGTTTTGGTTTATAGAAATGGAAATCATGGCTAAAGAACAAGTTTTAACCAATATGGTTTAATCGGGATGCGTGATTAATCTACAGGTCAGACCCTAGAGTTGCCATGGTATTCCAATGAGTAAAAAGAATTGGACATTTTCATAGTAGAGAAAGAGGTAGAAAAGATTTATCTTTTAAGGTTCTTCGAAGGATTTTCTAAATTTCGAGGACGAAATTTCTTTTAAGGGGGGTAGAGTGTAATATCCCGCTTAAACGTGACTTTAACAGTGTTACAGGATTTAAAGGGGCGCAATGGCAAATATGTAATTATGAGGCAATGGCATTTGAGTAATTATTTGAATTAAGAAGAATTGTTTTAAAAAGGAAAACAAGATATTTTTCTTGTCATTCTTCCTTCTTTCCTTCCCTCTCCAAATCAGTTTCCCCCTCCTTCTTCCCCTCTAACTCACACGCCTCCCCCTCCTTGCCTTAATCCATCAAACTTCATCTTATAACCTTGTACTTCAAGCAAGCATGGCTTTTGGAAAATTTGGAGCAAGAAGAAGTTAAAGAAGAAGCAAGAGAAGAGTAAGAGATGGGCTAGGGTTTTGTGTAAAGCTTGGCAAAGATTGGAATCAAGTATAAGGTGAGCTCTTTGAGGGTTTAGAACCTCACTTTGCTTATGCTTTGAGTTATGGCATTAAGAATTAGGTTTGCAAAATTTATGCCATAGATCCCTTGTTGGCTTGTAATACATGAATTGTTATGTGTTATCTTGTTCATATGTCATGGAAAATCCATTCCCATAAGTTAATTGATGATTGGGTATGTTTGGGTTAGCCTAGGAAGTGAAATTATGAGTGCTGCTGAAGCCAAAATCGTGCTCCGATTTATGGGCATCGTGCTACGATTTTATGTCCTGATTTTTATGAAACTTTCGCATAAAATCGTGCTCCGATCCTTTCCCATCGTGCTACGATTTTGGCCTACCACAGCTTTTTGTTCATGAGCTTTGGCTTGGAATTAAGGTAGGATGAGGGATAGGCATGGCCTTAGGAGATGTATACTTACACTCCTAAGTTATAAATAACCTTTAGAGGGATTAGTAATGGGATTATCTCTTTGTAAGTGGAGTCCCTATAATTACTTAAGTAATGTGCAAGCTTAAGAGCAGTGAGAATATGAGTGATGTTTCAATCATAGTTATAGGCATGTTTATAGTGTTGGATCTCCAACAATTATAGGAGGCTTATGAGAACGATAAGCCAAGGTTATAGATTACAGGTTATAGATTATAGGTTATAGATTACAGGATTGTTACAGAATCAAAGTAATAGATTATATGTTCATACGTTAAAGTTAAAGAATTAAAGATCACAGATATTGGCGTGCTTGCACGTTTCACAGTCATAGGGCGTGTTCATCAGACTCCGGGATTCGCCGGATGGGACTCCTCCGAGAGGGTTGTCCACACGTTTCATAGGGAGTCCGGTGTTAGCCTGATATGATAGGAATTTCACCGGTTTATAGGGAGACGTATCTCGGGGTTGCTCCACCCGGGGTGCCCTCCGTAAAATGAACTAAGATAAATGTTTGTTCAACGCTAACAGCTAACATAAAACTGCTATAGAACTGCTTATATGTTTTATGATTTATAGTTATAGTTAAAGTCATAGTTACAGTTATAGTCACAGGAAACTCATAGTTATAGTTATAGACAGTTAACAGAATGTGGTTCTAGGTTTCCCCTCGACCACTAAGTTATAGTCATAGGAAGTTACAGTTATAGTTAAAGCCAGATCATAGTTATAGTCATAGGCAGTTTAAAGCTATGGGAAGACTTATAGTCATAGACAGATAAAAGACTTGGCGATCATAGGAAATCCCCGAGATTGCCAAGGTAGGCATGGCGACCCTAGGTTCCCTGTGGTTGCCAACAGTTGGTTGGGTTAGAGCTCACTGAGACATTATGTCTCATCCCATTCCTTCTGGTGCAGGTTTACAGGTTAGTCAGAGGTTCGTGATGAAGATCTTCATAGAGGCATTGGATGGAATGCATTTACTCGTTGTGTACCAGCTCAGAAGCCTTATGGACATTTGTAAAAGCATTGTAACAGTATTGTATTATTGTACAAACGAGTAAACATGTATTTATTCTTTTGTGATGTAATATTATTATTGAAATTTTTAAATGTATCCAGTATCAGTTTAATGCACATACTAATATACTAGTTAAAGTTAGTATGGGTGTTACAAATGCCAAGGAAAGAAGCTTTTTCTTCCAACCTAGCATGTGACAAGCAAGTGGGCTTGCCCTTGGGCAGCTCTTGTCCCTCCCAAGTGACCTGTTAACCACCCCAAGGTTGCCAGCCACTTGCTTGAGGACTTTCTTCCTGCTTGCTCCCCCAAAACCAGTCAAACCCAGCTGGTTTTTCACTTGCAAAAGCCATGATTGCTTGCCCTGTTTTTCAACAGCTTTTCATCCCTCTCACACCAGCCACATGTTGCCTTTTGCATCCCCCAACCTCTGCACATCACAGTGCACGTTTTTATTGTTCAACCATTAAGATTGCAAGGATTAATCCCCAAGCATAGCCAATTGCAATCCAGCCATGTTCATCATCATTTCTATCCAAAGACCATTGAATTTGTGGCTGAAATCAGTCAAGGATTTAACCCTTGGCACAAGGCAAGGTTGCCCCTATCCATTAGCATTAAATGCAAAGCCATTTAGCCTGAATTTAGCCGACAAATCAGCTAGGTCCTATGGATTTTCCATCATTACATTGGATTGCATTTTGGCCTATAAATAGAGATGCAAGGCAAGAGTTCATGACAGCAATTCTAGAGCATTATTCACAAAAAAGAAACACTACTCATAATACTTGAAACACTTGCAAACAACCAGAGAAAACCAGCCAAAGCACTAGCAAAAAACCAATCCAAACACAAAGCTTTGCCAAAGTTCAAAGTTCATCACCAATATTCAAAACCTTTGCAAGAACCTTCAACCAATCCAAGTTCATTGCAGCAGGAGCTTTGCTAAGGATCTCTGTAAGTTTCTAAGTCATTATCTTGCATCTATAATTGTGCTTGCATATCAATTTTGGTTCAAAACCTTTTTGTTCTAAAAACCCCTTTTGAATTTCAAAAGAAATCCCAAGGTTTGCAAAACATCAAAACTGGTTTGTCCAGCTCTTTTCATTGCCAAAACTCAAATCTTTTCACTCTCCTAAAAGGTCCTGAGTGTGTTCAGAAGTTGTTTCTGAACAACAGTTCAGAAACAGCTTCTGAACTCAAAAATTCGCTTTGTTCGCAGTGCGAAGTCATGGTCGCAGAGCGACCATGACAGAACTCAGAATCTGAGTTTAGGCTCCCAAATGGCCAATTTTTGAGGTTCTAGCCCAAGATCTCAGAACCTAGGAGTTTCAAAACTCATTTTACTCAAACCAGTTCAAGGATTTTGCATAATATTGGAAAATTCGCAAGTTCGGGTAACACTTTTGTGGATAACTTGCAAAACAAGCTATGTCCACAAACTCTCAAAACAACTTGAACAAACCAGCTATGTTCATCATTTTCAATCCAAACTTGAACAATAAACATTGTTCATGATTTCCAAAACCAAAGGTGAACATACACCAAATTTGTTTCGCTTTTCAAAACCGTTCGCAAAATGAGCCGAACTTGTGCGTTTTCTAACAAAATTGCTAAAACCTCTTCATCTTGGGTTTCAAACCAAATGTTTTGATAAACTTTGGGATTTCTAAGAAATTCAACCAAAAACTTGAATGAAAAAGGGATGGTGTGACGTATGTCTCTCCATTGCCCCGATTGTACGAATGCGTGACGTATGTCTCGTCGTTCGGACAATCGTCATTCCATTTTCAACGTATCCGACCATACCAAACCAATTCTTGGCCCCTTGCGGTCAATCCGAACCTTTTGGTCCCCCGTGGCCACTAGATTCAATCCCTCGACTCGTTTGAGTCACTTCGGTCAATGTTCGACTCGTTCGAGTCCATTGTACCTGTTCTTGATCCCGTTGGATCAATCGAACCTTTTCTCGACTCGTTTGAGTCACTTCGGTCAATGATCGAATCAATCGAGTCCATTGCACCCATTTTGGTCCCATAGCGACCAACTCGAACCCTTTTACCCAACGGACATGCCTTTTAACATTCTAGTGCGATTCGTAAACAAACGCTTAATAAGCCTCCCATGCGCGAGCATACAAGCTATACGCTTAAGTCTCCCATCCGCGAGCATACAAGCTACGTTTAATCGCAAGAATTTGGTTAAAACATCGTCCATTTAAAATTAACCAACATATGTACGTTTTCTACCAAAGAACTACGTACGCTTTGAATTCTCCGACTACCGGGAGATACGTAGGAGCAAGATCGACATCTTGTCAAGCGCAATAATAAAAAAAAACTTTCTTTTTCCCTTTCGTTTGTTTTCATCTCTTTTTTCCCCCCTTTATTATATTTTGACATAGATAAGCATGCGCGCAAAACACTTAAAAACATTTTAAGCTTTAGCCAAATAGAAGGTTCCCGTTGAGTACAACGGACGTGAGGGGTGCTAATACCTTCCCCTTGCGTAATCGACTCCCGAACTCGACAATGGTTGCGATGACCAGTCCTTTTCCTCATCGTCAAGGGTTTTATTATCGTTTCCCTTCAAACAAAAAACTTAAGGGTTTATCAACGTTCCCTTTACACAAAAACTTTGGTGGCGACTTCACAAGGCCTTCCGAGCGTTCGCGAACGTCCTCGAAAGATTGCGCGTTTTTAAACGAGTGCGCACAGTTGGTGACTTCACTGGGGATCCTTTTCCCACTAGCGAGTCAAGCCTATCCTATTTGGCTTTTAAGCCAATTGTTTTTATTGTATTTACGCGCATGCTTTTATTTTATTCATTTATGTCATTCCCATGCTTTATGTTTATAAATGTTTTATTTTGCTTTATATTCATATCATATATATCAAATGCCACATTGTTCGGGTTAATGCCGGACGTGTGAGGCTCTCTACCCGAGCTTGAGAAAAAACTAAGTTAGAATGGTGGTTGTGAGCGGAAGCCCGCGTTGACGTATGTCCGTGAGGTAGGATGCCCAACCCCGCTTAGAGGAGATTTTCACGTGGAATTAATTGAAGTCATGTCGACGTATGTCCATAGACAACCTTAATTCCATGTGAGATCTATGACTCTAGGGACCTCTTCTTAGGAAATTTCACATTTAGAGCCTACACGTGAGGATTGGGGGGAAGTTCCGAACCTTCATAAACCATACCCCTGCATATCATTTGCATTCATGAAAGTAATTTTCACATCATTTTGCTTTATAGGAATTTAAAAAGAACAACCAAATATTAGCAAAAAGAAATATGGATTCCGGGAATAAAAATACGCTCGCCTTCAAGATTAAAGCTCCTAAGGTGGAAAGTTTATTAGCTCTAAGTAAAAGGCTCTCTTTGGTCAACAAGAGTATTTTTGAAGCAAGCTATGGGTTAATCCTTGATCTCCTACCCGTGAGAATAGATTCAACGGCCTTAACCACTTTGGCGCAATTCTTCGACCCACCTCTACGGTGCTTCACATTTCAAGACTTCCAACTAGCGCCGACTTTGGAAGAATTTGAGAAGATTTTGGGTTGTAGCATGAAGAACCATGAACTCTATCTCGGTCCGGGAAAAGACCCCACATTAGAGGCCATCGCCGAATCCTTATACCTTGACATCCAAGAAGTAGCATCTAACTTGGAAGTTAGAGGAAACCTTAAGGGATTCGCAAGAAAGTTCTTGGAGGCCAAAGCTCGGGAGATGTTAGCCAACAAAGATAGCCCTCTCAGTCTACGGGATTGTCTTATTCCCCAACATGGACGATTTCATACACTTTCCGGCTTTAGAGGTATTCATGACTAAAAATCCGGTTCCCACCATTTTGGCGGATTTTTATCATACCCTCTTGTAACATCCCACCTAAGACTCGAATACTTGTTAATATTGAGACGATGTATCAGAAATGTTTTAAGCAAGGGACAATTTGGTAAATTGTCAGTTAATGGGTTTATTTATATGGCAAGTGTAATATCCCGCTTATAAGTATCGGTTAATAGTGCTAGAAACTTGTTAAGCAAGAATGGCAAACTTGTAATAAGTGGCATGGCATTTTAGTAATTATTTGAAAAGAGGAGATTGTTTAAGAAGAAGAACAAGATATTTTCTTGTTCATTTCCTTTCTTCTTTCACTCACTCAAATCGGCTCTCTCCCCTCTTTTCCCATCTAGCTCACACGCCCCTTCACTCTATAACCACAATCCATCAAACTTCATTCAAGTTCTTGTGAGAAAGAGCATGCTAGCAAACTTGTGTGGAAAAGCTAGTACAAGAGAAAGAAAAGGAGAAACAAGGGAGAATAAAGAGAAGAGGTAGACTCAAGCTTGGGGTTTGATGATTAGAGACATGGCAAGGAGCAAAGCTAGTAATCAAGGTGAGCTCCACAGGGTTTTAGAACCCGCTTGAGTAAGTTTGAGAGTATTTTACAATTTGAGCTAAGTTTAGAAATTTTACCTAAATCTCATATGCTTGCCAATTCCTTGATGATTCATGTTTAAAGCTATCATTTTGTATCAGAAATTCATTCCTTATATTGTTGGGATGCCTGGGTATGATTAGTTGTGTCAAAATGGTGGAAAAATCACATTTTTAACATGTTTTGAACTGACATTTTCGCCTGGCGAACTCGGGGCGAGAAAACGGCGATTTTCAGCATTTTTCCCTGCCTCATTTCGCTTCCACTTCGCCTCAGGGTCGCTCAGCGAGATCAGGCAGACAGCTCAGGTCTGTTCTGGTTCGTTCTGGGTGCTGTATACGCGTTCGGCGAGGCTTTTAATAACCGTTTTCAAAGAGAACTTAAATTTCTAAGAAAAACACCATTCTTGACATATCCGGAAGGTGATTTCAACATTTAAGGAATGGATGAATTAAGGATTGGACAAAGCAATAGAGATGCAAGAATAAGGCTATTTAAGCTATGAATGTATTGTTTTAAGTTTCATCCTTAGGAATGATTCAAAGCTCAAAGACAAGAACCTTTATAGGTTAAGTACTAGAGATTCATTACTTTAAGGAATGAGAATATTGAGAGAGATTTAATACTCTAAGTTAAGAACCTTTTTAGGTTAAGAGTTCATGAATTAGTAAGATTAAGCCGTGGCCTTCGCTGTTCACGCCAGTGGGACACGAATGGTACACGTAGAGTAAAGACTAAGATTATTACCTTTAAGTCGTGACTTTCATCGTTCACGCCAGTGGAACATGAAAGGTTCATGCATAAGTTATAAGATTAAAGAATATTTATTCGCGTCTTCCGTTGTTCACGCCAGTGGGACACGGGAGGTAAACGCATCAGTTAAGACTAATGTTAAGCCGTGACTTTCGTTGTTCACGCCAGTGGGACACGAAAGGTTCATGTATAAGTTAAGATTAATAAGAAAATATATTAATTCGCGTCTTCCGTCGTTCACGCCAGTGGGACACGGGGGGGTATACGCGTAAGTTAAGTTGTGTCTTCTGTTGTTCACGCCAGTGGGACGCAGGAGGTTCACGCCAGTGGGACGTGTTATTCCGCAAGGATGACCGCACGACGACAAGAGGAGTCCGGTGTTAGCCTGATATGATAGGAATTTTCACCGGTTATCAGGGGAATGTGCTTCGGGGTTACTCCACCCGGGGACATTCCGTAAAATGAACCCAGATAATATTGTTTGTTCAACGCTAACAGCTAACATAAGACATTTATCAGTTAATTATTTTATTATGTTATCAGACAGAGAATAGTTATCAGACAAGTATCAGATAATCAGTTATCAGGCGGTGATCCTAGATTCCCCTCGATCACCCAGTTATCAGGATATAGTCTAGATCTCAGGACTATTCAGTATCAGACTCAGACAGTGATCCTAGGTTTCCCCTTGATCACTAGTTTAGCAGGATCAGTCAGGTAGCCTACTATGAGTAAGGATAAGACTTGGCGATCATAGGTATCCCCAAGATTGCCGAGGTAGGCACGGCAACCCTAGGTTCCCCGAGGTTGCCAACAGTAGGTAGGATAGGAGCTCACTGAGACATTATGTCTCATCCCCATCCTTCTGGTGCAGGTTTCCAGGTAAGCTAGTGATGTTTATGAAGATTTTTCACCAGGAAGACGCTGGATGGAGTGCAGTTGCTCGTCGCGGAGAAGCTTAGAAGGTTATCAGGATATGTTTATGTATTTTTAGATGATGTTTGGATAAATGTATTAACGAGACAACTTGTACTCATTCAGATGTATTTATTATTACTATTGAAAATTTTAATGTACCCAGTATCAGATTAATACACATGCTAAATATTCTAGATAGTTTAGTATGGGTGTTACAATTTGTATCAGAGCAGGTCGATTCAGACCGTGCCTTGGGTCATTAAAAATTCAATAAAAGTAGTGGGACCATTGGGTTCCGGATGTTGTTCTAAAGGTCACATCTAGTTGAGCCTGATCAACTCAATCTAGTATATGACAGTTAGGATAAATGTCCGAGAGCTGAATGTGACCAAGGAGGAATGAAGTGTGTGAATGGCGAAGATTAAGGTGATAGAATTCTAAGACGGATTTAGCGAAGAAGAAATCAACGCCAAATGGTGGCCATCGAACAGTGAAGTGACTAAGTCTGTTTAGGTCAGAAATATGTAAGGATAAGGTGAAGGGCCTTAACCCAGTCGGACGCATCGTTGGACGATGCCTCGCCTGCGGAAGGCATAAGGATTAAGGAATCATGGAATGCTCTAAGGAATGACGTGGAACCTTGACGGAAACCGTAGTTTGAGAAGTTAAAGTGAAGTGTGGACTAAGTAACAATTCTAAGTACAGCGTTAAGGAATTGCAGTGCCAACCCTAGAGAAATGAAATGAGGAATTATCGGTCAGTTTCTGAAACCCCTGATTCTCAGTTAAGATTGAGTGTTGAAGAGTCGAACTTGAAACGGATGAGATTTTAATGTCCAAACAGTTAAGAGGGTTAATTATGGATTAAGTGAGCTAATTGGACCAATGAAGCTAACCATCTAAGTGTGGTAGTTGAGCATGAATCGCAAGTAAGTTTAACCCAACAGATCAGCCACGTCTCCTGAATCAGATTTGTGAATTAAGAAGAAGAGATGATATGCAACCTAAGGACTAAGATGGATAAATAAGTGGTGATAATGAGACCCGTTGCATGTCAAAGCGTGAATCATATATTTAGATGTGTCCTATTAGTAAGAGGAACGGAAACAAGTTGAGCTTAACCGGAATTTTACTTAATGAAGGGTGGATAATGAATAACAAATTGCTGGAACTTAGTTCACTGATGGAAGGATTAAGTTGAACAACCTTAATTAGATGAATAGTATAGATTTTCCTTGATTGGATGAAGAAGGCAAGTTCAAGATAACACAAGATTGGAGGAGACCAATTTTGAAGGATAATCGGAGTCTTAGCCGAGAATTTTATTATAAGGGAGATCGTCATATATATATATATATATATGAAAGGCTAAGTTTGTGATTAATGTGAAGGTGTTATATGTTTTCAATCGGAGAGTCTTCTCCTGCGAATATTCTAGAAGCTGAAAGGGATCACCCCGTGTGGATAAGTTCTGAGGGCGGTAATAAAGTATAGACTTCGGGTAGTTCAATTATATGCAGAATTACTCAGATGTTGAAGATCGGGATTTGATTTGTGAATCTCCAGAAGTCATAGAATGTTTTGGAATTTGCCACAAGTGATTGTGTGAGAATTTAGATCGCCTCAAGCGTGTTTAATCGGGTTTCCCCAATATTTAATGATTGTGTATGAAGTACTGGCTAAGAGATAATTACAGAAATTCAGGAAATGGAGAGTTAAGTTGGAACCAGAGTATAATCCGTTTGATAGGAGCATTGTTGGGCTCGTAACAGTTGCTGAAAACCGTTTACGGGTTTGGCATATCTTCGTAAAAGTAAGTATACGGGTTAAGTTCGAAAGGAAACACAAGTTATTGGACGACCAAACCGTAAGTTAAACAGATGGTTTAAGCCACAAGAGAAACAAACACATCAGACGGAGTTGTTACGGTAATTACAAGTGATAAAGTAAAAGGACTGATCAAGGAAATTTTATTTATCAATAGTGGTGTATTGCTCCAATTCTAACTTGAGTTGTTAAGAATCAGAGTGGCGCAACGGAATAGTCATCCAAGAATGAAATAATGAATGATGCTAAGCTGATGCTTAGAGAGCGAGAAGATGTTAAGTGCTTAATTCTTATTATATGGAATAACAGTAAGTATAGACGACCTGAACTTATCACAAGTTCTAATGGAGAATTTTGGAAGTTAAGTTGAGGAGTGTATCAAACCTCGGAAACCCATGAGAATAGGAATATCGAGATAGTTTAAGAATATGTGGTAAGATATAAGAAGGATGTGTTTCTACCAGGTTAAGTCTTAAGTGAATGAAGACCCTGCTAGTAAGGTAACCCAGCTATTTTAGCTCAATAATTTCAAGTAGACTCGAGGAGTAAGTTTAACCATGAGAGAATTGTTCATGAGCCAACAACGGTATAGGTTACTCTTGCAAGGTAATATATTTGAATCAGAGGCATTGATCAGAAACGATAATGCAGTGGCATATAAGTTATTTCACATTATACCCACGTTATGTTAACATGTCACCTATACCAGGTTATGTTTAATAAAGCATACTTATGGGGCGGAGGTTATGTTACTCAGATAGTGATGTAGCCCATTCCTTTTCAGTTATGTGACCTATATAAGTCACAAAGGTACGAAGCTAGTAACGCTTAAAGTGAAAAGATGCCAAACAGAACAGGTTTGTTGTTATCGAACGCATGTTAGTTAAGAATATTCAAGGATCTTGAACTCGATGTCCAGAATGAGAAATAAGTTTATGATGCCGATAGAATGTAACTATAATTTATGGGTTGTTGTACATTTAAGAAATAAACATGAGTAACATTGGCGGGGCAAACCTGGCAAGCCAGTTGAAAGGCAAATCCCGGATGTTACACAATGAGTTAAGAGTAAGAAAAGATTCCCAATTGAGGTGGTAATGTCTCAAATGTGTTACGTTTAAGAATGACGTCCCGTTAGTCGGACGAAGATGAGGTGATGTATTGTGTACTCGTTAGTAGTGTACACGTGCTCGCTTATGTATGTAAATTATATGCTATGATTTGTGCTATGTGATAATATGTGAGACGACTTACACCACTCCTCACTTGGGCTAGACTCCTATGAGTTTGGATTATCGGTGTAGAAATATTTATGCTACGGCCAGAACACAAGAATAAGACGTGATATAAATGTTGGAGGAACATCAAACTCCCAGTAATGAAGATTGATTTCTAAGTTATTAAGATAAGAGACGTCGTAGACCAATTGAATGGAACAGGAGCAATCTATAAGAATTCCGCAAATCTTTGAGATTTTGATAGTGAAGGTAATGATTGCGATTGTGATAAGTAGCACATCGTGATGTCAGGTGTCCTTCGGTGAAAGGATGATTCTATATGGAATGGTGATATAAGATTATACGTAATATGTCGTCGTAGGAGGTAAAGGATGAATATCAGAAATCAATGGAAACTAATTGGGGATATTAAAAACGACCCAATGCCGTCAAAGTAAGATTTCGCGGACTACGAGGAAAGTTTATGAAGTCCAGTATGAATGTCTAGGGCTTAATGATTTCAATTTGAATTTGCAAGAAGTGTATGTATAAGAGACATAGTCAAGTGAGTCGGGTAAATTGGTTCTGATAACCATATTCCTTTACATAGGGATTATGTAATGTATGCCAAGCCTTTCAGATAAAGAAGAGATTGACGAGTATTATCAACTTACGGAGTTCAAAGACCATGAGATTTCGAAAAGTAAGATGAGTAGAGAATTGTCTAACAGGGAAAGAAGTATTAAGGATCTCTTTTAATATGTGATTTCAAGGGATTTCTAAATTTCGAGGACGAAATTTCTTTAAGGGGGGTAGATTGTAACATCCCACCTAAGACTCGAATACTTGTTAATATTGAGACGATGTATCATAAATGTTTTAAGCAAGGGACAATTTGGTAAATTGTCAGTTAATGGGTTTATTTATATGGCAAGTGTAATATCCCGCTTATAAGTATCGGTTAATAGTGCTAGAAACTTGTTAAGCAAGAATGGCAAACTTGTAATAAGTGGCATGGCATTTTAGTAATTATTTGAAAAGAGGAGATTGTTTAAGAAGAAGAACAAGATATTTTCTTGTTCATTTCCTTACTTCTTTCACTCACTCAAATCGGCTCTCTCCCCTCTTTTCCCATCTAGCTCACACGCCCCTTCACTCTATAACCACAATCCATCAAACTTCATTCAAGTTCTTGTGAGAAAGAGCATGCTAGCAAACTTGTGTGGAAAAGCTAGTACAAGAGAAAGAAAAGGAGAAACAAGGGAGAATAAAGAGAAGAGGTAGACTCAAGCTTGGGGTTTGATGATTAGAGACATGGCAAGGAGCAAAGCTAGTAATCAAGGTGAGCTCCACAGGGTTTTAGAACCCGCTTGAGTAAGTTTGAGAGTATTTTACAATTTGAGCTAAGTTTAGAAATTTTACCTAAATCTCATATGCTTGCCAATTCCTTGATGATTCATGTTTAAAGCTATCATTTTGTATCAGAAATTCATTCCTTATATTGTTGGGATGCCTGGGTATGATTAGTTGTGTCAAAATGGTGGAAAAATCACATTTTTAACATGTTTTGAACTGACATTTTCGCCTGGCGAACTCGGGGCGAGAAAACGGCGATTTTCAGCATTTTTCCCTGCCTCATTTCGCTTCCACTTCGCCTCAGGGTCGCTCAGCGAGATCAGGCAGACAGCTCAGGTCTGTTCTGGTTCGTTCTGGGTGCTGTATACGCGTTCGGCGAGGCTTTTAATAACCGTTTTCAAAGAGAACTTAAATTTCTAAGAAAAACACCATTCTTGACATATCCGGAAGGTGATTTCAACATTTAAGGAATGGATGAATTAAGGATTGGACAAAGCAATAGAGATGCAAGAATAAGGCTATTTAAGCTATGAATGTATTGTTTTAAGTTTCATCCTTAGGAATGATTCAAAGCTCAAAGACAAGAACCTTTATAGGTTAAGTACTAGAGATTCATTACTTTAAGGAATGAGAATCTTGAGAGAGATTTAATACTCTAAGTTAAGAACCTTTTTAGGTTAAGAGTTCATGAATTAGTAAGATTAAGCCGTGGCCTTCGCTGTTCACGCCAGTGGGACACGAATGGTACACGTAGAGTAAAGACTAAGATTATTACCTTTAAGTCGTGACTTTCATCGTTCACGCCAGTGGAACATGAAAGGTTCATGCATAAGTTATAGGATTAAAGAATATTTATTCGCGTCTTCCGTTGTTCACGCCAGTGGGACACGGGAGGTAAACGCATCAGTTAAGACTAATGTTAAGCCGTGACTTTCGTTGTTCACGCCAGTGGGACACGAAAGGTTCATGTATAAGTTAAGATTAATAAGAAAATATATTAATTCGCGTCTTCTGTCGTTCACGCCAGTGGGACACGGGGGGGTATACGCGTAAGTTAAGTCGTGTCTTCTGTTGTTCACGCCAGTGGGACGCAGGAGGTTCACGCCAGTGGGACGTGTTATTCCGCAAGGATGACCGCACGACGACAAGAGGAGTCCGGTGTTAGCCTGATATGATAGGAATTTTCACCGGTTATCAGGGGAATGTGCTTCGGGGTTACTCCACCCGGGGGCATTCCGTAAAATGAACCCAGATAATATTGTTTGTTCAACGCTAACAGCTAACATAAGACATTTATCAGTTAATTATTTTATTATGTTATCAGACAGAGAATAGTTATCAGACAAGTATCAGATAATCAGTTATCAGGCGGTGATCCTAGATTCCCCTCGATCACCCAGTTATCAGGATATAGTCTAGATCTCAGGACTATTCAGTATCAGACTCAGACAGTGATCCTAGGTTTCCCCTTGATCACTAGTTTAGCAGGATCAGTCAGGTAGCCTACTTGAGTAAGGATAAGACTTGGCGATCATAGGTATCCCCAAGATTGCCGAGGTAGGCACGGCAACCCTAGGTTCCCCGAGGTTGCCAACAGTAGGTAGGCTAGGAGCTCACTGAGACATTATGTCTCATCCCCATCCTTCTGGTGCAGGTTTCCAGGTAAGCTAGTGATGTTTATGAAGATTTTTCACCAGGAAGACGCTGGATGGAGTGCAGTTGCTCGTCGCGGAGAAGCTCAAAAGGTTATCAGGATATGTTTATGTATTTTTAGATGATGTTTGGATAAATGTATTAACGAGACAACTTGTACTCATTCAGATGTATTTATTATTACTATTGAAAATTTTAATGTACCCAGTATCAGATTAATACACATGCTAAATATTCTAGATAGTTTAGTATGGGTGTTACACCTCTACTCTAGGCATGAACAAGCAAGGGGACGCAAAATTTCTTGTTGTACTCCTGTGGTGCAAATTTGGATGATGTCCCACATGCCAAGAAACCGAGACTTTGTGGAAAACCGGGCCAAGCTCAAATGGTCACAACGGATGACAACCCTCGCCGAGAAGGACATCCATTGGTTTTCTCCGAATTTAGAGGACCCGGAAATCATCCATAGTTGTGGGGACTTCCCTAATGTACCCCCCATTGGTACTAAGGGATGTATTAACTACAATCCGGTCCTCTCTCTCCGACAACTAGGTTTTTCAATGGAAGACAAACCCAATGACCTTTTGTTGGAAGCTTTCTTCTTAAGGGAAGGCGATCAAGACCCGGCATTGCTAGAGAGAATCCGGGGAGCATGGAACCAAGTGCACAAAGGAAGGGTTGGCAAGAGAAACTGTGTCGCCAAACCCCTTTATACTCAATGGGTGAAGGAGAGGGTCAAAGCAATCAAGTTACCCTTTGTGGTCATGTGCCCTCCAAAACCTCCTACACCTAAACCTATTGCAACCATTCCCAACAAAGAAGCGGAGGAACTCAAAGCTAAAATTCAAGAACTCCAAAACAAAAACGGAGACTTAGAATTGAAGCACCTCCAAGATTTAGGAGAAATCACTAGGACGAAGAGAGATCGAGATGAAGTGACAAATTCTCTCCTAGTGTGCCAAAAGCGGCTAAGAATCTCCGAAGGGAAAAGAGATTGGATAGGAGGCAGCTTGGTTAGTGCGGATGCCAACCTTGTGGCCAAGGACGAAGAGTTGGAAAAAATCTTGCATTCCAACCAAGAGCTCAAGAAATTCGGCGAACTAGCCATCGAAGCTCAATGGAAATGGAGGTTGAAATTTCAAGAGAAAAATCAACAGCTCCAAGAAGTAGTTAAAGACTACAAAGAGCAGCTCCAAGCCGAACGCGTCCAACGGCAAAGACATGAGAGCCTTTCTCATCAAGGGAGGCTAAAATGCAATCGTCTCGAAGAGGACATCAAGAAATTCGAAGAGTACTTCGACAAGATTGCTAGAGCTCATGGGGACCATATTGCACAACTACACGATGAAATTAGAAGTGCAAATGTCAAGCTAGATCAACGCAAGGAAGTGATTGAGTGTGTATGGCAAGACGCCACCCGATTAAGTGAGAATTTCACTAAATTGGTTGCATTCTCGAACTTGGTGATCACCCAACTTCCAAAGAAGCTAGCGGAGGCCGAAATGGTCATGTCTTACTTTGTCATCCCTATGGAGATCCAGAAGTTTATGAAGTTCTGCAAGGACACCATAGATTTCTATAGGGAGGAGATGAGCAAAGCCGAGAAGCGAGCGGCTATTTGATTTGTAATAACATTAGTTATACTTTGTAAACAAATGTTATCTAATCAAATATTATTTTGATTTGCATACTCATCGCATACATGCATTCACATGCATCTTCATGCATTTTTTCAAAAAAAAAAAAACTCATTCATTTCCCTAAAAACAGTTCAAAGCAATCATAGCCCGAAAACCCCGAAAGCCCTCGGTCCAAGAACCAGATCTCTAACACTCGTACGGAACACGAGCCAACAAACAAAGGATCATGGACAATTTGGAACAAACTCAAGCGGCTTTGAGAGAAGAGGTTGATGAAATGAAGGGGAAGATGGATCAGATGCTAGAGTTAATGCAAACTCTATCGGCACGAGAAAGTAACCCTCGCCCAGCAACGGATGCAGCCAATGTGCAATGGCCTCTTTACGGTTTACCTGTGGGTTATACCCCACCATTTGAAAATGAGGGCCATGGACCACCTCCACCACCGCTCACGATCCCCGTAAGGAACGAAGAGCGTCGTCCTCAAGGAACTTCTACTACTCAGCATGAGGTGATTTCTCATAATGTGGAAAATAATCAGCAAAGACAGTCTGCTCCCGACACCACCCACCAAGACAATGATACCACCCAAATGTATCGAGTTTTGGAAGAAAGGTTGAAAGCTGTCGAAGGATTCAGTTCATACGGTGCCCACAACGCTTTGGATATGTGCCTAGTGCCCGACGTGGTGATTCCTCCGAAGTTTAAAGCACCAAATTTCGAAAAGTACAAGGGAATTCAATGCCCTCGGAACCATCTACGGATGTTCTGTAGGAAGATGGCAGCTTACGCAATGAACGAGAAACTCATGGTGCATGTGTTTCAAGATAGTTTAAGCGGAGCATCATTGGATTGGTACATGCAACTTGAGCGTACCCACGTCCAAACTTGGAAGGATCTAGCCGATACTTTCCTAAAGCAATACAAATATAATTTGGACATGGCTCCGAATAGGATGCAACTGCAAAACCTCCTGCAAAGAAGCAATGAGTCCTTCAAGGAGTACGCTCAACGGTGGAGAGAACTAGCTTCTCGTGTACAACCACCATTGTTGGAAAGGGAGCTTGTCGACACCTTTATGGGCACACTTCAAGGCCCATATTATGACAAAATGATTGGAAGCACATCTTCCGGCTTTTCCGATCTAGTCATGATTGGTGAAAGAATAGAGGACGGAGTAAAGAGGGGAAAGATCCAAGGCCCTCTAGAAGCTCAAAGTGGAGCTAGGAGACCCCCCAGCAACTTTCACAAAAAGAAAGAGGGGGAGACGAATGCTGTTCTAGTGGGACCATCTTGCCCACCATCAAATCAAATGCCTCACTACCACTATCCTTATGTGGCAGCAGCAACGGCTCAAGGGCGTTACTCACCTCAAGTAATTCCCACAACTCTACCTCGACAACCAGCAGTGTTGCCTCAACAAAATCAACAGCAGCAACAACAAGGCGGGTACCCATCAAGGAACCAAACGGGCCCGAGGAACAACTACAACAATAGGCAGCTTGATCCCATACCTATGCCTTATGGTCAAATCTTGCCATATCTAATCCAAAAAGGGATGGTCGAGCCAAGACCACTACCACCAATGTTGCCACCATATCCACATTGGTACGACGCAAATGCAAAATGTGATTACCACACGGGAACCGCGGGGCACAATGTCGAGAACTGTAGAGTTTTCAAACACAAGGTCCAGGACCTTATCGACAGGAAATTGCTGTCCTTCAAGGAAGAGAACCCCAATGTAAAAAATAACCCATTGCCGGGGCATGCGGGTCCCTCTATAAATGCGGTGGAAGAACAAGAGGACTTTGGTCCAATCAAGAAGGTAGCCAATGTTAAGACTCCCCTGTCAATCATAAGGGAGCGTTTAACCGGTTTTGGTTTGTTCGAGGAGATGCACGCAAACTGCGAAGCCTGCAAAATCAACCCGGACAAGTGCGGAGAGTTAAAGAGTTGTCTTCAAGAGCTAATGGATCAAGGTTGGATCCAAATGGGCTATGTAAAGGATGGCACAGACGTTGCTACCTTGGAGTCTCATGACCCAAAACCTCTCGAAATCCCTTACCAAAGGAGAGAGGTACCAATGCCTATACAGCCCATAACATTCCACGTACCTGCACCCTTCTCTTTTGAAAGCACAAAGAAGGTACCATGGAATTACCAACCTGTGGCCTATGTGGAAGGAAAACCACTAGCAAAAATTGAGCCCAACATCACTAACATTACCGGTGTTGGAGGAATAACCAGAAGTGGTAGAGTCTTCGCTCCGAAAGAACTCGAGAAGACGCCAGCCGTACTACCAAGAGAGCCGCTCAAAGAAAAGAGCGTGGAGGAAAAGGAGAACCAAGAGGGGCCCTCTCAAAAGGCAACCCCACAAAAAGAGGCCGAAGAGTTCCTAAGGATAATCCAAAAGAGCGAGTATAAAATCATTGACCAGTTAGGTCAAACTCCCTCCAAGATCTCCATGCTATCCCTACTACTAAGCTCGGAAGCACACCGAGAAGCGTTGTTGCGGATCCTCAGTGAGGCACATGTCACCAAGGACATTCCTATGGACCAATTCGACGGGATAGTCTGAAATATTACCTCAAGTAGGTACTTGGGTTTCAATGGCGATGAGCTACCCGACGAGGGGCATATTCATAACCGCGCCTTACATATCTCCGTGAAATGCATGGACCACATCCTCTCTCGAGTGTTAGTGGACACGGGGTCATCATTGAATGCCATGCCCAAGACTACCCTCCTAAAGCTATCTTGTGAAGGGACAGTAATGAAGCCCAGCGCCTTGGTCGTAAAAGCTTTCGATGGGTCAAGAAGAGCCGTCGTAGGGGAGATCGACTTACCAGTCCAAATCGGGCCTAAGGTTTTCACCATAACCTTCCAAGTCATGGATATTAATCCAACTTACAGTTGTCTTCTCGGACGACCATGGATTCATGCGGCCGGAGCCATCACCTCTACCCGACACCAGAAACTTAAGTTCATCATTGATAACCAAATGATTGTAGTTTCCGGGCAAGAGGACATGATGGTAAGCCATCTCTCATCATTCCGTTATATAGAAACGGACGAAGAAGCGGTAGATGTTCCCTTCCAGTCTTTGGAAGTGGCGAATGTCGTGACTTTGAGCTCAAAGCCCAAGAAAGAGGCTAGGACAACCATGTCATCATGGAGGGCAATAAGAGAGGCCCTAGAAGAAAGCCGACCTGCCGGATGGGGCAAATTAGTGGACATAGCGGAGAAGAAAAATCGCTTCGGGTTGGGATATCATCCATAAGCCGAAACTTCCTCAAAGCCTCCAAAGCAAGGGATCCTCCCCATTTTGGAAACATTCATCAGTGCGGGATTTATCAATGAAGATCAAGTGGCTCTACTTGAAGACATAGATGAAGACGTGCCTGATTTGGTGTACCGCTGCGCTTCGGATGAAGCTTTGAACAATTGGAGGGCTATCGCAATTCCCGAGATCATTACCAAGATCAAGTAATAAACCATGTTTGTTTTACTTTTTAAAAAAATCATTTAGCTCTGCCCAAGGCAAATGATTAGTCGTGTGGGCCCCCCATGTTTTAAAGTTATTTTCAATCATGAATAAAATCACTCTTTTATGTTCATTTGAGTCTTTTTCTTTTTTGCATTTGTTTTAAAAAATTTTTTTTACAAAAGGCCTAAAAAAAAAATCATACTCATGCAGATCTACAAATCCACCCTCCAAAAACAACACTGCCTTAATCCCTTATGACTTCGATTTCCCGATTAATCAAACGGAAGATGATGAAGAGGACGATTATGAACCGCTTGAAGAATTGTCCAGACTTGCAAATCAAGGGGATAGGGTAATACAACCTCACCAAGAATCAGTTGAAAAGGTCAACTTGGGGACCGAAGAGGATAAGAAAGAGGTCAAGATAGGAGCCTCCCTACATGAGGATATGAAAGGAAAGTTGATTAAGCTTCTACAAGAGTACGTGGACTTATTCGCTTGGTCGTATCAAGACATGCCGGGTTTAGACCCTAACATCGTCGTACACAAGCCTCAAGCCAGAATGCCCGCCAGTGAAGCAGAAATTGAGAAGAACTCGACCCGATATGGCTCTCAAGATCAGAGAGGAGGTCAAAAAGCAATTCGATGTCGGCTTCTTAGCTGTAACCAAGTATCCGACATGGGTTGCCAACATTGTGCCAGTTCCAAAGAAGGATGGCAAAGTTAGAATGTGTGTGGATTATCGGGACTTGAATAGAGCAAGCCCAAAGGATGATTTCCCGCTACCACATATCGACATATTGGTGGACAACACAGCCCAATTCTCAGTCTTCTCCTTTATGGATGGCTTCTCGGGATATAACCAAATCAAGATGGCTCCAGAGGACATGGAGAAAACCACATTTATCACCCCGTGGGGGACATTCTGCTATAAGGTAATGCCTTTCGGATTAACAAATGCCGGGGCAACATACCAAAGAGCAATGGTAACTCTTTTCCATGACATGATCCATAAGGAAATTGAGGTCTACGTCGACGACATGATTGCCAAATCCCAAACGGAGGAGGATCATCTAGTCCATCTACAAAAGCTTTTTGAACGCCTAAGGAAATTCAAGCTGCGCTTAAATCCTAACAAGTGCACATTTGGCGTTAGATCCGGAAAGTTATTGGGTTTCATCGTCAGCCAAAGGGGTATCGAAGTGGATCCCGACAAGGTAAAGGCCATCCAAGAAATGCCAGCACCAAATACCGAGAAAGAGGTCCGGGGTTTCTTAGGAAGATTGAACTACATCGCTAGGTTCATCTCACACATGACAGCTACCTGCGAACCAATCTTCAAACTGCTAAGGAAAAACCAAGCCGTTCATTGGAATGAGAATTGCCAAGAGGCGTTTGACAAGATCAAACAATACCTGCAAGAACCACCAATTTTAATACCTCCGGTTCCGGGTAAACCCCTCATCTTATACCTAACCGTACTTGAAGGATCAATGGGTTGTGTGTTAGGACAACAAGATGAAACGGGAAGAAAAGAGCACGCAATCTACTACCTAAGCAAGAAGTTTACCGACTGTGAAACAAGGTATACTTCACTTGAAAAGACTTGCTGTGCTTTAGCATGGGCTGCTCGGCGCTTAAGGCAATACATGTTGACCCATACAACTTGGTTGATATCGAAGATGGATCCCATCAAGTACATCTTCGAAAAGCCTGCCCTCACAGGAAAGATAGCCCGTTGGCAAATGCTGCTGTCTGAGTACGACATCCAATACGTTGCTCAAAAAGCCATCAAAGGGAGTGTTTTATCCGAGCACCTTGCTCACCAACCATTGGAGGATTATCAACCCATACAATTCGACTTCCCGGATGAAGATGTCGTAGCTTTGAATGACGAAAAGGTCACAAGCGATGATGAAGGGCCAGAACCGAGAGCTCGATGGAAGCTCGCTTTCGACGGCGCCTCAAATGCCATGGGGCACGGGATCGGGGCAGTTTTAATCTCCCCAAGAAATGGATATCAACCATTCACAGCTAGGTTATGCTTTGACTGCACCTATAACATGGCGGAATATGAAGCATGTATCCTAGGCCTCGAAGCAGCAATTGATCTAAGGATCAAAAACCTTGAAGTATACGGTGACTCAGCCTTAGTCATCTATCAAGTCAAAGGAGAATGGGAAACAAAACATCCCAATTTAATTCCCTACCGAGCCCGGGTTGTAGAGTTGATTGAGCATTTTGATGAAATCAACTTCCATCACATACCTCGAGAAGAAAATCAGGTGGCAGATGCTTTGGCTACATTATCATCAATGTACCAAGTAAATTTCCACAATGAAGCACCAATCATAAAGATGGATCGTAGAGACAAACCAGTTGTATGTGCAGCAGTCGAAGAAGGACTTGACAACAAACCCTGGTTCTACGACATCAAGCAATACCTTGAAAAGCAAGAGTATCCAGAAAATGTCTCACACACCGACAAGAGAACCCTCAGGACATTGGCATCCCAGTTCTTCCTCAGCGGAAATACCCTCTACAAAAGAAACTACGACATGGTCCTGCTCAGATGTGTGG
The DNA here is from genome assembly GCA_018208015.1 of Medicago ruthenica. Classification (NCBI taxonomy): domain Eukaryota; kingdom Viridiplantae; phylum Streptophyta; class Magnoliopsida; order Fabales; family Fabaceae; genus Medicago; species Medicago ruthenica. The sequence goes on along the minus strand of CM031373.1, from coordinate 25,235,355 downwards.
ATAAATATGAAGCGGACATGCTCATCAAAGAAATCCACGAGGGATCTTTTGGAACCCATGCCAATGGGCATGCAATGGCAAAGAAAATCCTAAGGGCGGGCTATTATTGGCTAACCATGGAAGCTGACTGTTTCCACTATGCCGAGACTTGTCATAAATGCCAAATTTATGCCGACAAGGTGCATGTGCCACCTACTCCCCTGAACGTCATGACTTCACCTTGGCCATTCTCTATGTGGGGCATAGACATGATTGGAATGATCGAGCCCAAAGCGTCAAATGGACATTGCTTCATCCTCGTTGCCATCGACTATTTCACCAAATGGGTAGAATCAGCTTCGTATGCAAACGTAACCAAACAAGTGGTAGCCTGTTTCATCAAGAAGGAAATCATTTGCCGTTACGGCACACCCCACAAAATCATCACCGATAATGGGGCAAACCTAAACAACAAGACAATGAAGGAGTTGTGCAAAGATTTCAAGATTGAGCACCATAATTCCTCCCCTTACCGACCGAAGATGAACGGTGCGGTAGAAGCAGCCAATAAGAACATAAAGAAGATCATCCAAAAGATGGTAACAACATATAATGATTGGCACGAGATGCTTCCCTTTGCGCTACATGGTTACAGAACAGCCATTCGCACTTCAACTGGGGCAACCCCTTTTTCCTTAGTATACGGTATGGAAGCGGTGCTTCCCGCAGAGGTTGAAATCCCTTCGTTAAGGGTCTTGATGGAAACCAAGCTAGAAGAAGCTGAATGGGTCCAAACAAGGTTCGACCAACTGAACCTCATAGAGGAAAAGCATCTGACGGCGATATGTCACGGACAACTCTATCAAAGGAGACTCAAGAGGGCATTCGACAAGAAGGTCCGTCCTCGAGAATTCAAAGAAGGAGACCTAGTGCTCAAGAAGATATTACCTATCCACAAAGATCCCCGAGGGAAATGGACTCCCAGCTATGATGGACCGTACGTGGTAAAGAAAGCCTTCTCTGGCGGAGCCTTCATCATCACCACTATGGACGGAGAAGAATTCCCACTCTCAATAAACTCTGATGCAGTCAAGAAGTATTATGCCTAAGAAAGAGAAAGAAAAAAAAAAAAGAAAAAGCTCGCTAAATCGAAAACCTGAAAGGGCGGTTTAGGCGATAGAGAGCGTCTTGTTAGATCGAAAACCTGAAAAGGCGGTCTAGGCAAAAATAAAGGACATCAAAAAAGGAAATACACCCCGGTGGACTGAAAACTCGAAAAAGCGGTCCAGGCAAAAATTAGGGGTTAACAAAAGAAGAAAGGCAATGACTGCAACATCCAAGCTCCGGATAGGATTCAAGAGGAGAAGAATCGGTCTCGTCAGCGTCTTCCGAAATGTCGAAGTCATAAGGAAAATAGCATGTGTTGTGCCAAAACCAACATATTTCTTTTTGCTTTCTTCTTGTCTTTCTCTATCTTTTTCCTCAGAGAAGTAATCACTTCTCACATCATGTATTTTTACCCATTTAAGAAGTCAAATCTGCATTGAATAAAATTCCTTTTATTATTTTGTGTTCTCATTAGCGCATAAAATTTTGTTTTACTCATGATAAAAATGCATTGAAACATGGGAAATAAACAAAGGAAACTTCTTCCAAAATAAAAACAAAACATACGTTGTTTTTATTTGAATTTTCGTAAATTTCGAAAGAATTGCGGTAATTCCCCCCCCAAAATATTGCACCGAAGGACTTATGCTCTTCAGCAAAGGCAAGTGCATAGCTCACGGCACGTGCAGCGCAAAGACCTCAAGGGTTGGAGGAACAAAATTCCCCAGTCAAAACACCCCAAACATCCTTCCCATCAACCAAGATTGGATATCGATCATGCTTCCAAAATGATCCTTATATCCCCATAAAGCCCAAACCTTTTTTCCCCAGGGAGTCTCAACCCAAAAGAAGAGCCCAATCATCATTGCCAATCACAAATACAAATCCCTAGAAAAAGCCCGACCTTGCTCGGCATCCAATCATGACTCCCAGCATTCAACATGCATCCCACATATCATGCATAACATAATACATGCATCATGTCAATTTCATTCATGCATGCTGTAGTACCCCAATTTTGTCCTAAGCCTTTTAAAACAAAAAAATCAAAAAAAATCAAAGATGGGAAAAAAGTCAAAGTCAACAAAAGTCAACATTTCAAAAAGTCAACATTTCAAAAATGATGACTTCGCCCTGCGAAGTCTGCGATTTTTCTGCAGATTTTTGGTTTCTTTGATTTAATTCCAGAATTTGTTGCACATCATTTGCATATTTATTTTAATCAGCATTCATGGCTAATTGGGCTAAGCAAAACCAGAAATGAGAGACTTGCCATTAATGCCAAGGTAGGAAGCTTTTTCTTTCAACCTAGCATGTGACAAGCAAGTGGGCTTGCCCTTGGGCAGCTCTTGTCCCTCCCAAGCGACCTGTGAACCACCCCAAGGTTGCCAGCCACCTGCTTGAAGTCTTTCTTCCTGCTTGCTCCCCCAAAACCAGTCAAACCCAGCTGGATTTTTTCACTTGAAAAAGTCATGAGTGCCTACCCTGTTTTGGCAGCAACTTTTCACCCCTCACACCAGCCACATATAGCCTTTTGCATCCCCCAATCTCTGCACATCACAGTGCACGTTTTTATTGATCAACCATTGAGATTGCAAGGATTGATCCCCAAGCTTGGCCAATTGCAATCCAGCCATGTTCATCATCATTTCTATCCTAAGACCTTTGATTTTGTGGCTGAAATCAGTCAAACCTTTAACCCTTGGCACAAGGCAGGGTTGCCTCTATCCATTAGCATCAAATGCAAAGCCAAATAGCCTGAATTTATCCCACAAATCAGCTAGGTCCTATGGATTTTCATCATTACTTGAGATTGCATTTTGGCCTATAAATAGAGAGGCAAGGCAAGATGCAATGCAGCATGAATTAAGCAGAAAAATACAGCATTCAAAGAGCATTTACACACAAAGAAACACTACTCAAAGAACCAGAAAAAACCAATCAAACACAAAGCTTTGCCAAGTTCAAAGTTCATCCAATATTCAAAACCTTTGCAAGAACCTTCAACCAATTCAAATTCATTGCAGCTGGAGCTTTGCTAAGTATTTCTGTAAGTTTCTAAGCCTTTGTTTTGCATTTACAATTGTGCTTGCATAGCAATTTTGGTCCAAAACCTTTTTGTTCTAAAAACCCCTTTTGAATTTCAAAAGAAATCCCAAGGTTTTCAAAACATCAAAACTGGTTTGTCCAGCTCTTTTCATTGCAAAAACTCAAAGCTTTTCACTCACCTAAAAGGTCCTGAGTGTGTTCAGAAGTTGTTTCTGAACAAAAGTTCAGAAATAGCTTCTGAACTCAAAAATTCGCATTGTTCGCAGTGCGAAGTCATGGTCGCAGAGCGACCATGACAAAACTCAGAATCTGAGTTTAGGTGCCCAAATGGCCAATTTTTGAGGTTCTAGCCCAAGAGCTCAGAACCTAGGAGTTTTAAAACCCATTTTATCCAAACCATGTCAAGGATTTTGCATAATATTGGAAAATTCGCAAGTTCGGGTAACACTTTTTTGGGTAACTTGCAAAACAAGTTATGTCCCCAAATATTCAAAACAACTTGAACAAATAAGCTATGTTCATCATTTCAAATTAAAGCTTGAACAATAAACATTGTTCATGATTTTCAAAACCCAAGCGTGAACATACGCCGAATTTGTTCGTTTTTTAAAACCGTTCGCAAAACGAGCCGAACTTGTGCGTTTTCTAGCAAAATTGCTAAAATCTTTCCATTTTGGGTTTTCAAACCAAATGTTTTGATATACTTTGGGATTTCTAAGAAATTCAACCAAAAACTTGAATGAAAAAGGGATGGTGTGACGTATGTCTCTCCATTGCCCCGATTGTACGAATGCGTGACGTATGTCTCGTCGTTCGGACAATCGTCATTCCCTTTTTTTAACGTATCCGACCATACCAAACCAAATCTTGGCCCCTTGTGGTCAATACGAACCTTTTGGTCCCCCGTTGTCGCGGTGATTTTTGGATATCAAGCTATTAGTTAGCGTTGACTCGCAATTTGAAGCTCACCACCGATCTTTTATTTTTCCGAGGAAAAGGGAGAAAGTTCGAAAAAACCCTATTTTTTGAGAGATCAAAGGTTCGGGGGTTGGTTACGCAAAGGGAAGGTATTAGAACCCTAAACGTCTATAGTACTCTATAGGAACCTCTTGCTTTTAATTATCTTTATGCTAAATTGATTATTGGTTTGTAAATAAATGCTTAAGTGTGAAAAGATTAAAGAGATGAGTTAAAAAGAAAAGAAAATGTTTTTGTTATTTTGTTGATTTGGAAAGACAAAGTCTTTTGCCTACATACCCGAATGGGATCAAAATCATGTAGTTCGGGGTAAAAAGCCGAGTGATTGGTTTTGATTGATTTTAAAGCTTGAAAAAAGTTTTAAGATAGATAAGAGGCCGAAAGGCATAGAAGGATAAAAAGAAGTGAGTTTGATTGATTTTAAATTGAAGAAAAAGTTTTGATTGATTAAAGATTGATTAAAGATTTGATTAAGAAAGCAAAGATAAAAGATTAATTTTTTTGAAATTTTGATTATAAAATGTTTTTGGATTTTGACTTTTTTGACTTTTTTTTGTGAAAATTTTGATTAAGTCCTAAGGTCCAGAGATTAAGTTATGCTGAGATAATCTAAATGCGCCGGATCCCTCAAAATGACGTTGGATCAAGTGAGGGTCCTTTTCCTCGGATACGGTCATAATTACATTATCGTCCTCGACATAAAGCATAAAAAATAAATGTGGTGTCGGGGCATATTCTCATTTATATATTTTTACATTGGACCTAGATACATTCTAATGGCAATAAAATAAATGACAAAAATAATAAAATAAAAATTGCAATTGCATTAAAGTAAATATGCTAAAAAGAAATAAAAATAATGCATGAAATGCAAAAACAATAAATAAATATGGTGAATAAAATAAATAAAGAAAAATAAACTGCAAGACATAAAATAAATATGATGCTGAAAATAAAATAAAAAGAAAATAAAAATGCAAGACATAAAATAAATATGATGCTAAAAGAAAATAAAAATGCAAGACATAAAATAAATATGATGCATAAAATAAAAAAATAAAATAAAAATGCAAGACAAAAATAAATATGGAGCTGAAAATCAAAATGCAAGACAGAAAATTAAATATGGTGCTGAAAAATAAAAAAAGAAAATAAAAATGCAAGGCATAAAATAAATATGATGCATAAAATAAAAATAAGAAAAATAAAATAAAAAATGCGAGACAAAAATAAATGTGATACTGGAAAATAAAAATGCAAGGCATAAAATAAATATGGTGCTGGAAAATAATAAAAAAAGAAAATAAAAAAAATGCAAGACATAAAATAAATATGATGCATAAAATAAAAGAAAATAAAAATGCAAGACATAAAAATAAATATGGTGCATAAAATAAAAAAAATAAAAAAAAATGCATGATGGGCTGAAAATTAAAAGCAATAAAATAAAATGCATGGATAAAAAATAAAATAAAAGAAATAAATGAAAAGAGAAGAGAAGAAGAAGAAAGAAATAGAAATAAAAAGGGAGGGGGTGCAGGAGTAGAGAGGGGGAAAGCAGAGAGTAGTCTGAAGATGAGAGGGAGAAAAGGAGGGATGGGCCGAATTGGGCTGCTGTTTGGGATCGGTTTAGGTCTATTATAAAAGCCTAAATCTGAAAAATTTACTCATTTTTCCCCACTTCTCCTCTCTCCTCTCCTTCTCTCTAACACTCTTCCCCTCTTCTCTTTAGAGCCCCTCGGCCAGGAACAGGATTCCGGCACGGTGGCTGCCGGCCAGAGGCGGCGGCGCCACCGCGCCGGAGAAGCTAACCACCCTCTTTTCTAAAAAAAATTGCGTTTTATGAAATCCTTTTCTTCACTCGTTATGAATCCGGGTTTAAATTTTTTAAATTCCTCACCAAAAAAGCTAGATCTAAGTTTGAAGTTTCAAAAAAATAAAAAATAAAATACCTCTTGAAACTATTTCTTTGATTCGGTTATGGTTTGTTCTGACTTATTTTTGATTCGGTTTGATGTTGGCTTTGTGTTTTTGTTCGTGTTTGGTGTATGGCTTGGCCGGATTTGGTTTGATGCTGGCTTTGTGTTTAATTTGTTTGATTTCAAATCGGTTTGTGTGGGCTGTTGTGGTGCGGCTGGATGTGTTGGCTGTTGTGGTGCGGCTGGATGTGTTGGGTTACGGTGGAGAAGTGGCCGTGTGGTGTGGGTGACGGTGGAGGAGTGGCCGTATGGTGTGTGTTAGGGATGGTTCTGGGTTTTTTGTTGTGGTGATGGTTGTTGGTGGTGGAGGTAGGCGCTGAGTGGTGGTCAGTGGCGGCCGGATTTGTTGATAGGTGTACTTTGTACTATTTTCTGACAAAAAACTCTGCCCTCTGGTACTGTGCATTAAATGCACTATAAATAGTAAAAACTAGGGTAAAGAACAATGACGAAAATGCCCCTCTGGGCCTGGACTGGAGAAAAAGACTGAAGAAAATAAAAAGAAAAAAAACAGTAAAATGAAAAACAATAATAATAAAAACAAAAATACAAAATAAAATAAAAAAAGAAAACACTAAAAATAATAAAACTAAAAAGAAAGAAGTAATAATAAATAAAAATAACAAAATAAGAGAATAATAAAATAAAATAAAAAAACGGTCGCCTTCGGAACAAAAATATGAGGTATTTTAAAATACCTCCTTGCCGAAATTTCGTCTGAAACGACGAAAATTTCTGGCCTAAAAGACGAGAGAAAAGAAATAAAAACGGGTCAAAAATGGGGTATGACAGATGCCCCTATTTAAGTTTCTTCGTTACGGAGATTTAAAAGTGAAATTTTTAAATCGACGGGTCGAAGAGACTTAAATACAGAGTACACCATTTTTGACCGAACTCAACTGCAAAATGCTATGAATGCAATGCTGTGCATGTGATGCTGTGCATGTAAAGTTGTGAATGCTCGCGATGCAAGTATGAATGCAAGACGGGGAAGATGGCTCAACTGGGGATAACAAAACAAAAGGATACCCGAGTCTGTTAAAGGAAACGGGGTCCGACTCCACTGGGGATAACATGGTTTCACCGGGGATAAATGTCAGTCGTTCAGGTTAATGCCGAACTGCCATTGACGACAAGAAGTAAAGATAAATGTCAGCTGTTCGGGTTATTGCCGAACTAGCCAACTGACAAGAAACAAAGATAAATGTCAACTGTTCGGGTTATTGCGGAACTAGTCAACTGACAAGAAACAAAGATAAATGTCAACTGTTCGGGTTATTGCCAAACTAGTCAACTGACAAGAAACAAAGATAAATGTCAACTGTTCGGGTTATTGCCGAACTAGTCAACTGACAAGAAACAAAGATAAATGTCAACTGTTCGGGTTATTGCCGAACTAGTCAACTGACAAGAAACAAAGATAAATGTCAACTGTTCGGGTTATTGCCGAACTAATCAACTGACGACAAGAAACAAAGATAAATGTCAGCTGTTCGGGTTATTGCCGAACTAGCCAACTGACGACAAGAAAAAGGTAAATGCCAGCTGTTCGGGTTATTGCCGAACTAGCCAACTGATGACAAGAAAAAGGTAAATGCCAGTTGTTCGGGTTATTGCCGAACTAATCAACTGACGACAAGAAACAAAGATAAATGTCAGTTGTTCGGGTTATTGCCGAACTAATCAACTGACGACAAGAAACAAAGATAAATGTCAGCTGTTCGGGTTATTGCCGAACTAGCCAACTGACGACAAGGAAAAGGTAAATGCCAGCTGTTCGGGTTATTGCCGAACTAATCAACTGACGACAAGAAACAAAGATAAATGTTAGCTGTTAGGGTTATTGCCGAACTAGCCAACTGATGACAAAAGACAAAGGCAAATGCTGGATGAAAGGTAAAAGCAGGATGAAATTTAAAAGCTGGATGAAATTTAAAAGCTGGATGAAATTTAAAGCAGGATAAAACTTAAATGCTGGATGAAATATAAAAGCTGGATGAAATTTAAAAGCAGGATGAAATTTAAAAGCAGGATGAAATTTAAAAGCTGGATGAAATTTAAAAGCAGGATGAAATTTAAATGCTGGATGAAATTTAAAAGCAGGATGAAATTTAAAAGCAGGATGAAATTTAAAAGCAGGATGAAAATTAAAAGCAGGATGAAATTTAAATGCTGGATGAAATTTAAAAGCAGGATGAAATTTAAAAGCTGGATGAAATTTAAAAGCAGGATGAAATTTAAAAGCAGGATGAAAGATAAAAGCAGGATGAAAATTAAAAGCTGGATGAAATTTAAAAGCAGGATGAAATTTAAAAGCAGGATGAAATTTAAAAGCTGGATGAAATTTAAAAGCAGGATGAAATTTAAATGCTGGATGAAATTTAAAAGCAGGATGAAATTTAAAAGCAGGATGAAATTTAAAAGCAGGATGAAAATTAAAAGCAGGATGAAATTTAAATGCTGGATGAAATTTAAAAGCAGGATGAAATTTAAAAGCTGGATGAAATTTAAAAGCAGGATGAAAATTAAAAGCTGGATGAAAGATAAATGTCAGCTGTTCGGATTGTTGCCGAACTTGCCACTGACGACAAAAGACTGGATAAGACAATGCACAAGCTGTTCGTTAAGGAACTGCCACTTGGCGAAAAGAGGGTGACATCTCAGGATGAAATACTGGGGATGACATTTGGGGAAAGAGAGGGTTACAAATTATTCATGATTGATTGATATGGAAAGATATTCAAAACAAGACTCAGGGTGGTTAACGCAACCATGATGTTGTTTGTATGCATGAACGTGTATATGCATGAATGTATGAATGCATGTATGATTTATGTGCATGTATGATTATACGAAGGATTAATTTGTGTGATAGTGTAATTGATGAATTTGATGAGACAAGATTGGATGAGATGGGGAGTGGACCGACGACGCAGTACAAACACTCGGCAATCTTTATTGGGGATGACGCCATTGGAGACATATCAAATCATTGACGGGGTAATGCCCGCCATATGCAACAATTGATGGGGAGTAATCACTTCCTGGGGAAGATGGTTACAAAAATGAAAAGATAATTGAAGCAAGACTCATGATGGTTAATGCAGCCATGTATGCATGATATTGTCTTTATTGTATATGCATGAATGTGTATATGCATGAATGTATGAATGCATGAATGACGACACGACTTGTATGACTGTATGGAGGATTGAATTATGTGACTGGATGACTGATTAACTTGTGATTGTATGAAGGATTGACTTGTATGATTGTATAACTGATGGACTTGATGAGACAAGGTTAGACAGGTGAGAGGGAAAGTGACCCGACGTCGCATCACAAACACTTGGCAATCTTCAATGGGGATGGTGCCACTGGGGCACATCAAAACAAAGACGGGGTAAAGCCCGACATAGGCAGCGGCTGATGGGGAATAAACACTTCCTGGGAAGAGCGTGCTAATCCAAAAACCTGGTAGAAGAACTGGTGCTTCTATGGTCATGCTTATCTTTTGTGTTTTTTTTTTAATCCCTAATTTTTGCCTGGACCGCCCTTTCGGGTTTTCAATCCACCGGGAAAATATTCGTTTGTATGCCCCTAATTTTTGCCTGGATCGCCCTTTCGGGTTTTCGATCCACCGGGACGCTCATTTTTGCCTGAGCCGCCCTTTCGGGTTTTCAACTTACCGAGCTCATTTCTTTTCTTTTTTCTTTTTTCATATATATATATTTCTTTTTTGTTCTTTTTTGTATATTTTATTTTTTTTTAAGCAATTGACCATGTTCAGCCTGCAAAGTTTATCCGTTCTCAGGATAGCTGTTGACGCCCCCTTCACTTATTCACGAGTTCAAAGAAAATGTGTTTTGTTGTTTGTGCTTTTCAAAAAGACATGAAAAGTATTTATGATTTTGAAAAATATTTTGTTTCAAATGTTACCATCAAAAATAGAAAAGGTTTTATAAGCTGAATAAATGAGAATTCCAAATGAAAGGCAACAGGCTCAAATTTATTTGAAAGAGTGGTGACCTGCCAATGGCATGGCTCCACAGATCTTACAAAGTTTGGAAAATGGTAAATATAAATTGAAGGTACATTGAACACAATAACCGTTATTCTCCCTGACAACTTTGAATTTCACTGCTTGGATGCTTCAGATTCAGAGTCTCTTTGACATTCAATTTGCCCCAAGTGAGTAGAGATCAGACCAATGCAGTTACTTTGTCCTTTGATCCTTAACTTTTGCATAGATCGCCCTTTCGGGTTTTCGACCTATCAGGATGATTATTTTCTATTTTATGTCTCTAATTTTTGCCTGGACCGCCCTTTCGGGTTTTCGATCCACCGAGACGCTCATTTTTGCCTAAGCCGCCCTTTCGGGTTTTCGACTTACCGAGCTGTTCTTTTATTTTTTAGACAAAGTATTTCTTGACTGCATCGGCGTTCACGGGACGAGGGAGCTCATCACCATCCATAGTCGTAAGAGTTAATGCGCCACCAGAGAAAGCTCTCTTGACGACATATGGACCTTCATAGTTAGGCGTCCACTTGCCCCTGGAATCGGGTTGAAAAGATTAGACTCTCTTGAGCACAAGATCTCCTTCCTAAAACACACGGGGACGAAGCTTCTTGTCAAAGGCTTGTTTCATCCTCTTTTGATATAACTGCTCATGGCACAAGGCCTTCATGCGTTTCTTTTCAAGTAAGTTCAACTGATCATATCTGTTTTGACACCATTCAGCCTCTGACAACTTGACTTCCATTAGAACTCTCATTGAGGAGATCTCGACTTCCACAGGGAGTACTGCTTCCATGTCATACACTAAAAAAAAGGTTGCCCCTGTTGAGGTACGCACTGAAGTACGATATCCATGTAAAGCATACGGTAACGTCTCATGCACGTCCTTGTAGGTGGTTACCATCTTCTGCACCATCTTTTTGATGTATTTTTCTTTGTTTTTTTTTTGTTGTTTTTTTTTGCTTTTGATTTTTTGTTTGATTTTTTTTTTGCTTTTGTTTTTTTTTGCTTTTGATTTTTATTTATTTTTTTTTTGCAGCCTCGATGGCACCATTCATCTAGAATTTTATCAGGAATACCGTAGCAGCAGTCCCTCAGAACTCAAGTTTATCACTTCCAGTGCTTCTTCATGAGGCTGAATGATGTTCTTTTTCCATATTCTAGTAACAGAGAGATCTTTTCGAGAATCCCTTCATCCTCCTCCTCTTCAGCTTCGTAAACAGGGAACTCAAAGTTGGGAAAGAGCATAGGGTTAAAGTGTTCAACGGGTTTATTGATGCTTAGTCTGCATATGATTGATGATTGATTTGAGAAAATGAGTTGATGCAGACATTTGAAAATGATTAAAAAGAAAACAAATAAAAGAAAAGTAATTAACTTTTTTTGGTTTTTTTGTGTTACCATTTTCCAGAAAAAGCAAAATATAAAACAGACACAGTCGAGGACAAAACGACTTTTTATTTGATGATGGGAATGCATGAAACAAGAAGCCCTACACAAGTTCACTTTCGTCTCGGGCGGAACGAAAGGATTTTTTTTGAAAAGACAAGACAACAAAACACATTACTTGGACCTATGAGTAGCTGAGGGAATGTCAACAACGATCCAATTGCAGTAACCTCTGCCATGTGTTACAAAATTCACTGCCACCTTCTTCACCAGGGTGAGCTTCTGAGCAATCTTGCACCAAATTAACAGATGGGGTCCCACGGCCAGTTAGTAGATTAGCTTGCACATCGGGACTCGACCCTTTGAAGGATAGGATGTTGGCCTGGATCAACTTCTGGACTTCGGCTTTAAAAGCATAACAATGCTCAACGTCATGACCGGGTGCCCCTTGATGGAAAGCACAAGAGAGATCAGGTTTATACCCCTGTGGCAACCTTTCAGGTACCTTAGGAGGTGCCCTAGTTTGAACAAGATTTTTATCAAGCAAAACGGGGAGCAACTCTGCATATGCCATGGGGATTGGATCAAAATGGGAAGTCCGCTGAACCCGATTCTGTTGTCGAGGCTGTTGTCGATACTGTTGCTGAGGCCTTTGTTGGGGCTGGAGCTGATTTCTGGATAGCCGGAGTTGGGGTTTCAAAAGAGGTGGGACAAAAACCTTCGTCTGATAGAAATGGCATCTCCATGGGTAAGCTCTAGACGTGCCGGGCAATGGAGTAAGTATGGTAGAAGTTGGTAAAGCAAATAAGATTGGCTGCTCAAGAGTAGTGACAGCAGGCTGAGGAATTGATGTCTGGGCTTGGGAAGCCAACAGAGCATTCATCATGGAGGTCAACTTCTCCATCCCTTCCCGGAGATTGGCCACCTCTTCCCGGAGGTTCTGGTTTTCTTGCTCTAACAGATCCATTCTTTTCCGATTAGCCATAATGTTGTAAATGCGATTCAGTTTGTGGAGAATTCGTCGGGCCACTTTCTTTGGACGATGGCAGATTAACCTTTGAAGTAGTGAACATAGTGTGAGACTCAATTTGGAAACTATGGATGCAGCATGATGCATGATTATGTTTATGCAAAAAGAGAAAGTTTTGTTATCGAAGGACTTGTCGAAGTAATTGTAAACACCATAGTTTTGAACGTTTCACTTAAAATATTACAATCAATCCCCTTTTTAGGAACAAAGCCAAGGGATATGCTCAGAAGTTCATCAGTAAAAATCTTGAAAAAGTCCCGAAATTTCTAACTTGGGGATGCCAAATGATCTCCCATAATGAGTTTGGAAAATCCTCCAGACTAGTCACTAAAGATTCCAGCTTCCTTAAGTTTGTCAAACCCGAGCTTTTGAAATTGTGTTTCTGAGTGTTTCTCTTTGTGAAGTTTATTCCTACGATGTTTACAACGAAACTTGTCTAAGTCCTTCGATACTTGATGAAAAAAAAGTATGTGAATGAATGCATGCATGCATGATTATGCTAAAGAAACGGAGAAAACATGGTGAGGTTAAGTCCATAATGTTGGAGCCGAGGGTAAACACGCCATTTGGTAAGGACTATGGTTTCATATGTACCTGTATCACGGGTTCTACCAAGTTCCTAAAGTCCTCAACCCCTTCCAAATATCGTCGGGTTACGAGATTGACTCCCGATCCAATAATATTTGTAAGAAAGTCTCGTTTGAGTGTAGTATCGCGTATCAACTAATTCAAGATTACTCTTGGTTAGCCACCGCAATACGTCCTAAAAGGCCAAGATGGGTTAAAGGTAACTAAAGGTCCTCAACTTCATAGGTCACTTGAAAATATCAATGCCGAACACGACTTACTCATGTCAACATAGTAATACTTCCAAGATTCCTCCATTGAGTGGGGTTATCACATGTGCCACATCCGAAATTTACCCTCGGAAAGACACTTTGATTATACCACCATCCTATCTTATGTTTCCCTCAAGTCCGGGTGTAGGACTTATCTTACCACTCACGTAAAAAGATAAACACTTAAGCACATATTTACAATTACAAATAATAATAAAGCATAAAGATAAAGAAAAACAAGATAGGTTTAACCCACTTAGGATTTTGGTCCCCAGTGAAGTCGCCATTTTTCTGTCGCGGTGATTTTTGGATATCAAGCTATTAGTTAGCGTTGACTCGCAATTTGAAGCTCACCACCGATCTTTTATTTTTCCGAGGAAAAGGGAGAAAGTTCGAAAAAACCCTATTTTTTGAGAGATCAAAGGTCCGGGGGTTGGTTACGGAAAGGGAAGGTATTAGCACCCTAAACGTCTATAGTACTCTATAGGAACCTCTTGCTTTTAATTATCTTTATGCTAAATTGATTATTGGTTTGTAAATAAATGCTTAAGTGTGAAAAGATTAAAGAGATGAGTTAAAAAGAAAAGAAAATGTTTTTGTTATTTTGTTGATTTGGAAAGACAAAGTCTTTTGCCTACATACCCGAATGGGATCAAAATCATGTAGTTCGGGGTAAAAAGCCGAGTGATTGGTTTTGATTGATTTTAAAGCTTGAAAAAAGTTTTAAGAAAGATAAGAGGCCGAAAGGCATAGAAGGATAAAAAGAAGTGAGTTTGATTGATTTTAAATTGAAGAAAAAGTTTTGATTGATTAAAGATTGATTAAAGATTTGATTAAGAAAGCAAAGATAAAAGATTAATTTTTTTGTAATTTTGATTATAAAATGTTTTTGGATTTTGACTTTTTTGACTTTTTTTGTGAAAATTTTGATTAAGTCCTAAGGTCCAGAGACTAAGTTATGCTGAGATAATCTAAATGCGCCGGATCCCTCAAAATGACGTTGGATCAAGTGAGGGTCCTTTTCCTCGGATACGGTCATAATTACATTATCGTCCTCGACATAAAGCATAAAAAATAAATGTGGTGTCGGTGCATATTCTCATTTATATATTTTTACATTGGACCTAGATACATTCTAATGGCAATAAAATAAATGACAAAAATAATAAAATAAAAATTGCAATTGCATTAAAGTAAATATGCTAAAAAGAAATAAAAATAATGCATGAAATGCAAAAACAATAAATAAATATGGTGCATAAAATAAATAAAGAAAAATAAAATGCAAGACATAAAATAAATATGATGCTGAAAATAAAATAAAAAGAAAATAAAAATGCAAGACATAAAATAAATATGATGCTAAAAGAAAATAAAAATGCAAGACAGAAAATAAATATGATGCATAAAATAAAAAAATAAAATAAAAATGCAAGACAAAAATAAATATGGAGCTGAAAATAAAAATGCAAGACAGAAAATTAAATATGGTGCTGAAAAATAAAAAAAGAAAATAAAAATGCAAGGCATAAAATAAATATGATGCATAAAATACAAATAAACAAAATAAAATAAAAAATGCGAGACAAAAATAAATGTGATACTGGAAAATAAAAATGCAAGGCATAAAATAAATATGGTGCTGGAAAATAATAAAAAAAGAAAATAAAAAAAATGCAAGACATAAAATAAATATGATGCATAAAATAAAAGAAAATAAAAATGCAAGACATAAAAATAAATATGGTGCATAAAATAAAAAAAAATGCATGATGGGCTGAAAATTAAAAGCAATAAAATAAAATGCATGGATAAAAAATAAAATAAAAGAAATAAATGAAAAGAGAAGAGAAGAAGAAGAAAGAAATAGAAATAAAAAGGGAGGGGTGCAGGAGTAGAGAGGGGGAAAGCAGAGAGTAGTCTGAAGATGAGAGGGAGAAAAGGAGGGATGGGCCGAATTGGGCTGCTGTTTGGGCTCGGTTTGGGTCTATTATAAAAGCCTAAATCTGAAAAATTTACTCATTTTTCCCCACTTCTCCTCTCTCCTCTCCTTCTCTCTAACACTCTTCCCCTCTTCTCTTTAGAGCCCCTCGGCCAGGAACAGGATTCCGGCACGGTGGCTGCCGGCCAGAGGCAGCGGCGCAACCGCGCCGAAGAAGCTAACCACCCTCTTTTCTAAAAAAAATTGCGTTTTATGAAATCCTTTTCTTCACTCGTTATGAATCCGGGTTTAAATTTTTTAAATTCCTCACCAAAAAAGCTAGATCTAAGTTTGAAGTTTCAAAAAAATAAAAAATAAAATACCTCTTGGAAACTATTTCTTTGATTCGGTTATGGTTTGTTCTGACTTATTTTTGATTCGGTTTGATGTTGGCTTTGTGTTTTTGTTCGTGTTTGGTGTATGGCTTGGCCGAATTTGGTTTGATGCTGGCTTTGTGTTTAATTTGTTTGATTTCAAATCGGTTTGTGTGGGCTGTTGTGGTGCGGCTGGATGTGTTGGCTGTTGTGGTGCGGCTGGATGTGTTGGGTTACGGTGGAGAAGTGGCCGTGTGGTGTGGGTGACGGTGGAGGAGTGGCCGTATGGTGTGTGTTAGGGGTCGTTCTGGGTTTTTTGTTGTGGTGATGGTTGTTGGTGGTGGAGGTAGGCGCTGAGTGGTGGTCAGTGGCGGCCGGATTTGTTGATAGGTGTACTGTGTACTATTTTCTGACAAAAAACTCTGCCCTCTGGTACTGTGCATTAAATGCACTATAAATAGTAAAAACTAGGGTAAAGAACAATGACGAAAATGCCCCTCTGGGCCTGGACTGGAGAAAAAGACTGAAGAAAATAAAAAGAAAAAAAACAGTAAAATGAAAAACAATAATAATAAAAACAAAAATACAAAATAAAATAAAAAAAGAAAACACTAAAAATAATAAAACTAAAAAGAAAGAAGTAATAATAAATAAAAATAACAAAATAATAGAATAATAAAATAAAATAAAAAAACGGTCGCCTTCGGAACAAAAATATGAGGTATTTTAAAATACCTCCCTGCCGAAATTTCGTCTGAAACGACGAAAATTTCTGGCCTAAAAGACGAGAGAAAAGAAATAAAAACGGGTCAAAAATGGGGTATGACACCCGTGGCCATTAGATTCAATCCCCCGACTCATTGGAGTCACCCCGGTCAATGATCGACTCGATCGAGTCCATTGTACCTCTTTTGGTCCCAACGCGACCAAATCAAACCCTCTTACCCAACGGACGTGTTTCACCTATTCTAAGCGCGATTCGTAAACAAACGCTTAAGTCTCCCATGCGCGAGCATACAAGCTAATACGCTTAAGTCTCCCATCCGCGAGCATACAAGCTACGTTTAATCGCAAGAATACGGTCAAAATATCGTCCATTTAACCAACATTTAAGTTCTTTACTAAAGAACTACGTACACTTTGAATTCTCCGACTACCGGGAGATACGTAGGAGCAAGATCGACATCTTGTCTAGCGCAATAAAAAAAACTTTCTTTTTTCTTTCGTTTGTTTTCATCTCTTTTCCCCCCTTTTAGTATATTTTCTTTTGACATAGATAAGCATGCGCGCAAAACATTTAAAAACAATTTAAGCTTTAGCCAAATAGAAGGTTCCCGTTGAGTACAACGGACGTGAGGGGTGCTAATACCTTCCCCTTGCGTAACCGACTCCCGAACCCGACAATGGTTGCGATGACCAGTCCTTTTCCTCAATGTCAAGGGTTTTATTATCGTTTCCCTTTCAAATAAAAAAACTTAAGGGTTTATCAACGTTCCCTTTACACAAAAACTTTGGTGGCGACTTCACAAGGACCTCCGAGCGTTCGCGGACGTCCTCGGAGGATTGCGCGTTTTTTAAACGAGGTGCGCACAGCTGGCGACTTCACTGGGGACTCTTTTCCCACTAGCGAGTCAAGCCTATCCTATTTGGCTTTTAAGCTAATTGTTTTTATTTTATTTATGCGCATGCTTTTATTTTATTTATTTATGTCATTCCCATGCTTTATGTTTATAAATGTTTTATTTTGCTTTATATTCATATCATATATATCAAATGCGGGCGATGTTACTTCAAATTGTTCGGGTTAATGCCGGACGTGTGAGGCTCTCTACCCGAGCTTGAGAAAAAACTAAGTTAGAATGGTGGTTGTGAGCGGAAGCCCGCGTTGACGTATGTCCGTGAGGTAGGATGCCCAACCCCGCTTAGAGGAGATTTTCACGTGGAATTAATTGAAGTCATGTCGACGTATGTCCATAGACAACCCTAATTCCATGTGAGATCTATGACTCTAGGGACCTCTTCTTAGGAAATTTCACCTTTAGAGCCTACACGTGAGGATGGGGGAAGTTCTGAACCTGCATATACCATACCTTTGCATATCATAGCATTTGCATTCATGAAATTTTTTTGCATAAAAAAGAAGGGGCATATTTTTTTGCATACTCATTGCATTCATACATTTACATGCATTTTCATGCATTTCAAAGAAAAACCCTCACATCATTCCCCAAACCAAAACACCAAAAAAGAAGTACCCGACCCGGTGTACAGTAGCGTTTCGGATGAGATCCGAGCAACCGGAAGGCCATCGATATTCTGGAAATCATTTCTTTGTCCAAGTAATTTATCTTGTTTTTCAAAAAAAAAAATCAAATCATTTTGCTCTTCCCAAGGCAAACGATTAATTTTTATGGGACCCCCATATTTCAAATCATTTCTGTCATTAATAAATTTGCAGTTTATGTTCAAAAGAGTTCGTTTTTCTTTCGTTCTTAAATAAATTTTCGCAACCCTACAAAAAAAATCATCATAAATACACCACCAAAAATAACACTGCTACGATCCCTTTTGACTTCAATCTTCAAATTAACCAAACGGAAGATGATAATAAGGACGATTTTGAACCTCCTGAAGGATTGTCCAGACTTGGGGATCAAGAGGATAGGGTAATACAACCTCACCAAGAGAGCCCTCAAAAGAATGGCACTACAAATCTCCCTCTGCCGGGGCACACTCTATAAGAGAAATCATAGTCTCACTCAGACGTGTGGATAAACATGAAGCAGTCATGCTCACCAAAGAAATCCATGAGGAGTCCTACCAAACCCATGCCAAGACATATCATAAGTGCCAAATTAACGCCGACAAGGGGCACATGCCACCAACACCTCTGAATGTCATGACATCACCCTAACCTTTCTCTATGTGGGGTATAGACATGTTTGGAATGATTGAGCCAAGGGCTTCAAAAGGGCACCAGTTCATACTAGCTGCCATCAACTGTTTCACCAAATGGGTCGAAGCAGCTTCCTATGCAAACATGACCAAACAAGTGGTCGCCCAATTCCTCAAAAAAAAAAAAAAGAAACCATTTGCCGTTACGGCACTCCCCACAATTTCCCACAAAAAGCCAAAGTCGTCATTGGCATTCCTCACATCACCAATTTCCAAAAAAAAAAAAGCCCAATTTTTATTGGCATCCCCAAACACAAAAAGCCAAGTCGTCATTGGCATTCCTCACATTTCCACAAAAAAGCCGAATTTTCATTGGCATACACAAAGCTAAACAAAAGCCCGACCTTGCTCGGAAGCCAATCAAAAGCCCGACCTTGCTCAGCATCCAAAAAAAAAACAAAAGCCCGACCTCGCTCGGCATCCCATCATAAAAGCCCGACCTTGCTCGGCATCCAATCACAATAAAAGCCCGACTTTGATCGGCATCCAAACACCCAAAGCCCAATTTTCATTGGCACTCAAAAAAAAAACCAACCATGCTTGTCAATCTTCATTGGCAATCCTTATCACAATTGAAGCCCAATTTTCATTGGCATTCACAAACACAAACAAGGTTCGACCAACTGAGCCTCATAAAAGAGAAACACCTCACAACATTGTGGCATGGACAGCTCGACAAGAAAGTTCATTCTCGAGAATTTAGAGAAGGAGACTTAATGCTTGGAAAAAAGGTATTACCCATCCTCAAGGATCCCCCCATCAATAAACTCCGGCGCAGTCAAAAAATATATATGCCAAAGAGAAAGAGCTCGCTAAATCGAAAACCCGAAAAGGGTGGTTTAGGCAATAGAGAGCGTCCTGGTAGATCGAAAACCTGAAAAGGCGGTCTAGGCAAAAATTAAGGACATCAAAAAAGGAAATATACCCCAGTGGACTGAAAACTCGAAGGAGCGGTCCAGGTAAAAATTAGGGGTTTCAAAAAAAAGAAGGCAAAAAAAACTGCGGCACGTGAGGTCCGGACAGAATTCAAGAGGGAAAGAGTCAACCTCATTATCATCTTTCAAAAAGAGTTATTTCGAAGTCATAGGGAAAGTAGCACGTGAAACCCAAACAAATTTCCATTTGTCTTTTTGTTTCTTCTTTTCTCCCTATCTCAGTAATCACCTCTTATAGGGATTACATTTTCACGAATAGTTACCCATACAAGGGACTAAGTTTCGTTGAATCAAAATCATTTTTAAACCTTTTCATTGTTATGCGTCCTTACTTGCTCATAAAATGTGTTTTTATTCATGATAGATAATGCATTGAAATATGGGAAATAAAAAAACTTGCAAAAGAAAATGTGTGTTTTTTACTTGGACGTTTTAAATGTCAAAAGAATTCCGTTGGTCCCCGTTATTGCATCAGAGGACTCAAAACTTGAAGCTCTGCATCAGTCATTTTAAGACTCATGCTCTTCAGCAGAAATAAGTGCGTAGCTCACGGCGCGTAAAACGCAAAGATCCCGGGTGTCGGAGGAACAAATTTCCCCAAATAAAGCTCACCCCCATACATCTTTTTCATCCACTAAAGCCGGATATCGATCATGCTTCCAAAATGATCCTTATATCCCCAGTGAGATCAGACCATAAATCAAAAAGCCCGACCTCGCTCGGCAACCAAAATCAAAAAGCCCGACCTCGCTCGGCAACCAAAATCAAAAAGCCCGACCTCGCTCGGCAACCAAAATCAAAAAGCCCGACCTCGCTCGGCAACTAAAATCAAAAAGCCCGACCACGCTTGGCATCCAAACAAAGCCCAATAATCATTGGCAAACCAAAGCCCAATTTTCATTGGCATTCATTGCCAAACCAAAGCCCAATCATCATTGGCGCCTACTCACAAATTTCCAACCGAAACAATTTTCATTGACATTCCCCAGGGAGTCTCAACCCAAGAAAAAAGTCCAATCATCATTGGCAGACCAACACAAATCCCCAGGAAAAACCCGACCCTGCTCGGCATCCAATCATAACTCCCAGCATTCAACATGCATCCCACATATCATGCATAACATAATTCATGCATGCATATCCAAATCATTCATACACATGCATTTCATAATCATGTCATGCATCCTCAACGAGGATTCTCCAGTGAGTATCACATATTCACCAGCATCCATCAACAGTTAAGCAAGTGTTCTCCCAGTGAACCTCCTTCACAAACTGTCCCCAATTCCCCAGCGGGAACCCTTGATTGAGTCTATCTCATATCATATCGCATTGCATATCATACTGCATAAAACAATAGGAAGCATGTCATGCATCATACAATCATGTTTCCCTTTTTAACAATCTAAGTACTAGCCATGCCTAGAGACGATTACACTATCCCAACAGTGGTAGATCCTATTTCCCCAGTTAAGTCTAAGCACCTATTCAGGCGACGACTTTTTCAGATCTAATCACCTAATTAGGTGATGATCATTCCAGATTAAGGCCACCTGTTTAGGTGACGATCCTTTATCTTTTCCAGATTAAGGCCACCTGTTTAGGTGACGATCATTTATCTGTATCCAATCAGATCACCTGTTTAGGTGGCGATCTTTTTACCTTTCGAGCGTTCATACACGTCTCGTAGGCTTTATCTTTTCGAGCGTTCATACACGTCTCGCAAAAGTTTTTCTTTTACCTTTCGAGCGTTCATACACGTATCGTAGGCTTTTTCTTTTCGAGCGTTCATACATGTCTCGCAAAAGTTTTTCTTTTACCTTTCGAGCGTTCATACACGTCTCGTAGGCTTTTTCTTTTCGAGCGTTCATACACGTATCGTAGGCTTTTTCTTTTCGAGCGTTCATACACGTCTCGCAAAAGTTTTTCTTTTACCTTTCGAGCGTTCATACACGTCTCGTAGGCTTTTTCTTTTCGAGCGTTCATACACGTCTCGCAAAAGTTTTTTCTTTTACCTTTCGAGCGTTCATACACGTCTCGTAGGCTTTTCCTTTTCGAGCGTTCATACACGTCTCGCAAAAGTTTTTCTTTTACCTTCCGAGCGTTCATACACGTCTCGTAGGCCTTTCCTTTTCGAGCGTTCATACACGTCTCGCAAAAGTTTTTCTTTTCACCTTTCGAGCGTTCATACACGTCTCGTAGGCCTTTTCCCTTGCGAACGTTCATACACGTTTCGTAAGTCTTTTATTTTCGAGCGTTCATACACGTCTCGCAGATTGAAATCACCTGATTAGGTGACAATCTTTTTCTCTTCAGATCTAATCGCCTAACCCTTTGAGCGTTCATACACGTCTCAAATGTTTAAGTGACGATCTTTTACTTTGCTTTCGTACCGCGAAGGACAAAATTCGGGTCCTTCTTTTACTTAATTGATCTTCGCAAAGAGTTCATGAGATGCCCTCGGCACTCACACACTCTATGCAAAGACACAATTAAGTAGGGGCAGCTGTAGTACCCCAATTTTGTCCTAAACCTTTTAAAACAAAAAAAACAAAAAAATCAAAGAAGGGAAAAAAGTCAAAGTCAACAAAAGTCAACAAAAAAGTCAACATTTCAAAAATGATGACTTCGCACTGCGAAGGTCACTTCGCACTGCGAAGTCTGCGATTTTTCTGCAGATTTTTGGTTTCTTTGATTTAATTCCAGAATTTGTTGCACATCATTTGCATATTTATTTTAATCAGCATTCATGGCTAATTGGGCCAAGCAAAACCAGAAATGAGAGACTTGCCATTAATGCCAAGGTAGGAAGCTTTTTCTTCCAACCTAGCATGTGACAAGCAAGTGGGCTTGCCCTTGGGCAGCTCTTGTCCCTCCCAAGCGACCTGTGAACCACCCCAAGGTTGCCAGCCACCTGCTTGAAGTCTTTCTTCCTGCTTGCTCCCCCAAAACCAGTCAAACCCAGCTGGATTTTTTCACTTGAAAAAGTCATGAGTGCCTACCCTGTTTTGGCAGCAACTTTTCAACCCTCACACCAGCCACATATAGCCTTTTGCATCCCCCAATCTCTGCACATCACAGTGCACGTTTTTATTGATCAACCATTGAGATTGCAAGGATTGATCCCCAAGCTTGGCCAATTGCAATCCAGCCATGTTCATCATCATTTCTATCCTAAGACCTTTGATTTTGTGGCTGAAATCAGTCAAACCTTTAACCCTTGGCACAAGGCAGGGTTGCCTCTATCCATTAGCATTAAATGCAAAGCCAAATAGCCTGAATTTAGCCCACAAATCAGCTAGGTCCTATGGATTTTCATCATTACTTGAGATTGCATTTTGGCCTATAAATAGAGAGGCAAGGCAAGATGCAATGCAGCATGAATTAAGCAGAAAAATACAGCATTCAAAGAGCATTTACACACAAAGAAACACTACTCAAAGAACCATAAAAAACCAATCAAACACAAAGCTTTGCCAAGTTCAAAGTTCATCCAATATTCAAAACCTTTGCAAGAACCTTCAACCAATTCAAATCCATTGCAGCTGGAGCTTTGCTAAGGATTTCTGTAAGTTTCTAAGCCTTTGTTTTGCATTTACAATTGTGCTTGCATAGCAATTTTGGTCCAAAACCTTTTTGTTCTAAAAACCCCTTTTGAATTTCAAAAGAAATCCCAAGGTTTTCAAAACATCAAAACTGGTTTGTCCAGCTCTTTTCATTGCAAAAACTCAAAGCTTTTCACTCACCTAAAAGGTCCTGAGTGTGTTCAGAAGTTGTTTCTGAACAAAAGTTCAGAAACAGCTTCTGAACTCAAAAATTCGTATTGTTCGCAGTGCGAAGTCATGGTCGCAGAGCGACCATGACAAAACTCAGAATCTGAGTTTAGGTGCCCAAATGGCCAATTTTTGAGGTTCTAGCCCAAGAGCTCAGAACCTAGGAGTTTTAAAACCCATTTTATCCAAACCATGTCAAGGATTTTGGGTAACTTGCAAAACAAAGATTTTATCCAAACCATGTTCGGGTAACACTTTTTTGGGTAACTTGCAAAACAAGTTATGTCCCCAAATATTCAAAACAACTTGAACAAATAAACTATGTTCATGATTTCAAATTAAAGCTTGAACAATAAACATTGGTCATGATTTTCAAAACCCAAGCGTGAACATACGCCGAATTTGTTCGTTTTTTAAAACCGTTCGCAAAACGAGCCGAACTTGTGCGTTTTCTAACAAAATTGCTAAAATCTTTCCATTTTGGGTTTTCAAACCAAATGTTTTGATATACTTTGGGATTTCTAAGAAATTCAACCAAAAACTTGAATGAAAAAGGGATGGTGTGACGTATGTCTCTCCATTGCCCCGATTGTACGAATGCGTGACGTATGTCTCGTCGTTCGGACAATCGTCATTCCCTTTTTTTAACGTATCCGACCATACCAAACCAAATCTTGGCCCCTTGTGGTCAATCCGAACCTTTTGGTCCCCCGTGGCCATTAGATTCAATCCCCCGACTCATTGGAGTCACCCCGGTCAATGATCGACTCGATCGAGTCCATTGTACCTCTTTTGGTCCCAACGCGACCAAATCAAACCCTCTTACCCAACGGACGTGTTTTACCTATTCTAAGTGCGATTCGTAAACAAACGCTTAAGTCTCCCATGCGCGAGCATACAAGCTAATACGCTTATGTCTCCCATCCGCGAGCATACAAGCTACGTTTAATCGCAAGAATACGGTCAAAATATCGTCCATTTAACCAACATTTAAGTTCTTTACTAAAGAACTACGTACGCTTTGAATTCTCCGACTACCGGGAGATACGTAGGAGCAAGATCGACATCTTGTCAAGCGCAATAAAAAAAACTTTCTTTTTTCTTTCGTTTGTTTTCATCTCTTTTCCCCCCTTTTAGTATATTTTCTTTTGACATAGATAAGCATGCGCGCAAAACATTTAAAAACAATTTAAGCTTTAGCCAAATAGAAGGTTCCCGTTGAGTACAACGGACGTGAGGGGTGCTAATACCTTCCCCTTGCGTAACCGACTCCCGAACCCGACAATGGTTGCGATGACCAGTCCTTTTCCTCATCGTCAAGGGTTTTATTATCGTTTCCCTTTCAAATAAAAAAACTTAAGGGTTTATCAACGTTCCCTTTACACAAAAACTTTGGTGGCGACTTCACAAGGCCCTTCGAGCGTTCGCGGACGTCCTCGGAGGATTGCGCGTTTTTTAAACGAGGTGCGCACACATGCATATCTAAATCAATCATACACATGCATTTCATATTCATGTCATGCATCCTCAACCAGGATTCTCTAGTGAATATCACATATTCACCAACATCCATCAACAGTTAAGCAAGTGTTCCCCAGTGAACCTCCTTCACAAACTGTCCCCAATTCCCCAGCTGAATTTCCCCAGCGGAAATCCTTGATTGAGTCTATCTCACATCATATTGCATTGTATATCATACTGCAAAAGGTAACATGAAGCATATCATGCATCATACAATCATGTTTGCCCCGCCTAGAGACGATTACAGGCGCCGGGCACCTATTCAGGGTAAGACCATTTCAGTTTAGGCACCGGGCACCTATTCAGGGTAAGACCATTTCAGTTTAGGCATCGGGCACCTATTCAGGGTAAGACCATTTCAGTTTATGCACCGGGCACCTATTCAGGGTAAGACCATTTCAGTTTAGGTATCCACCTCTAGTGTTAGCGGCTAGATAAGATTACCTATCCTCAGTGTTTCGACCTTCAGTGTAAGCGGCTGAATAAGATCACTTTATTTCAGTTTAGGTATCCACCTCTAGTGTTAGCGGCTAGATAAGATTACCTATCCTCAGTGTTTCGACCTTCAGTGTAAGCGGCTGAATAAGATCACTTTATCCTTAGGTATCAACCTTCAGTGTAAGTGGCTGAATAAGATTACCTATCCTCAGTGTTTCGACCTCTAGTGTAAGCGGCTAGATAAGATGACTTCACCTTTAGGGATCCACCTCTAGTGTAAGCGGCTAGATAAGATCACCTTTCCTTACGTATCGACCTTCAGTGTAAGCGGCTGAATAATATCACCTTTCCTTAGGTATCGACCTCTAGTGTAAGCGGCTAGATAAGAT
Organism: Medicago ruthenica; assembly: GCA_018208015.1. Lineage (NCBI taxonomy): Eukaryota > Viridiplantae > Streptophyta > Magnoliopsida > Fabales > Fabaceae > Medicago > Medicago ruthenica. Next base: position 25,209,681 of record CM031373.1, on the reverse strand, counting down.
CACCTTCCTCAGTGTATCGACCTTCAGTGTAAGCGGCTGAATAAGATTACCTATCCTCAGTGTTTCGACCTCTAGTGTAAGCGGCTAGATAAGATCACTTCACCTTTAGGTATCCACCTCTAGTGTTAGCGGCTGAATAAGATCACTTTTCCTTAGGTATCGACCTTCAGTGTAAGCGGCTGAATAAGATCACCTTTCCTTAGGTATCGACCTCTAGTGTAAGCGGCTAGATAAGATCACATTCCTCAGTGTTTCGACCTCTAGTGTAAGCGGCTAGATAAGATCACCTTCCTCAGTGTTTCGACCTTCAGTGTAAGCGGCTGAATAAGATCACACCCATCCCCAGTGAATCTACCTCCAGTGTTAGCGGCTGGATACGATCAACCTTTATCCCCAATGGATCAACCTTCAGTGTAAGCGACTGAATAGAACCACTCCATCCTTAGAGATCTACCTCCAGTGTCAGCGGCTGGATATGGTCAACCTTTTACCTTTGTTCATTTGTTCATTTTTTATATATGCATAGCAATATTTTCATTTCACTACGATCTTTTCATACCGCAAATGACAAAATTCGGGTCCTTCTTTTACTCAATTGATCTTCGCAAAGAGTTCATGAGATGCCCTCGGCACTCACACACTCTATGCAAATACACAATTAAGTAGGGGCAGCTGTAGTACCCCAATTTCGTCCTTAGCCTTTTAAAAACAAAAATCAAAAAAAATCAAAGAGAGGGAAAAGGTCAAAGTCAACCAAAGTCAACAAAAAAGTCAACATTTCAAAAATGATGACTTCGCAGTGCAAAGTTCACTTCGCAGTGCGAAGTCTGCGATTTTTCTGCAAATTTTTGGTTTCTTTGATTTAATTCCAGTTTTTGTTACACATCATTTGCATTATTATTTTAATCAGCATTCATGGCTAATTTGGCTCAGCAAAGCCAGAGTTAAGAGACTTGCCATTAATGCCAAGGAAAGAAGCTTTTTCTTCCAACCTAGCATGTGACAAGCAAGTGGGCTTGCCCTTGGGCAGCTCTTGTCCCTCCCAAGTGACCTGTTAACCACCCCAAGGTTGCCAGCCACCTGCTTGAGGACTTTCTTCCTGCTTGCTCCCCCAAAACCAGTCAAACCCAGCTGGTTTTTCACTTGCAAAAGCCATGATTGCTTGCCCTGTTTTTCAACAGCTTTTCATCCCTCTCACACCAGCCACATGTTGCCTTTTGCATCCCCCAACCTCTGCACATCACAGTGCACGTTTTTATTGTTCAACCATTGAGATTGCAAGGATCAATCCCCAAGCATAGCCAATTGCAATCCAGCCATGTTCATCATCATTTCTATCCAAAGACCATTGAATTTGTGGCTGAAATCAGTCAAGGATTTAACCCTTGGCACAAGGCAAGGTTGCCCCTATCCATTAGCATTAAATGCAAAGCCATTTAGCCTGAATTTAGTCCACAAATCAGCTAGGTCCTATGGATTTTCCATCATTACATTGGATTGCATTTTGGCCTATAAATAGAGATGCAAGGCAAGAGTTCATGACAGCAATTCTAGAGCATTATTCACAAAAAAGAAACACTACTCATAATACTTGAAACACTTGCAAACAACCAGAGAAAACCAGCCAAAGCACTAGCAAAAAACCAATCCAAACACAAAGCTTTGCCAAAGTTCAAAGTTCATCACCAATATTCAAAACCTTTGCAAGAACCTTCAACCAATCCAAGTTCATTGCAGCAGGAGCTTTGCTAAGGATCTCTGTAAGTTTCTAAGTCATTATCTTGCATCTATAATTCTGCTTGCATATCAATTTTGGTTCAAAACCTTTTTGTTCTAAAAACCCCTTTTGAATTTCAAAAGAAATCCCAAGGTTTGCAAAACATCAAAACTGGTTTGTCCAGCTCTTTTCATTGCCAAAACTCAAATCTTTCCACTCTCCTAAAAGGTCCTGAGTGTGTTCAGAAGTTGTTTCTGAACAACAGTTCAGAAACAGCTTCTGAACTCAAAAATTCGCTTTGTTCGCAGTGCGAAGTCATGGTCGCAGAGCGACCATGACAGAACTCAGAATCTGAGTTTAGGCTCCCAAATGGCCAATTTTTGAGGTTCTAGCCCAAGAGCTCAGAACCTAGGAGTTTTAAAACTCATTTTACTCAAACCAGTTCAAGGATTTTGCATAATATTGGAAAATTCGCAAGTTCGGGTAACACTTTTGTGGATAACTTGCAAAACAAGCTATGTCCACAAACTCTCAAAACAACTTGAACAAACCAGCTATGTTCATCATTTTCAATCCAAACTTGAACAATAAACATTGTTCATGATTTCCAAAACCAAAGGTGAACATACGCTGAATTTGTTTCGCTTTTCAAAACTGTTCGCAAAATGAGCCGAACATGTGCGTTTTCTAACAAAATTGCTAAAACCTCTTCATCTTGGGTTTCAAACCAAATGTTTTGATAAACTTTGGGATTTCTAAGAAATTCAACCAAAAACTTGAATGAAAAAGGGATGGTGTGACGTATGTCTCTCCATTGCCCCGATTGTACGAATGCGTGACGTATGTCTCGTCGTTCGGACAATCGTCATTCCATTTTCAACGTATCCGACCATACCAAACCAATTATTGGCCCCTTGCGGTCAATCCAAACCTTTTGGTCCCCAGTGGCCACTAGATTCAATCCCTCGACTCGTTTGAGTCACTTCGGTCAATGTTCGACTCGTTCGAGTCCATTGTACCCGTTATTGATCCCGTTGGATCAATCGAACCTTTCCTCGACTCGTTTGAGTCACTTCGGTCAATGATCGACTCAATCGAGTCCATTGCACCCATTTTGGTCCCATAGCGACCAACTCGAACCCTTTTACCCAACGGACCTGCCTTTTAACATTCTAGCGCGATTCGTAAACAAACGCTTAATAAGCCTCCCATGTGCGAGCATACAAGCTATACGCTTAAGTCTCCCATCCGCGAGCATACAAGCTACGTTTAATCGCAAGAATTCGGTTAAAACATCGTCCATTTAAAATTAACCAACATATGTACGTTTTCTACCAAAGAACTACGTACGCTTTGAATTCTCCGACTACCGGGAGATACGTAGGAGCAAGATCGACATCTTGTCAAGCGCAATAATAAAAAAAAACTTTCTTTTTCCCTTTCGTTTGTTTTCATCTCTTTTTTCCCCCCTTTATTATATTTTGACATAGATAAGCATGCGCGCAAAACACTTAAAAACATTTTAAGCGTTAGCCAAATAGAAGGTTCCCGTTGAGTACAACGGACGTGAGGGGTGCTAATACCTTCCCCTTGCGTAATCGACTCCTGAACCCGACAATGGTTGCGATGACCAGTCCTTTTCCTCATCGTCAAGGGTTTTATTATCGTTTCCCTTCAAACAAAAAACTTAAGGGTTTATCAACGTTCCCTTTACACAAAAACTTTGGTGGCGACTTCACAAGGCCTTCCGAGCGTTCGCGAACGTCCTCGGAAGATTGCGCGTTTTTAAACGAGTGCGCACACTACGTTGTCTAAAGAAAAGAGTAATGACAGAAGGAGTTCAAACATGAAACTTCCTAACCTCTATAAGAAGTGGTAATTAGAAAAGACAATAGAACTGACTTGATTTCGGGTTGTCAGGGCCTACTTTTATCCTACGGTTCAATCCCCAAGGTTACACACACAGTTAACAAATTGACGAAACATTAATGAACGGGCATAATCTAATTTAAATCGAGCACAATCAAAGCATAAACTGAATGATGAACTTTATTAATAAATTCCAATAAATAAGAAGGGGTTCATCGTGGAACCCTAATCAAGAGGTTTAGTTGCTCATGGCAACTGACATCATAAGAAAATAAAAAAAAAAAAAAAACATACCATAGGGAGAACAAAAAAAGGAGAACTCTTGCCTTGGAACTCTGATGTTTGACCCTTGCTTTCACCATCACTGCTCAGAATTAGTTCAAATTCAGCTTTCAGTGTTATTTAGAAGTTATGTGTGAAGCTCAGTATTCAGAACAAAAGCAACAAGAGCTGTCAGGATGTTATTGAGGGGGAGTATTTGTCTCAGGGGGAGTACAAGATTGTTATATACCTGAGTGATGATGTGTTCCTGAAGTGTGGTCCTGAAGTGTGCTCAGCTCCTGAAGTGTGCTCTGATACTTCTGTTTCTCTGTAATTCAGTAGTGAGGGAGAGTTTGTGTGAGTAGCTGAGTTGCAGGGGGAGTGTTGTGATCAGTAGCTCTGGTACCATGTGTGTGATGATCAGGAGTTGATCAGTACTTGGTTTATGTGTGCTTCAGTAGCTGATATGAACTGAAGCTGTTTTGTGTTTCTCATGATAGTCATAACTGAATCCGCTGCTGATTACTATGTTATGATTGATCAGTGTGGAGTTCTTCATTGCTGAGTTGCTTTTAAGGGAGATTGAAGAACTTGGATGGTTTTAGCCAAAAATTTGCCAGAGGGGGAGATTGTTGAGTCTTTTGGTGTTGGCTGCATATTTTGGCAAAACCAAAGTGTTGAATAGAAGCATCTCCATGATTAGAACATTTCTTCAGTTGGAAGTTTTCTCATTTGAAGCTGTTCAGAAGCTGAAAATTACATCAGAAGCTGAATGTTCATCAGAAGCACTGTAGCACTTCAGAAGCTAATTCAGGTTCTGATGCCAGCGTTGACTTATGTTGACTTCATCAGAAGCTGGTTATTTTCAAGGTTTTTCTATGCGAATCTTTGCAAGATTTATTGAGGATTTATCCACGCATATGGCTTCTAGAATGCTGATTTATTTGAAGAAGATTTTATTGAAGATTTGGAAGATTTGGTTCAAAGATATGAAATTCATATTTTCCTGTTATAATCTTTAAAAGATTCAGTACAGTTTTATTTGTTACATTATTGGACCAATCTTATTTCAGTAACAAATCAAATCAGAAGATTAGTTTTATTTTTATGCTGCAAGACTGAAGGCTATATAAGGAGGAGGGCTGCTGCTATTCAAGACTAACGAATTGATAGAGTTTAAGATCAGAGAATTGAGTCTTAGTATTTTAAGCTTTTAGCTTTATTGTGCACCACTCTGTTAGAGTTGGTTTAGGTGTTTGATTGAGTTGTAATTCATTCTAAGCCTTTAGGTACGAATGAAGTCTTTGTGTTTTTGAAGTTTTCTGAAAAACAGAGTGTTTTTGATTAAGGGTTTCAGTAACTGGGTTTAGTTACTTGAATAGGAAGATAGTGGATTCTATTACTCAGAGTTGGGTAGAAGTCTTACTAGGTGGAGGTTAATTGCTTGGGATAAGAACTGGGAGTCAGTGTCTGAGTCTTAAGGATTAAATCCAATAGTGGATTTCCTTCCTGGATTGGTATCCCCCAGAGTAGGAGGTGTTTACTCCGAACTGGGTTAACAAACTTCTGTGCCTTTTTACTTTCCTGCACTTTAATTTGCTGCCTGTGTGTGTTTTTGTTTGTGCTCAGTTTTGCAAACTGTTGTGCTAAGTTCTGTTCAGAACCTGTTGGTTCAGAACCTGTTAGTTTCTCTTAGGTATTGCCTGGCCAGAATTTCACAAGGTATATAACATCACACACACATATAGAGAACTTTTCAAGGTTATAACGTGGCTGAGGTTAAGGTGGGATATATTTGGGAAAGTAGGCTAATAAGCACTTAGGAGTTAGTTCCTAAGGATTCCCTATTCGAAATACTTTGACAAACTTTGTCATTCAAACCTGTAACTTCATTCACAAACTGTGTCACAACCATTGTTATGAGGTACTAGCCTTTCATTTATGTAGCCAGTTCAAAGAACTTGGGCAGTAGCAGAACTACTTATTCTTTTTTTTAAGGGACTAATGTTTTGTTTTAAGTCTCTTGATTTTCTATTTTTTTTTGTGTAGACCATCATATTTGATGTTTTATCTACATTTTTCTTTCTCATTTTTTTCTTTGATAACCAAGTTCTACTAGTACCCAACCCCAAACTTAAAATGTTGCTAATTCCAAAGAGCAACCCCAAACTTAACTTCAAACCATGACAAGTATTTCACTAACATATCTAACTCCAAAAGGGAAATTATACAGATATAATAAATTGGGTTCAAAACTTGTGACATGATTCAAAGTCATATAAAAGTAACCAATAAAAAATTAATGCATGGAGGCTCAAAGTGGTTTCACAAAGGATATATAATGATATTCAGGGTGTCTTGAAAAAGGCTTTAGTTACCAAAAACAAATGCCTCTTGTGTATGACAATACAACCAATAGTCCATAGAGAACGACTGAAATTTTGAGCAAAAATAGAAATCCAACATGGAACACTCATCATGAAGAAAAGAGTAGAACTATATCGGTTATGCTATACAAAATTGTAGTGGTGACTTTTTCTGAGTATATTCTGCAGCTACCTCCAATAGTTATTGTGCTCTTGAACTTTGGAAGTAAGCTAGTCCTCTGCTAACAATGTTTGGAACAATTCCCCAAGACTAAAACAAAATATTTTATTTTTGGAAGGGAAAGTAATGCAATTCATGTAAAAATAACAAGCCTAGTTGCGAGTTAGCAATAGTAAAAGAAATAAATTGTGAGAAAGAGTGGCTATGTAAAATAAATGACTGAAATTTAAAATTAATTGAAAAAATAGAAGGATGGGCTGCCTCCCATTCAACACTTGTTTAGCATCTCGAGCTTGACGCATATGTCTAAGTTGAGCTTGGAAACCCCAACCCTTCAGGTTCCATGTCTTCCTCTTATGAATCTTCCTCATCTAAAGAATCTGACCATCCATACCTTTTTCCGCATTCTTCGGTGAAATCCACCCATTCATCAAAACTTTTTAATTATGTTGATTCCCCCGAAGTAACTTCATCTTCTTTTTTATTTTCATTTCCTTCTAATACTCGGAGTTCGGATCTTTGAACTTCCCTAAGACCAATGTTTGCATGCCAAATCACATAACGTCTACCGTAACCGATAGATTGCACAGTGATAGGTCCCCACCATTCTTCTTCTTGAGAGGAATTCTTGCTAGGATTTCGAAGCATTACCTGGCTTCTCGGTTTAATTTCTGGTTGTTCACCCAAAGCTCTTAAGGGTATAATTATTTCTTCTTGACCCTTTTCAACGTCTGCTTCCAATTCATCTGCCTTTTCTGATTATATAAGTGTTGAACCTTCAATAACATCATTGTGGTGTGGATTGCCAAAGAAGACATGTTTTGCTGTTTGAAATTCTTGAGCCACCTCTTCAAGGTTGTCTAGTCTCTCGTTGTCTCCTAGTGTGATTTGTTCCATGATTTGTTCTTCTTTGTTTGATGAGAAATCACTTAAACTTGGTAATGTAACGGATGCTGCTTCTCTTGCTTCCCGAACACGTTTCCGGATTGTTCTCTCAATTTTTCCTATGTCGGAGTCAAATAGCAAAGTGTCTGAACCTGCACCACACATATAATGACTCGCAAGGGTTTTTGAACAAGAGCTTGGGTAGAGAATTAGGCTAAAAAAGGAAAATTATATATATATATATATATATATATATAATTTTGGATTTACTAAGGAGAATAAAGAGTAAAAATTGTGAAAAATAAGATTTATAACTATACTAGATAAAACAGATAAATATTTTTGTTATTTTTAAATAAGATAAGGAAATAAAATATAATTAACTAAAAATATGGAGTAAAAATAAATCTAACCTAAAAACTAGAAAAATAAAAACAAATGTAATCTAAATAGAAAAGGTAACAAATTTGACCTAAGAATTAGGAAATTTTTTTTTTAACCTAATCTAATAAAATAAAACAAAATCTAACCTGAGAAATAGGGAAAATAAAAACAAAACGAACCTAAAAAGATTTATTTCCTAAAAAGATAAAACAAACTAAACTAACTCCTTATTTCTACTCTAGAAAATCGCTATCCTAGTAAACAAGAAAGATAAAATCTGAAAATTTAAAAACAATAAAAAAAAAACTTACCTAGACCAAATTCTAATTTTTAAATTAAGTTTCACCAATTACCTTGTCGAAATATCAACAATCCCCGGCAACGGCGCCAAAAACATGATGGACAAAATTGTCAACTGCACCAAATCGTAACAAGTAATAAAGTAGTAAGTCTATCGTTCTCCACATGGATTGTCGTTCAACTTAGTAATTAATAAAACTTATTTCAAAAGATGAAAGTAAATAAAAGTGAATAGAATTGCAGGGTTAAATTGCCCTGCCCAATGCAAGATTAGGTTTTGTGATTCAGATGATTAATGGCGATTTGGGAATCATTGAATCCACCCATAGTCTATTGGAATTATCTATTTAGAAACAAACAACTTATGTTGTTCTTACTTTGGTTTAATGAATCCAACGGTAAAACTAGTACGAAATTTCTTTAAATAACTATTGTAGGACTAACCTAGAATTAGGTCATGTACTACGTTGTCTAAAGAAAGGAGTAATGACGGAAGGAGTTCAAACCTAAAACTTCCTAACCTCTATAAGAAGTGATAATTAGAAAATCCAATGGAACTAAAATAATTTCGGGTGTTCAGGGCCTACTTTTATCCTATGGTTCAATCCCCAAGGTTACACATGCAATTAACCAATTGACGAAGCATTAATGAACGAGCATAATCTAATTTAAATCAAGCACAATCAAAGCATAAACTGAATGAAAAACTTTATTAATAAATTCCAACAAATAAGAAGGGGTTCATCATGGAACCTTAATCAAGAGGTTTAGTTGCTCATGGAAACCGACATCATAAGAAAACAATAAAAAAACATACCCTAGAGAGAACAAAAGAAGGAGGAATCCTGCCTTGGAACTCTGATGCTTGACCCTTGCTCTCACCGTCAATGTTTCAGAATGAATAAATTAGTGTGCAAGGGTCTCTATTTATAGCATGAGGTTACTCAGGGTTTAAGAGAAGAAAACTGAGCTTTTTACTCCGATCCAGCTTGGAAAACAAGCAAAAAGCGGTTTTTACCCGCATCTGGGCGCCTAGGTATCTGGTGCTACACGCCTGGGCGCCCAAGGCAGTAGCTCTCCTTGTCCCAAATGCAGGGGCGCATGGGCTAGGCGCCTGAGGCTGCCCATCAGGTGCGATTTCTTGCGTTTTCGTCCCACTTTTGATCGTTCTTCCTTCTGAAAACTCCTAGGAACTTGAAATGAGTTTTCTTTACTTTGCATTGTCTTCAACAAACTTCTAAGAACCCTTGATCTTCAAATTCATATCCTTGATCCTTCACATGATGTCTTGTTTTGTCGATTTACATGATTCCTCACTACAAAACACATAAAACACCTATGGAGTTGCATGATCTAGGTTAAAACTGAATTACAACGACTCAAGTGAAAACAATTCAATATGTTCCTCAAACCATTTACAACTACTCTATCTCTCATATTATTCGTCTTCAAATGCTAAGAAAAGTACTAAAACACATAGCCAAAATGTCATATGATGTTCTGTCATCACAACTGACATACTCACCATCAATCCGTACTTGACATTAGGAGGATTTGGAGGTTTGGCCATGAGACCATAAGTCAAATCGGGTGGTTTAGGTGGCAATACAGGCATGGTGTGTTTTGCCATCTCATTGATCCCCTCAATCATCTTTGAAAAACTATCATTTGGTGGTTGCGTATGAAGTGGTTGTAGTGGTGATGACGTTGTTGAGTATTTTAGGCACATTTGAGAAAAAGATGTGGTCATCATCATTGAAGACGGAGGAAATCGGGTGGTTTCTCCAGCACAGTGGTAAGTATGTCGGTTTTATCAAACAAATAAAATATTGTATCCATTGAGACCGCGTTTAGTTAATTTAAGTTTGTATCAACAATTTTTTAGAACTGATTATTTATAAAAGTCTTAAGTGGTTTGAATCAAAGTAAAACTGAATCAATATGGGAGATTTTGGCTGAGATTGAATTCCAATAGCTATTCCTCGAATGTTTCCTGTTAACCGATTGTATACTTTTTATGCTTCAGATATAACTCCATCGTTTCCCTAACATGTCTACCTAAGGTTAACGACGCAAGATAACATAGTAACAAATGACTTTCGATGCACGGCGACAAAATAGCCAATTGTTTCTATAGCATATGACCAAAAATTTATACATGAATATAGACTTACCCGCCATCTCTCTGACGATATATTTTATACATAATCTAAACCATGCCCCTTTGATAGTCTGCTTTACTAGGGTCTGACTAAATTAAAAGATCAATTGCGGCACACTACATCAGTGACAAAGCATTAAGAACATATTTAGACTAAAATTATATTGAAAACATAAATCATATAAAACCAACCAGATTAAGAGTACTACATAGATTCCTAACTATTGACATCCAATCCCAACACAAGAGAGAGTTTAGTTACCGGTGTATTCATGACTAACAAAGGAGAGTTACTAAATGTTGGAGAAGCATCAACAAGCTTATCTTTTAGATTCCTTAGTCCTCTAGTAGCTTCATCTATTCTCTGCCCTCGTTCTCTCACTATAGTGTTCTAGGTTTAATAGTTGATTACAAATGACCTACACCTCTATTTATAGAGGTTCTTAAATAATAGATTCGCTAGGCGAAAGAGTTGCCTAGCAAATCGAGGTTGCTTCAAAGGAGGGAAAAACCAGCTTCAAATATTTTCCTTAAATCGACTTTGCTTGCTCAGCGTATCATTTGTGCTTAGCGAACCGTCTTTGGCTTTTCCTTCTAGAATCCATTATTTAGGCTCACATTCACCTCACCATGCATCCTTAGGGAGTTGTTATTGTCTCCAAATGACTTTATAAGGCTCTGGCATAACTCTGGACCATGTGCTTGCCTTCCTTTATGCCGATTTGGTGCAGTAATTGTCATAAACCTATATAATTGTATAAAAACAGGACGTAATAGATTTCTGGAACACTTTACTAATATAAACGATATTTATATCAAATTGAGGGTTTTTGCTAAAGATTTCTTGGAAAACAAGTCAATAAGGGCTATGGAAAATAACAGTAGTTTGACAATTATCAACTCTCCCCAATTTTGAACTCTTTTTTGTCCTCAAACAAAATTCCTCAAATAGATATATAATTGAATGCGAGAAAATGATTCACAAAGATTTCAAGTGAATCAATCAGTTTTTGAAACAAATTTGATATGCATGATTCACAGTTGAATTTCACGGGCAAGTCTTATGTTTACCACAAACCTAGAATAAAATAATGAATTTGAAATTTATTCAAAACACAAAATTTAATTCATGCATTCCAAGCCAATAATACAATTAATAATGAATCACACTTAACACACTTATTTAAAAGTAGATAATGAAATATGATCAATATGTGGGGACTTGAACTGACATCCGACAATCTTGCTAACATCTTGATTAAGTTATGCATTCATCCAAGCATACTATTTTGAAAAATATTAAAGCATAGATCACTAAGGTCTTTAATGGGTTGTAATGTGGCCAGGCTACAAAAGAAATGTCATATATATATGTGTGTGTGTGTGTGTGTGTGTGTGTATGCAAGGCAATATGGTAAAATATTGCCCGCTAGCCCTTTATATAGATGGTAAAATCAATCTTATAATTAAAAATGTCATACATAGATTTAGGAGACAACATTCTAAGGCATGACCATTTGAACTCTTTGTAGAATAGAAGACTCATAATCTCTGGTGCTAGGAAAATGTGTCAAACACAAATTGTATAAAAGTCTCTTGATTGTCAAAACACATTTTCTTATGTTTTGCCACTTTGCTTGAAGATGCTTCTCCCACAGTAAAAGCCTTACTTCTCATTTCCACAAATGAATTAACTCAGTCAAATTTCCACATGCATGTTTCCTTCTTATTAACCTGTACACCATAACACTTGTTGGCATAAGTGTCAATCTTCCCTCCTGTGGGTCGGTCAAGAAGTTCACGTACACCTCTTTCTTTATATATATGTTTGTCTTATAATGTACTTTTCTGTACTTGCTCATATGCAAATAAAACAGACTCTATATAGATAAGTTTTACATTTTATTTTGTAATTTTTATATTAATAACTACATCTCTTTTAGAAGTTTCTTTTGCCACATATTTTTCCTTAATTTAAATTTAAACTTGACTCTTGACCCCATATATAAGGCATCTTTTTGATCTATATATATGTACTACTACGTTATTATTATTTATCAACTATTTCAATTTCATAGTGAAAAAGTGATATGGCTTATACAAAATCGTATTTATTTCTCTGTCTTGTTTTTTTTGTTATTATCTCTTCTCCAGTTGCAGCTGATATTCATGTTCCTCCGCCTCCTATTCCGCCTCCAAGTGAATCATTCTATAGCCTATAATTTATTTTTCTAAGTCAAATGCATATGTTTGAATAATTTAATGCATATTCAATTATATTTCACCTAATATTTGTATAGTTAAAAAAAGGATATTCGATATCAAAAACACATCATTCTCCTCTTATCTTCTTTCTCTTTTGCAGAGTCAGATCTTTCTCTAATGGTCAATCCACTTACTGGCAAACGAATGTTAGAGTTTGACAAGGATCAAAATGGTTTCTTCTCTGCAGCTGAGCTTAGTCATGCCATAACAACTCTTGGCAAAAAGGTGACCAATGAAGAAGTGAATGAGATTATCAAAGAGGCTGATGTTGATGGTAATGGACAAGTCAACTATAAGGGTTGGGGATTTATATGCGACTGAAAATGTAACGGTAGAGAAATCAATGGATGGATATTATGCAATTTGGATTAAATAAAGAGTAAATGAAATTACAATAAAACCAAAATTAAAAGTAAGATGGAATTAATCCACTTGTGGAATATAATATAAATACTAGAATACTAAACCACCGGAGACTATCAAAGGAAGAGAGGAGAAATGTATCAATTTTTTCTCCCCCTTCCTTATCAACCATTGCTCTTTTTTAACAGATAGACAAAATAACAATAGCATTATGAACACACACATATAAGTGGAGGAGTTAAGATTCGAACCTTGGTTACAACGTCCGGCCTACCAATTTCGACATTTTTATCGATTGAGTTAGGATTTGTGGACAGTTGCTGCTTTTATATATAAAAGGTTAAACTAATATTTTATATTAGCTTTATTTTCATAATTGTTGGATCATATGACACATGTTCACCCCTATTAAAATCAACCACGTCCTTAAGGTTGAAGTTAGGACAATATTGTTGAGTGATAGTAGTATATTTTTGAGTGGCTTCCAAGTCAAGTGGGTATTTCTCATTACCAATGTTGGAACTGTAATATCTAAACACCAGTCCTCGACAACGGCGCCATTTTGATGTTGAGTCAAAAGTAAGTATTTTTTATATCGTCCCCACAGGGACTAGTGCGATATTCCAAGCCATTCAATAGCTGATATCATTTTGAGTTTGGGTTTATAAGATGTTTGGAATAAAAACTATTGGAATCTAAAAGCGGTAATAAAAACGACAAGAAATAGGGAATAAAAGTGTTGAGATCGGAGTTCATCAATCTAGCCTCGAATATATTCTAATGATCATGCATATGGATTCTAGCTTTTTAGCGAAATTATCACGTATCACTCGACAACATCATTCGTGTCCAAATGACGTCGTGAGATCGATCGTATCGTTTAATCGACGATTTCCCAATCTATTAAACGATCTGAAAGCTTTACGTTCCGACAGTTTATGTGATTATTAAAACCCAATTCCATGTCTAGAATTTCTTATTTTGATAGAAGATTATTCTAAACCTAGATTCAAAAGTATTTGTCAATAACAATTAAATCAAGCATAAGAATGAAAAGCAAGAATAACTTCAATTATCACATAAGTTACTAGAATCATATATTTGTAAGATCAAAAGATTACATCTAAACTATATTAAGTACCTCCAATCCCAACAAGGGAAGGTTAGTTGGTCACTGTCATTACAACAATACAAAAGTGGAAAGAAAGATGAAGATCCAAAGCTAAGTCTTGATTTCCCAAAGAATCTTAGTTAATCCACACTCCCTTCACTCTTGCTCCATGAAGATCACCTCTTTTAATCCTATTTTCTGTCTAAAACTATAACATAAAATATTACTAAACTGTAATAATAATACAATATCCCGAAACTTTCAGCTTTTGAACCAATTTATAAGTGTTCTGTTATTCAGGACTTTGCTCTGCGAAGTCATACTTCGCTTTGCGAAGTCCTTTCTTCACTACTGGGTTTCTGCCACCTTAGCCTTGAACAGTTCAAACCGCCCTACTTTGCTCTGCGAAGTAATACTTTGCTCTGCGAAGGTTTCTGCCACTTCAGCTTCTGAACTTTTGAGTCTGGAGCTTCAGAACCTACTTCGCTCTGCGACCATACTTTGCTTTGCGAAATTGCTCAGACTCTTAAGCTCAGACGCTGACCTTCAGACTCTGACCTTCAGAGTCTGATCTTTAAGTCCAAGGAAAAAGCATGTACCTGCAAAAATGGTTGGGACTAGGTCTAAAAAGCATGAAATGATATTTATCCTTTATTTTTGAGCTTTTACCTAGATAACCTGCAAAACTAGTAAGAAAAGTGCCTAAAATAAATATGTTTTAAAACTAGTTTCTGGCACTTATCAACTATCAGATCCTTGATAGAGACAGCCCAAAAGATGACAAATCTAACGTGGAGTCTGGGTCCCTCGAGATCTTCTGAGTCTGAACGTCTTCCAAGTATGATGGAGATCTTCCAAGTCTGATGGGTCTTCTGAGTCGGATGATCTTCAGAGTCTGATGAGTCGTCCAGCTTCTGAGTAGCATCCTATCTTATGATCCAAGATGTTAACTTCTGGTTGACATTTTTTTTAGATCTTCTAACATAGTCTTTTAAGCTTCTTCTTCTTATGCTCTTATAAATGTTCAATTCATCAATAGATTTTATTCTATGGTCCTGCACACTTAAACAAATATTAGCATATACAATTGTTCTTCAGTACTTTGTTATCATCAAAACCTTAGAGGAATTGTAAAAACAAATTTTGTTCCAACATACAATGTCAAATGAACAAGGTTGCTGCATCACACCTAAATATAATGAAAAATAAGAAGGCTTTTTTACATTTTTGTAAGGATTTAAAAGAACACCTTAAAATAAAGTTTTGAGTAGTCTTAATTCAAAATATACGACCACAAGAAAACTATTTTTTAAAAAGGGTTTTAAATGGACATGTAGGAAGAGTTTCTGAAAGGTTTATAGCGCTTTCGTTTCCAATTTTAATTTCCATATTGACATTTACATCTCATTCATAGATTGCTTTTGCCACATATTTTGCTTAATTTAAAATATAAACCTGACTCTTGGCTCCATAAATAAAGCATGTTCTTACCCTATTTATAGAGACTACTTCATTATTCTTTATCAAACATTATTGAATTGTCGTTTCCAAGAAGTAGCATGGCTTACTCAAAAGCGTATGTGTTTGTTGGTCTTTTTGTTATTCTCTCTTATCAAGTTTTAGCTCAAACAATGCCTTATCCTCCTATTGATCCGCCTCCGTCTTCTATTATCCGTGAGTCTTTCTAGTTCCAGTAGCGTATAGTTTAATTTTGTAAGTCAAATGCATATATTTCAAAAATCTATGAATTATTAGCACCCCTTCCTTTAAGAACCAGCAGATTAAAAAAAAAAAAAATCATACGGTCATGGTAAGTGATGCATGTAGTATATATTATAGATCACAAATATCATTTTATTACTTACCTCCCAACCAAACTATAGATTTCCAACACTCATTCCTTAAAAACCAGAGGCTTAACACCAAATTATTATTTCTTGTGTTAATAGGTTTTTACCCCCTGCCATATAGGTGAAATTTGGTTTACCCTCTTGTAAAAAAAAATTAGAGATCCCCTTATAATTAATTTAAAGATTCTTTAGTTTTAGACCCTCAGTGCATATGACTGTGTATTTTTGCAGATGCGGCAGGAGGTAAACCAAATTTCGCTTATCTGGCAGGAGGTAAAAGCCTATTAACCCTTATTTCTTTTGATATTTACCAATTTCATAGTCAAAAAGTGATATGCCTTATTCAAAATCGTTCTATAGCCTATAGCCTATAATTTATTTTTCTAAGTCAAATGCATATGTTTGAATAATTTAATGCATATTCAATTATATTTCACCTAATATTTGTATAGATCAAAATGGTTTCTTCTCTGCAGCTGAGCTTAGTCATGCCATAACAACTCTTGGCAAAAAGGTGATCAATGAAGAAGTGAATGAGATTATCAAAGAGGCTGATGTTGATGGTAATGGACAAGTCAACTATAAGGAGTAAGGGTTGGGGATTTATATGCGACTGAAAATGTAACGGATTAAATAAAGAGTAAATGAAATTACAATAAAACCAAAATTAAAAGTAAGATGGAATTAATCCACTTGTGGAATATAATATAAATAGTAGAATACTAAACTACAGGAGACTATCAAAGGAAGAGAGGAGAAATGTATCAATTTTTTCTCCCCCTTCCTTATCAACCGTTGCTCTTTTTTAACAGATAAACAAAATAACAATAGCATTATGAACACACACATATAAGTGGAGGAGTTAAGATTCGAACCTTGGTTACAACGTCCGGCCTACCAATTTCAACATTTTTATCGATTGAGTTAGGATTTGTGGACAGTTGCTCCTTTTATATATAGAAGGTTAAAATAATATTTTATATTAGCTTTATTTTCATAATTGTTGGATCATATGACACATGTTCACCCCTATTAAAATCAACCATGTCCTTAAGGTTGAAGTTAGGACAATATTGTTGAGTGATAGTAGTATATTTTTGAGTGGCTTCCAAGTCAAGTGGGTATTTCTCATTACCAATATATCATCCAACTGGATACCAATGTTGGAACTGTAAGACCCATTTAGAGTCTTTTTATGTTTCTAATTGTGAAACCAGTAGAGCCGAGTCATGTCCCACATGTCAAACTCTACCAATGTTTCTACGTTTTGGCCATACCATAAACCAAACTATTAGTGTTGGAGATTTCCAAAATAGGTGAGAAAAACTGAAAAACAGAAAATTACACATGGTAATCGATTACCACGGGACTGGATGTGTTTTTCTGCACTTTTTCTCATAGTTTTGGGTTCCAAAAGTTGTAACTCTTCATGGGAATGACTTGTATACATTGGGAAGTTATCATTTACTGATAAATCATGAATCATTGCATTGATTCAAGCCAAAAGTTGAATGTATATGGTTGTAACTTTTGATTAAAAGTTGCATTCTCTCATATGAAGGGGCATATGATGCACTATAAATGCATGGCATTTGTGTATCAGAAGGAGCACGTTTTTTACATCAATTACAGTCAAATTCTCCCTCATTCTCATACTCTAAATCATCCATCAATTCTCTAATGCATGAGTGAATTGTTGGAAACATATTTCTGTCAAATATTGTTAGGAGATACGCTTGGTGTGATTGTGCAATACACATCAAGGAACTCATAGTATCCTGAAGGGGATTCGCTGGACATTCCTATTGCATCCAATATAAAGTTATTGGTGGGGGCGAATCGAACCTAAAGGTTAGTGTGGCAACCCCATACGCTTTGAGTTTTCGTGCATAACCATTAATCATTTCAGGTTTCAAGTGCAGCAGCCTCTTCCCAAAAATCAAGATTATTAACAATCTTTAGGTTCGATTTTATGGCTGCTTCATTGAAAGAAATGACCTCTGACTTTGTTAAGTTGGAAAAGTTTGATGGAGGAAACTTCATCCGTTGGCAGAAGAAAATGAAGTTTCTTCTCACAACATTGAAGGTGGCTTACGTTCTGAACATGGCAAGGCCCGTGGAGAAAGATGATGAAACCATTGCTGAGACCAGAGAGAGACAGAAGTGGGACAACGATGACTACATCTGCTTGGGACATATCTTGAATGGTATGTCTGATTCTCTGTTCGATATCTACCAGAGCAGCCCATCGGCAAAGGATTTGTGGGACAAATTGGAAACCAGATACATGCGTGAAGACGCTACAAGTAAGAAATTCCTTGTCTCACAATTTAATAATTACAAAATGGTAGATGGTAAGCCTGTTATGGAACAATTATATGATATTGAACGTATTCTTAACAACTACAAACAACATAACATGCATATGGATGAAACTATCATTGTGTCATCCATAATTGACAAACTCCCTCCTTCATGGAAAGATTTTAAACGATCCATGAAACATAAGAAGGAAGATATCTCTCTTGAGCAATTTGGAAATCACCTTCGTTTAGAAGAAGAATACCGAAAACAAGAAGGTATTAAAAATCAAATTACTCAAGAGAAGGTGCATGTTGTGGAAGAGGGAAAATCAAGTAAGACTTCCAAAAAGAGAAATCATGAAAATGATGAGTCTCAAAACCACAATGGTAATAACATTAAAAAGAAAAAGAAAGGTAAATGTTATTTTTGTGGGAAAGAAGGACACTTTAAGAATGAGTGCAGGTTCTTGAAAAAGAAGAACAAAGAAAAGAATTCAAGTGCAACAAATGATGATCTTGTTGCGGTCATTTCTGAAATCAACATGATTGAAGATGTTGATTCTTGGTGGATAGACTCTGGTGCTACTCGTCATGTGTGCAAAAACAAGGAATTGTTTAAGACCATCAATGAAGATGGGAGTGTTTTGTACATGGGAAATGCTTCAACTGTGCAAGTCCAAGGAAAAGGGACCATAGAGATTGAATTCACTTCTGGAAAGACACTTACTCTTAAAGATGTATTTTATGTTCCTGAAGTTAGGAAGAACTTGATTTCTGTACCATTACTTAATAAGAATGGGTTCAAATCTGTATTTGAGGGAGATAAATTTATCCTCTCAAAAGGGGGTATGTTTGTAGGAAAGGGATATTTGTGTGAGAATATGTTCAAATGTAATATTGCAAATATTAATAATAATGATATGATTTCTGCTTATATTGTTGAGTCTTGTGATTTATGGCATATGCGATTGGGACATGTTAATTTTAGAAAATTGGAGGATATGATGAAATCAAATCTAATTCCTAATCTTGATAAAAACTTTGATTCATGTACTACTTGCATGTTGACTAAAATTACAAGACAACCTTTTAAAAGTGTTAAAAGAAGTTCTAGGGTGCTAGATTTAATTCATTCAGATGTATGTGATTTACATGGTTGGCCCACCATTGGTGGTAAAAAGTACTTTGTTACTTTCATTGATGATTGCACTCGATTTTGTTATGTTTATTTAATGCATTCAAAAGATGAAGTCTTAGATAAATTCAAAATGTTTAAAGCACAAGTAGAACTTCAACATGAAACTTTCATTAAATGCTTTAGAAGCGATAGGGGAGGAGAATTCTATCATCCGAGTTATTTTGAATCCACCGGTATTGTGCATCAAGTTACTGCACCATACACCCCACAACAAAATGGAATAGCAGAAAGGAAGAATAGGACTTTGGTAGAAATGGTTAATGCCATGTTGTCCTATTCTGGATTATCTAAAGGATATTGGGGTGAAGCAATGCTTACAGCATGTTATATCCTCAATAGGGTTCCAAACAAAAGGAACAAAATAACCCCATATGAACTTTGGAAACAAAGGAAGCCAAATCTTAATTATTTAAAAGTTTGGGGTTGTAGAGCAATTGTGAAAGTGCCTGAACCAAAAAGAAAGAAGTTGGGTGAAAGAGGAATTGAATGTGTATTCTTAGGCTATGCAGAAAATAGCAAAGCATACAGATTCTTGGTTATGGAATCGAATGACTCATATTCTGTCAATACAGTAATTGAGTCAAGAGATGCAATTTTTCAAGAAGATAGATTTAAATCATTCTCTTATCCCAAGGACATTGTTCATTCTAATGTACCAAATTTAGAAAACAATGAATCAAATGTAGATACATTGGATGGTTCAGAACTTAGAAGGAGTAAGAGGATCCGAAAAGAAAAAGATTTTGGACCTGACTTCTTCATGTTTCTTATAGAAGGAACTGGTACATCCATAAATAGTTATGGACCAATTTGCTTTAACCTTGAGAGTGATCCAGTGACATATGAAGAGGCTATAAAGTCTCAAGATTCAGCCTTTTGGAAAGAAGCTATCCAGGAAGAAATGGATTCAATTATGGGTAATAAAACTTGGAAAGTAGTAGATCTCCCACCCGGATCCAAACTAATAGGTTGTAAATGGATCTTTAAAAGGAAAATGAAAGTTGATGGTACCATTGATAAATTCAAGGCTAGACTAGTTGCCAAAGGGTTTACACAAAAAGAAGGAATTGATTATTTTGATACATATGCACCTGTTGCAAGAATTGCATCAATTAGAGTGCTAATTGCACTAGCATCCATCCATAAGTTTGTTATCCATCAAATGGATGTTAAAACTGCTTTCCTAAATGGAGAGTTGGATGAAGAGGTATATATGAAACAACCAGAAGGGTTTGTGATCAAAGGTCAAGAAGATAAAGTGTGTAAATTAACTAAGTCTTTATATGGGTTGAAACAAGCACCCAAACAATGGCACCAAAAATTTGATCAAGTTGTGTTAGCCAATGGATACATTATAAATGAATCTAACAAGTGTATTTACAGTAAATTCCACAATGGAAAAGGTGTCATGATTTGTTTATATGTAGATGATATGTTAATTTTTTGCACAAGTTTAGATGAGGTAAAAAAGACTAAAGCTTTCTTATCCAAAAATTTTGATATGAAAGATTTAGGCGAAGCAGATGTGATTTTAGGAATTAAAATCATAAGAGATGGTAACCACATTGGTTTATCCCAATCTCATTATATAGAAAAGGTGCTTCAGAAATTCAATCATTTAGATTGTAATCCGGTCTCTACCCCATTTGACCAAACTGTTAGTTTGCAACCAAACAAAGGTTGTCCGGTGGCACAACTTGAATATGCAAAAGTAATCGGATGCTTGATGTATGCCATGACCTGTACAAGACCTGATATAGCATATGTTGTTGGAAGGTTAAGTCGGTATACTAGCAATCCAAGTAAAGAACATTGGCATGCTGTGAAACGAGTATTAAAATACTTGAAAGGAACAATGAATTATTGTTTAACGTATAGTGGAGACCCTTCAGTTTTGGAAGGATACACAGATGCTAGTTGGGTAACTTATGTTGAGGATCATGCTTCCACAAGTGGATGGATCTTCAACCTTGGTGGAGGTGCAGTTTCTTGGGGTTCAAAGAAACAGACATGCATTGCCGACTCCACCATGGCTGCAAAATTTATTGCATTGGCTGCAGGAAGTAAAGAGGCAGAATGGCTAAGGAATTTGTTGTATGAGATACCAGTCTGGCAAAAGCCAATGGCACCAGTATCCATACATTGTGATAGTCAATCCACACTATCAAAGGCCTATAGTCAAGTATACAATGGGAAATCAAGGCATATTGGTTTAAGACATAGCTATGTAAGAGACTTGATTTCTAATGGAGTAATATCCATCATGTTCGTAAGAACAGAAAAGAATCTTGCAGATCCTTTGACGAAAGGTTTGACAAGAGACATGGTGTTGAAGACATCATTGGGGATGGGACTCAAGCCCATATCTAATTGATTACCAATAATGGAAACTCAACCCACACTTGAGTAACATCAAGTCTTGGGTTCAATGGTGAAAGTACATTATTAGAGTAATTGAAGTACTTGATTATAGATACATCCCAAGGTTAAAAGTACTTGGACCATAAGATTAAAAAATTGTAGGTTGAGATTTTTCTCTTAATGGACATATAGCATACATTTGCTGAAATGCATACTTATGGGGCATTTCCGATATAGTCTACCTATGTGAGAATGAAGTTTGGCCGCTTCACGGAGTTCAAGGGCTTGACTCTTAAGTTTTCATGAAAAGGGATATATGACACAAGGCCTTATTAATGTGTCATCTTACAGTTCTCTTTATTAATGATATTGAGATTCTATGTGTAAATTATGTACACTTGTTCTAATGAATAGTTGGTTCAAAGCTTGCCTACCATACTATTTGGGAATGAGCGAAAACTTAATTTACTAAGTAATGGTTCAAATCGTGAGATACCATTATCTGAAACCATGGAATTTCCAGTTTTATGGGATTTAGTATTTTGAAAATGGTGGGGGATTGTTGGAGATTTCCAAAATAGGTGAGAAAAACTGAAAAACAGAAAATTACACATGGTAATCGATTACCACGGGACTGGATGTGTTTTTCTGCACTTTTTCTCATAGTTTTGGGTTCCAAAAGTTGTAACTCTTCATGGGAATGACTTGTATACATTGGGAAGTTATCATTTACTGATAAATCATGAATCATTGCATTGATTCAAGCCAAAAGTTGAATGTATATGGTTGTAACTTTTGATTAAAAGTTGCATTCTCTCATATGAAGGGGCATATGATGCACTATAAATGCATGGCATTTGTGTATCAGAAGGAGCACGTTTTTGACATCAATTACAGTCAAATTCTCCCTCATTCTCATACTCTAAATCATCCATCAATTCTCTAATGCATGAGTGAATTGTTGGAAACATATTTCTGTCAAATATTGTTAGGAGATACGCTTGGTGTGATTGTGCAATACACATCAAGGAACTCATAGTATTCTGAAGGGGATTCGCTGGACATTCCTATTGCATCCAATATAAAGTTATTGGTGGGGGCGAATCGAACCTAAAGGTTAGTGTGGCAACCCCATACGCTTTGATTTTTCGTGCATAACCATTAATCATTTCAGGTTTCAAGTGCAGCAGCCTCTTCCCAAAAATCAAGATTATTAACAATTAGTATTTTTGAGGTAATTGCTCCTCACATTTAACATGTGCGTAGATTCATAAGTCATGGTTGCAGTATCACTTTGAATTGAAACTAGAGGAATGTGTAGGTTGCAGTATGGAACTCATTTTATTCGTTGCAAAATATCATGTGCACTCTGGACAATACGAAACCAATTCACAACAACATAACCATCTTTTATAATAACACATGTACCAAAAATATCAATAATAATTGTTTGGAAATTGTAGAATAAACTTTAACAATTGCAATGTACCAAACAGTTATGCCAAAATATGTGCAATTGTTATTGGTACTATCAAGAGAATTGCTACTGCAACATTATGAATGGAACTTGGGTTGACTAACATTTCCTTTCTTATCACATATCTAAAACATTTCTGTATAATGTATTAATGTTTAACTAGATGCTAACCCAGACATTGCGTGTTATAATTCAACATATCTTTGAGTCTAAAATAATTATAGGGTTAATATGTCTTTACCCCCTGTAATTTAAGCGAATTCCAGTTTACCCCCCTGTAAAAAAAAAAGTTTAGATTACAACCTTGTAAAATTAAGATTCTCCATTTTACACTCTTGACCCCATCTGACCCTGCCAGGGGCTGATGTGGCATGTCACTGTGTAATTAATTTAAATTTTCATTTTTTTATAGGATGCCACATGTCATATTTTTCCACGTCATTAATGATTAAAATTAAAAAAACAGAAAATAATTAAAATAAATAACCAAAAAACAGAAAAAACATTAGAAAAATCAGAAAAAAAATATTTTTTTTTCAAAAATTAAAAAAATCAGAAAAATATTTTTTTTTTTTCAAAAATTTAAAAATTCGAAAAAAAATTCAGATTTTTTTCAAAATTGAAAAAAATCAGAAAACAATATTTTTTTTCATTTTTTTATTTTCGTTTATATTGATTTAAAAATAAAAAACAATTCAAAAAATTTAAAAATTAATTTTCAAAAATAAAAAAAATAGAAAAAAAAACTCAGTTTTTTTTCAAAAATATAGAAATAAAAGTTCAGATTTTTTTCGAAATAAAGTTAAATTAAAAATTCTTGAATTTAATTTTCAAAATTTAAAAAAAAATTAGAAAAAAAATTCGAAAATAAAAAAAATGTTTAGATTTTTTTCCAAATAATAAAGTTTTTTTTTTACTTTTCTACCAAAAATAAAAAATCTGGAAAATATTTTTCGCGATTATACATGATTCATCGAGGAGTCTGAATTTTTGCAACATTTCAGCGAGTTTACATAAATAATTATAATGAGACGTGTACGAAAAATAAAAATATTTTTTAGAATTTTTAAATAGTTTTTCTAATTTTAATTTTGAATTTGTTTTTCTACTTTTTGTTTTTTTATTTTGAAAAATAAATTCCTGAATTTTATTTTTTTTTTAGAAAAAAATCTTTTTAATTTAAAAAAATTTCTAATTTTGTCAATTTTGAAAAAAATTTGAATTTTTTTTTTGAATTTTTTATTATTTTGAAAAAAAATAATTTTTTTTTCTGATTTTTTAAACTTTTGAAAAAAAATATATTTTTTTATGATTTTTCTAATGTTTTTCTGTTTTTTGGTTATTTAATTTAATTATTTTCTGTTTTTTTTAAATTTTAATCATTAATGACGTGACATCCTTTAAAAAAATGAAAAATTAAATTAATTACACAGTGGCATGCCACATTAGCCCCTGACATGTGTCAGATGGGGGTCAGGGGTGTTTTTTTTGAGAATCTTAATTTTACAAGGTTGGAATCTAAACTTTTTTTTTAGGGGGTAAACTGGAATTTGCTTAAATTACAGGGGGTAAAAGACATATTAACCCATACCCATAATTATATGTAATTTAAAAATAATGTAGTTTTTGTTGTTAGAGCAAAATACACCCAAGCATTATATGATAAAAGATAAATACATTTTGACTAAATACAATACATGCAAAGTATATTGAAATATTATACTATTTAAAAGAGTATGCTTCTTTAAATATAATTTGTGGCTTCAATATATTGTTTAAATAATTCTTTGTATGTAATGTTTTATTCAACATTTTTGTTTTCTTTGAAGGGTTATTTTTTGTGTTTGAATCTTTCTTTTGAAAATTGGTATCATACTGCATTCATTCATAAGTAAAATATTAGTATTCTAACATTGGATCGATATTTTTACTACTCGATAATAACCGTGTACTTTCGGTGACATATCAAATTCAAAATACCCACAACTACCCAATTGCTCATAAAACCTAAATGGTAAAAATAATCTTCCCCCTTACCTCTAATCTTCACAAAAGCTAGCTCCACAAGGTGAAATCTACTTCTTCTCTCTTGCTCTTGAGTCTCTTCTCTTCTTTCCTCTCCAAGCCTCCTCTTCTTTCTCTCCTCTCTCTCTAGCCTTTTCTTATGTTTATGGCAAATGAGCTTGACCTAATTTGTCACAACACACACTATTCTATTTATATTATGGGTTTGGGTCACTTATTGTAACACCCATATAGAGATTGCCTAGGATCTCATACGAGTATTAAAATTTCGTACTGGATACATTAAATACAATACAGAAAGTTTGCTTATAGATAGTACAAATACATGAGTCTTTAATACAATCCGAAATTCGATACAACACATCCTTGATAATTTACATCATAATACAACATCTATGAACAAACATCCATGTACAATAAAAGCAGCACGATCAATCCAAAGCTTTCTCTTTACCTTTGCGTCGTGCTTCCTGTGAACCTGCACCAGAAGGAAAGGGATGAGACATAATGTCTCAGTGAGCTCCGGGCCTACCTACTGTTGGCAACCTCGGGGAGTCCTAGGGTCGCCATGCACTAACTTTGGCAATCCGGGGATACCTATGATCGCCGTCATTTCCTACATATGTCTCGCGATCAAGGGAGAACTAGGATCGCTTAAAGTCTTTATCTTATGTTCAAACTCATACTTAGTGATCTAGGGATATCCTACGATCACTTTCATTTCTTTGAAGACTACTTTATCATATCTCTCAACATATAATAAATATACGTATTCATCTTCTCATACTTTTAAGTTAGAAGTTAGCATTGAACAATCAATACATTATCTTGGTTCATTTTATGGAGTGCATCCGGGTGGAGTAACCCCGAAGTACATCTCCCATCTTACCGGTGAAATTTGAAGTAAAATATTTTCACAAGAAAGGGGGGGTTTGAATTGTGAACTGTTAAAATTTTCCCTTTCAAAATTTCAAGCTTGTAATTTAAAATGGTTAGCAAAAGAAAGATAATGACAATAATAATAAATACGTGTAATGAGTGTGTGAGATTTGTGAAACAAATAAAAGAGATGAAAGAAATAACACAGAGAGTTATCCTGGTTCGCCAAAACTAGGCTACGTCCAGTCCCCACACAAATGTGAGATTATCCACTAGGTAGTTGAGTTATAACTTAACCACAACTCCTCTTTTGTCTTGATCTTTCTTTACACTGAGCTTTACTCGCTCTTGTTCTTCTTGATCTTTCGTTACACAGAGCTTTACTCGCTCTTGAATTTACACACTTGTTTACACCAAGCTTTTTCTTTACAATCCAATAAGAAACAAGATCTTAATTGGACAAGACAAAATATTTGTGTTGTACTAAACAAAGCTCAAAACAAAAGAGCAAATTTAGTAAACTTGAAATTGAAGCACAAAAAGAGAGCTTATGAATTTTTTGACTTTGCTTGCAACTTTCTTCTCAAAATTTTTCGGTGCTTTTGCCTTGTGATTTGCTTGCAATTTATAGGCCATTGCTTGGAGACACACGCTCCCTTTCTCACGTGTATGCATGCTTGCCTTTCTTGTTCTCACGTGTGATGAGGTTACAACTTGGCAAGGCTTTATCCAAGTGAGGTTTCTTCCACTTGTCCTTTCACGTGTGTTTTTTCATTCCATGTTTGTAGCAACCGGACAGTTTTTATGTGGGAAAGAACTTATGCAAGCTCATGCCTTTTGCCTTGTGCTTTTTGCAGCTCAAAAGTGCATATTTGTTTGTACTTGTATGCTTCATTGATTGGACAATGGATGGTATTAAGGACAAGCCAAAACCGTGTTCTTCACATATAAAATAAACATTGTATTTTATGTCCAAAACGGTGTGTCAGTTGATTTGTCATTTGGCGCTTCAATATTCATATTTCAAAAGTATTATATCCAATATATAGAGATCTCATTAGGAATTCTTTCTATTGGTTTGATGTGTTCTTCAGATGCTTTTCCTGTAGCTTAATAAGACACTCAAAAATATAGTTTAAATAACGGATAAATAATGATATTGTCAAAAAGTAATCTTAAAATAAATTTGTCATCTTTAAAACTAAAATAGAGAAAATGATTTTCATATCAACAAAATTCCTATCGTATCAGGCTAACACCGGACTCCTCTTTCTTTTGTGTGGCTGTCCTCGCGGACGGTAACTTCACCGTTCCAGCTGTCATTTAAGGCGGTACCTTCACCGGAACCCCCTGTATTCTAACTAGCAAGGCTATAGGAGACACATTAACTTTCTTGACTTGGATGTGTAGATGCCCTCACGAGCGGTAACTTCACCATTCCAGCATAAACTGGAACCCCTTATATACTAACTATCGAGCATACAAGAGACACATCTACTCCTTTAGTTAACTTAATTCTCATTCTTGAAGTAAATAATCTTAAATGCTTAACCTATAAAAAGGTCCTTAACTTAGAACATTGGATCATTCTCATTTTCATCTTAAGTACTTGTAAGTACTTCTATTACTTTACTATAGCTTTGGCATATTTAATGCATTTCTTAAGGAAGACAATCTCCCAATACTTGACATATGAACATATGGTCATAGGCTTATCGTTCTCATAAGCCACTGCTTGGTTATTGGAAACATTCCTGTACTCGTCTAGACTTTGCCCTCACAATTCTAACCAATTCTAAGTTATTGTACAAACCTTGTTCCTTATAATTACATCCATTTGGGAGCTTCTTGGACGAGTTAGATTGGTAGTTATTGCTTCTAAAATGTTTAGGGAGAAATTGGATGCGAAAAACCACGCCTACGCGCACCAGAACACCCAAAACAGCTAAGCTGTCATGGGCTGTTCTGGTGTGGTCGCTATAGCCACGGGCTGGTCGCTATAGCGACCGTAGGCAGAACTCAAAAACGTGCCTGGTCGCTGTAGCGAGCTCCAGCTCGCCCCATGACAGTTCAGAAAACTCAGAAATTGCATTTTTTTTCATCATTCCAAACCATTCCAACTTACCCAAGCTTCCCAAAGGTATTAAAAAGGATTTTCTTTAGCATATGAACAATTTAAACATAGTTGAACAAGGAATTGACACAAAAAAGAATTAGGGTATATTTTCTAAACTTTACTCAAAATTATAATTACACTCAAACTTACTCAAACGGGTTCTAAAACCCTAGGGAGCTCACCTAAGCCTTGATTGGTGCTTGCTAAGTTCTGAACTCCAAACCCTAGCTTATCCTCTTGATTCTTCCTTGTTTCTCCTCTTATTTTCTCTTGTTCTAAACTCCCAAATCAAGCTTGCTAGCAAGAATTCTCACAAGAATTGGATGAAGATTTGATGGAATGGAGAGGGGTTGAGGAGGTCGAATTTGTAGAGAGAGGGAGGAGAGAAATCAGACTTGGTTAGAGAGAGAATGGTGGGAGGAAAAATGGCAAAAATATCTTGGTTTTCCTTTTTAAAATCTTTCCTTCCCAAACTACCAATTTACGAAATTGCCATTGCTTGCTCATCAATCTTCTAACATTGATAACAGTTACTTATAAGCGGGATATTACAATCTACCCCCCTTAAAGAAATTTCGTCCTCGAAATTTAGAATTTACCTGAAAATAGATGCGGATAATTCTCTTGCATCTCCGATTCTAGCTCCCACGTTGCTTCACCGTCGGGTGAACCTTTCCAAACAACCTTAACAATTGGGATCTCTTTGTTCCTCAAGGATCTAACATCACGATCAACTATCTGATCTGGCTCAGGTTGGAATGTCAAATCTGATCTCAAGTCAATACTGTCCAACTCTACTGGTTAAAAAGGATCGGGAATGAATTTCCTTAATTGTGAGACATGGAAGACATCATGTAAACCTGACATGGCCGGTGGCAGAGCTAACTGATAAGGTGCTGGACCGATACGCTTGAGTATCTGAAATGGCCCAATATACCTTGGGCAAAGTTTCTTGGTTCTGAAAGCTCCTCTTAAGCCCAACTTAGGTGTAACTTTGAGGAATACATGATCTCATTCTTCAAATTCCAAAGGCCTTCGCCTCTTATCTGCATAACTTTTCTGGCGACTCTGGGCTGTTCTCATCTTATCCTGAATGGATTTAATTTTCAAAGTAGTCTCCCGAATAATCTCTGGTCCCAAGATGTTCTTATCTCCGACCTCAGCCCAACAAAGTGGCGTCCTGCATTTCCTACCATACAACGCTTCATAAGGTGCCATTCCGATACTGGAATGGTAACTGTTGTTATAAGAAAATTCAGTCAAAGGTAGGTGTTCATTCCAACTTCCTTCATCTTCTAGGATACACGCACGTAGCATATCCTCTAATGTCTGAATTGTTCTCTCAGATTGTCCGTCTGTTTGAGGAGGATGGGACGTGCTCATCTTTAATCTCGTTCCTAAAGCCCTTTGAAAAGCTTTCCAAAATTGGGATGTAAAGATCGGATCTCTATCAGATACAATACTAACAGGAACACCATGAAGTTTTACAATCTTTGAGATGAATAGTTCGGCATACTGAGAGGCTCGGTAAGTAGTCTTAACTGGCAAGAAATGAGCAGACTTGGTTAACCGGTCTACTATTACCCAAATAGAGTCATGTCCTCACTGCGTTCGAGGTAATCCACTCACAAAATCCATAGTTATCTCTTCCCATTTCCATTGAGGAATTTCCAGGGGTACCAACATTCCTGCAGGCCTTTGATGTTCGATCTTTACCTGCTGACACACAATACATCGTGATACAAATTCCGCGATGTCCGTCTTCATAACAGGCCACCAATAATCTCTCTTTAAATCTTGATACATTTTGGTGGTACCCGTATGAATACTGAAATTGCTCTTGTGCGCCTCTTCTAAAATCAACCTTTTCAATTCCTCATTATTCGGAACATAAATTCTTCCTTCGAACAATAGTGTGCCTTCATGTGCCAAAGAAAACTCTGATTGACCAACTCTTCTTCGAAGGTCCACATCCATACTCTGAGCTTGTGCAATTCTAGACCGTAGATCGCAAGAAATCTCTAACTTGTTCAACAAAATGCCACCTTCCAACTCTGTGACATGGAGATTAAGGTCCTGAACTTCTCATATAGACCACACATATGCATCATCACTTCAACCTTGACTAAGGCCTTTCGGCTCAAAGCATCTGCTACCACATTTGCCTTCCTGGGTGATATTTCAAATCAAAATCGAAATCCTTTAGATATTCCATCCACCTTCTCTGCCTCATGTTCAGCTCCCGTTGATCAAACAAATATTTCAAACTTTTGTGGTCACTGAATAAGTCAAACTGTGCACCATACAAATGATGCCTCCACACTTTCAATGCAAAGACTATGGCTGCTAACTCAAGATAATGGGTTGGGTAATTCTCTTCATGAGTCTTGAGCTGTCTGGACGCATACGCTATCATATTCTCTCCTTGCATAAGCACACTACCCAGTCCCTTGGAGGATGCATCGCAGAAAACGGTGTACCTCCTGTCAGGATCCGGTATTGCCAACACTGGTGCTTTAGTCAATTTCTTTTTTAAGATTCTGAAGCTCTCTTCGCACTCTTCGTTCCAAATAAAAGGCACCTCCTTTCTGGTGAGGCGTGACAAGGGTAAGGCAATCTGAGAGAACTTCATAATAAACCTTCGGTAATAACCAGCCAAGCCTAAGAAACTCCTAACTTCAGCTACATTCTTGGGTCTATCCCAACTGAGAACGACTTCAACTTTGGACGGATCAACAGCTACTCCTCCTTGAGAAATGACGTGACCCAAAAACTTAATTTCAGATAACCAGAATTCACATTTACTGAACTTGGCATACAGCTGCTTGTCCCTAAGGATATTCAAAACAATTCTCAAATGTTGAGCATGTTCCTGAGGGTCCTTGGAGTATATCAAGATGTCGTCTATGAAAATCACCACAAATTCGTCTAGGTAAGGTTGAAATATCCTGTTCATATAACCCATGAATACAGTTGGTGCATTAGTCACACCAAAAGGCATAACCAAAAATTCATAGTGCCCGTAACGCGTTCGGAACGCCGTTTTAGACACATCTGATGACTTGATGTGGATCTGATGATAACCCGATCTAAGATCAATCTTAGAAAATATCGTCGCTCCCTTGAGTTGATCTAGGAGATCATCAATCCTTGGAAGAGGATACTTGTTCTTGATGGTCACTTTATTCAGTTGGCGGTAATCTATACACAGCCTCATACTTCCATCCTTCTTCTTGACTAACAGAACTGGAGCACCCCAAGGTGACACATTGGGCCTGATAAAATGCTTCTGAATTAACTCTTCTAGCTGAGATTTCAGCTCTTTAAGCTCGGTAGGTGACATCCTATACGGTGCCATCGATACTGGTTCTGCTCCCGGAATAAGGTCAATAGAAAATTCCACTTTACGTTCCGGAGGTAAACTAGTTATTTCAGAAGGAAATACATCGGGATACTCATTCACAATTGGAATGTCACTGGGACTTAGTTCTGGTTCTGAAGTCACAGTGAGCATAACATAAAATCCTTTATCTTGAGCACAAATAAATTGAATCAACTGATGTGTGCGGTTAATCAATTTAGTTAGGGCCACACCTTCTGTCGTATCACTCGTGGGGATATAAATACTCTTCTCGGAACATCCAATGTACACATGGTTGGCGGAGAGCCAATCCATGCCTAAGATCACATCAAGTTGCTCCATAGGGAGGCACACTAAATCAACATAATATGTCTTACTGGACACAGTGATAGGACAGTTTTCACAAACATAACTCGCCACTATTCCGCCATCAGTAGCGGTAGACACCTTCATCGGAGGATTCAATGGGGATAAAGGTAATTGCAGCGTTTCAACACACTTATAAGAAATGAAAGAACAAGTTGCACCACAATCAAAAAGAACTTTAACAGGATTCTGACCAAGATAACACATACCAGCAATCAGATCCTCGTTAACTAGAGCCTTCTGACCATCCAGGGAATACACCCTGCCTTTACTGGTGGTGGTTCCTTCAGCTGTTCCTTTACCACGCTTATTTGGACATTCATGTATGAAGTGCCCAGGTTGTTTGCACCCGTAGCAGACACCCATACCTAACATGCACTCTCCTTTGTGATTCTTCCCACACTTCTTGCAAGCAGAAAAAGCTAAGGCTGAACCAGATTGTTTTCCTCTCTGCGGGGATCCTTTTGGCTTAAGCTTGTCATGATATTTATCTGGCATCCTACTCTTCCTTCTTTCAAAAGCTGCTGCTCTTTCTTTCGAGGTCTTTGCAAGTCCTGCTTCAACAACTAGGCTGTCGTGCACTAAGTCATCATAACTTGTGGTTCTCTATAGACTCACAGCAATATCAATTTCACCCCTTAAGCCTCGCTTGTATTAATTCATCTTCCAAACCTCATTCTCAGCGTATTCATTATGAGTGGAGTAATAGGACAGCTCTTCAAACTTTTTGGTGAATTCTGCAACTGACATACCACCCTGTTTCAACTCCAAAAACTCTTGTTCTTTCTTCACTCGGTAAGATAGGGGCAAGTACTTCTCTAACATCACCTCCTTGAAGTTCACCCAATTTATTTCCTCATCATTGGCCAGCATTCTATGTTGAGCGGATTTCCACCAGTCTTCCATTGCGCCTCTGAAATGGTTCATGGCATACACCACCTTGTCAGCTTCCGCACATTCCGCCATCCGGAAAATCTTTTCCATTTGCTTCAGCCATCTCTTAGCTTCCTGGGATCACCCTCTCCATTAAACTCAGGAGGATGATGCCTATTAAATTCCCGGAAAACCGGATTACCGATAACGGGAGGAGGTGGTGGTTGTTGATGGAATCCCTGCCCTTGATTCATCATTTCCATCCATTGATGTTGGGATTGAGTCTGCTGCTGAGATTGTTGTTGCATCATTAGCATCATCTGTTGATACTGTAATGCATTTTGAGCTTGTTGCTCCTGGTACTGCTGCTGCCAGGCCTGCTGTTGTTGCAGCATCTGTTCCCAGAAAGTCATATGAGGTTCCCCACTATCAACACTGGCCTGATTAGTTCGAGGTCTTCCTGGTCCTCTTCTTCTCCCAGACATCTTATCCTAGCTGTCAAATACAAGTCAAAGTGATCAGTTTTAACTGAATATAACATTTAGAATAATGTCCTGGATCCAAGAGGTCCACATACTTGGATTGTATTTTAATGACCCAAGGCACGGTCTGAATCTACCTGCTCTGATACCAAATTGTAACACCCATATAGAGATTGCCTAGGATCTCATACGAGTATTAAAATTTCGTACTGGATACATTAAATACAATACAAAAAGTTTGCTTATAGATAGTACAAATACATGAGTCTTTAATACAATCCGAAATTTGATACAACACATCCTTGATAATTTACATCATAATACAACATCTATGAACAAACATCCATGTACAATAAAAGCAGCACGATCAATCCAAAGCTTTCTCTTTACCTTTGCGTCGTGCTTCCTGTGAACCTGCACAAGAAGGAAAAGGATGAGACATAATGTCTCAGTGAGCTCCGGCCCTACCTACTGTTGGCAACCTTGGGGAGTCCTATGGTCGCCATGCACTAACTTTGGCAATCCGGGGATACCTATGATCGCCATCATTTCCTACATATGTCTCGCGATCAAGGGAGAACTAGGATCGCTTTAAGTCTTTATCTTATGTTCAAACTCATACTTAGTGATCTGGGGTTATCCTACGATCACTTTCATTTCTTTGAAGACTACTTTATCATATCTCTCAATGTTGAGTCTTTAAGTGTTGGCTGCATTGTTTGGCAAAACCAAAGTATGGTATAGAAGCTTTTCCATATGATGAACATGTCTTCAGTTACAAGCTTTCTCATTTGAAGCCATTCAGAAGCTGAAATCTACATCAGAAGCTGGAATGCTCATCAGAAGCACTGTAGCACTTCAGAAGCAGTTTCAGGTTCTGAAGCCAGCGTTGACTTCTGTTGACCACATCAGAAGCTGGGTTTACTGGATTGTTTTTGCGCGTATCTTGGGAGATTTAGCAAAGAATTATCTTTGTATAATTACTTCTAGAATGCTGATTTGTTTGAAGAAGATTTTATTGAAGATTTGGTTCAAAGATATGAAATTCATATTTTCCTATTATAATCTTTAAAAGATTCAGTACAGTTTTATTTGTTACATTATTGGACCAATCTTATTTCAGTAACAAATCAAATCAGAAGATGAGTTTTATTTTGCAAGACTGAAGGCTATATAAGGAGGAGGGCTGCTGGTATTCAAGATATACGAAATTTAGAGTTTAAGATCAGAGAATTGAGTCTTAGTGGTTTTTAAGCTTTTGCTTTATTTTTGTACGCCACTCATATGCTTTGAGTTGGTTTAGGGTTGTTATTGAGTTGTAATTCATTCTAAGCCTCTAGGTACGAATGAAGTTGTGTTTTTGAAGTTTTCTGAAAAACAGAGTGTTTTTGATTAAGGGTTTCAGTAACAGGTTTGTTACTTGAATAGGAAGTTAGTGGTCTCTAATACTCAACGTGTTGGGTAGAATTCAAGACTAGGAGGAAGTTAATTGCTTAGGCTGGGAACTGGGAGTCAGTGTCTTGAGTCATAAGGATTATTTCCTATAGTGGAATTCCTTCCTGGATTGGTATCCCCCAGAGTAGGAGGTGTTTACTCCGAACTGGGTTAACAAACCTTGTGTGTTTTTAGCTTTCCTGCACTTTATTTTGCTGCTCTTGTATTGTGTTTACTTGTGCTCTGTTTTGCAATCTATTGTGCCCTGCATATTTTTCAGAACCTGTCTGGTTCAGAACCTGGTATTCTCTTATCATTGCCTGGCCAGAATTTCACTCAACATATAATAAATATACGTATTCATCTTTTCATACTTTTAAGTTAGAAGTTAGCGTTGAACAATCAATACATTATCTTGGTTCATTTTATGGAGTGCATCCGGGTGGAGTAACCCCGAAGTACATTTCCCATCTTACCGGTGAAATTCCAATCGTATCAGGCTAACACCGGACTCCTCTTTCTTTTGTGTGGCTGTCCTCGCGGACGGTAGCTTCACCGTTCCAGCTGCCATTTAAGGCGATAACTTCACCGGAATCCCCTGTATTCTAACTAGGGAGACTACAGGAGACACATTAACTTTCTTGACTTGGATGTGTAGCTGCCCTCACGAGCGGTAACTTTACCATTCCAGCATAAACTGGAACCCCTTGTATACTAACTATCGAGCATACAAGAGACACATCTACTCCTTTAATTAACTTAATTCTCATTCTTGAAGTAAATAATCTTAAATGCTTAACCTATAAAAAGGTCCTTAACTTAGAACATTGGATCATTCTCATTCTCATCTTAAGTACTTGTAAGTACTTCTATTACTCTACTATAGCTTTGGCATATTTAATGCATTTCTTAAGGAAGACAATCTCCCAATACTTGACATATGAACATATGGTCATAGGCTTATCGTTCTCATAAGCCACTGCTTGGTTATTGGAAACATTCCTGTACTCGTCTAGACTTTGCCCTCACAATTCTAAACATTTCTAAGTTATTGTACAAACCTTGTTCCTTATAATTACATCCATTTAGGAGCTTCTTGGCCTATGCAAGTAGAAAGTATTGGAGGAAAGAGGTATGCTTTTGTAATGGTAGATGACTACTCAAGATTCACATGGATCAGCTTTGTTAGAGAAAAGTCTGATACATTTGAAGTATTTAAAGACCTGTGCGTTCAATTACAAAGAGAAAAAGATTGTGGCATAGTCAGAATCAGAAGTGACCATGGCAAAGAATTTGAAAACAAGAGTTTCTCAGAATTCTGTGCCTCTGAAGGTATAAAGCATGAGTTCTCTGCACCTATCACACCTCAGCAAAATGGTGTAGTTGAGAGGAAGAATAGGACTTTGGCTGAATGTGCAAGAGTA
This sequence comes from Medicago ruthenica, assembly GCA_018208015.1. Taxonomy (NCBI): domain Eukaryota; kingdom Viridiplantae; phylum Streptophyta; class Magnoliopsida; order Fabales; family Fabaceae; genus Medicago; species Medicago ruthenica. Next base: position 25,173,669 of record CM031373.1, on the reverse strand, counting down.
ATGTTGCATGCTAAGAAACTTCCATATATGTTCTGGGCTGAAGCAATGAACACTGCTTGCTATATCCATAATAGAGTCACTCTGAAGAAAGGAACAGCATCTACATTGTATGAACTATGGAAAGGAAGGAAGCCAACAGTCAAATATTTTCATGTGTTTGGCAGTAAATGTTACATTTTGGCTGACAGAGAAAATAGGAGAAAACTGGATCCTAAGTCTGATGAGGGTATATTTTTGGGATATTCAGTAAACAGCAGAGCTTATAGGGTGTTTAATTCAAGAACTAAAGTTGTGATGGAGTCCATTAATGTGGTAATTGATGATCTGACTGCTGAGAAAGATAGAAGTGAGTCTGAAGTTGTTCCAGAGTCTGAACCATCAGAAGAACAAGCTTCAGAAGCTGAAATTCATCCAGAGTCTGAAGAAGCAGATATACATCCAGAATATGATCCTACCAATAAAGGGCCATCTATTAGAATTCAGAAGGATCACCCTAAGGAGCTTATCATTGGGAGTTTGGATCAAGGGGTCAGAACCAGGAGATCAGAACCAGCTACTACTGTTTCATGTTTTGTGTCTAAGTTTGAACCCAAAAATGTGAAAGAAGCCCTAACTGATGAATTTTGGATTGAAGCAATGCAAGATGAGTTGAATCAATTCAAAAGGAGTGAAGTGTGGGATCTGGTACCAAGACCTGAAGAGCTGAATGTGATTGGCACTAAGTGGATATTCAAGAATAAAACAGATGAAAATGGTACTGTGGTCAGAAACAAGGCAAGGTTGGTTGCTCAGGGTTATACTCAAGTTGAGGGACTTGATTTTGATGAGACATTTGCACCTGTGGCCAGACTAGAGTCCATAAGACTACTGTTGGGTGTTTCCTGCATTCTCAAGTTCAAGCTATTTCAGATGGATGTGAAGAGTGCATTTTTGAATGGATATCTGCAAGAAGAAGTTTATGTAGAACAGCCTAAAGGTTTTGTGGATCATCAGTTTCCTAATCATGTTTACAAACTGAAGAAGGCCTTGTATGGATTAAAGCAAGCACCAAGGGCATGGTATGAAAGGCTTACTCAATTTCTTGTGGCTCAAGGTTACAGAAAAGGAGGTTCTGATAAGACTTTGTTTGTGAAAGATGAAAATGGGAGTCTGATGATAGCTCAGATTTATGTGGATGATATAGTGTTTGGAGGGATGTCTCAGAAGATGGTAAAATTGTTTGTTCAGCAGATGCAGTCAGAATTTGAAATGAGCTTAGTTGGTGAACTGACATACTTTCTTGGGTTACAAGTCAAGCAAATGGAAGATACAATCTTCATTTCTCAGAGTAAATATGCCAAGAACATAGTGAAGAAGTTTGGAATGGAATCAGCTGCTCTTAAGAGGACACCAGCTGCTACTCATCTGAAGCTAACCAAAGATGAACATGGAGTATCAGTTGATCAAAGTCAGTACAGAAGCATGATTGGGAGCTTATTGTATTTAACTGCAAGCAGACCTGATATCACTTATGCTGTTGGAGTATGTGCAAGATATCAAGCTAATCCTAAAGTGAGTCATCTGACATAAGTGAAGAGAATTCTGAAGTATGTGAATAGCACAAGTGACTATGGAATCATGTATTCACACAGTTCAAGTTCTGAATTGATGGGATTTTGTGATGCTGACTGGGCTGGAAGTGCTGATGACAGAAAGAGCACTTCAGGAGGTTGTTTCTTCTTAGGAAATAACTTGATTTCATGGTTCAGCAAGAAACAAAACTGTGTGTCATTGTCAACTGCTGAGGCTGAGTATATTGCTGCTGGGAGTAGTTGCTCACAATTGGTGTGGATGAAGCAGATGCTGGAGGAGTACAACATTGAACAAGGAACTATGACATTGTTTTGTGACAATTTGAGTGCTATCAACATCTCTAAGAATCCAATTCAGCACAGCAGAACCAAACACATAGACATCAGACATCATTTTATCAGAAACCTTGTGGAGGACAAGATTATTCAACTGGAACATGTGGACACTGAAGAACAAATTGCTGACATATTCACAAAGGCCTTGGATGCTAAACAGTTTGAGAATCTGAGAAGCAAGTTAGGTGTGTGTTTGTATGAAGAGTTATAGCAGTTACTGCAAACTGGATGTGAGGAAGATAGAGTACCTGCCAGTTGTGCCTATGCTAAGTGTGATCTTGTGTCTGAATCTGATAGCTTTTCCAGGATCTGTGTTACTTGTTTTGATTTTATTCCCTATATGAAGACTATGTTTTGTCAGAATTTTGTGGCTAAAAAGGGGGAGAAAATCTTATGCAGTGTGTTGGCTCTGATATCAAGAAATAGAAGATGTATTGCTGCATTTCAGATATGTGTGTCTTTGTTTCAGAAGGTGTTTTGCTCTGATACCAAAGCATTATATGCAGATATGATCAAGGGGGAATATGTGTCTCAAGGGGAGTACAAGGTTGTTTTGATCCTGAGTGTTTTTGTGATCCTGAAGTGTGCTTCTGATATGCTCTGATACCTTGTTTCTCTGTAGTTCAGTAGTAAGGGGGAGTTTGTGTGAGAAGCTGAGTTGCAGGGGGAGTGTTGTGGAGATTCAGAAGTAAGGGGGAGTGTTTGTAATGATCAAGAGTTGATCAGTAGCTCTGATACCTTGGAGTAGCTCTGATACCATGGTTGTGATCAGAAGTTGATCAGTAGCTGTTATGATTTATAGAACTGAAGCTGGTCTGTGTTATTCATAGCTGTGTCCGCTGCTTATGTTTATGCTATGATATGTTGTTGTGGAGTTCTTCATTGCTGAGCTGATTATAATGAAGATTGAAGGACTTGGTTGGTTTTAGCCAAAAATTTGCCAAAGGGGGAGATTGTTGAGTCTTTAAGTGTTGGCTGCATTGTTTGGCAAAACCAAAGTATGGTATAGAAGCTTTTCCATATGATGAACATGTCTTCAGTTACAAGCTTTCTCATTTGAAGCCATTCAGAAGCTGAAATCTACATCAGAAGCTGAAATGCTCATCAGAAGCACTGTAGCACTTCAGAAGCAGTTTCAGGTTCTGAAGCCAGCGTTGACTTCTGTTGACCACATCAGAAGCTGGGTTTACTGGATTGTTTTTGCGCGTATCTTGGGAGATTTAGCAAGGAATTATCTTTGTATAATTACTTCTAGAATGCTGATTTGTTTGAAGAAGATTTTATTGAAGATTTGGTTCAAAGATATGAAATTCATATTTTCCTGTTATAATCTTTAAAAGATTCAGTACAGTTTTATTTGTTACATTATTGGACCAATCTTATTTCAGTAACAAATCAAATCAGAAGATGAGTTTTATTTTGCAAGACTGAAGGCTATATAAGGAGGAGGGCTGCTGGTATTCAAGATATACGAAATTTAGAGTTTAAGATCAGAGAATTGAGTCTTAGTGGTTTTTAAGCTTTTGCTTTATTTTTGTACGCCACTCATATGCTTTGAGTTGGTTTAGGGTTGTTATTGAGTTGTAATTCATTCTAAGCCTCTAGGTACGAATGAAGTTGTGTTTTTGAAGTTTTCTGAAAAACAGAGTGTTTTTGATTAAGGGTTTCAGTAACAGGTTTGTTACTTGAATAGGAAGTTAGTGGTCTCTAATACTCAACGTGTTGGGTAGAATTCAAGACTAGGAGGAAGTTAATTGCTTAGGCTGGGAACTGGGAGTCAGTGTCTTGAGTCATAAGGATTATTTCCTATAGTGGAATTCCTTCCTGGATTGGTATCCCCCAGAGTAGGAGGTGTTTACTCCGAACTGGGTTAAAAACCTTGTGTGTTTTTAGCTTTCCTGCACTTTATTTTGCTGCTCTTGTATTGTGTTTACTTGTGCTCTGTTTTGCAATCTATTGTGCCCTGCATATTTTTCAGAACTTGTCTGGTTCAGAACCTGGTATTCTCTTATCATTGCCTGGCCAGAATTTCACTCAACATATAATAAATATACGTATTCATCTTTTCATACTTTTAAGTTAGCGTTGAACAATCAATACATTATCTTGGTTCATTTTATGGAGTGCATCCGGGTGGAGTAACCCCGAAGTACATTTCCCATCTTACCGGTGAAATTCCAATCGTATCAGGCTAACACCGGACTCCTCTTTCTTTTGTGTGGCTGTCCTCGCGGACGGTAGCTTCACCGTTCCAGCTGCCATTTAAGGCGATAACTTCACCGGAACCCCCTGTATTCTAACTAGGGAGACTACAGGAGACACATTAACTTTCTTGACTTGGATGTGTAGCTGCCCTCACGAGCGGTAACTTTACCATTCCAGCATAAACTGGAACCCCTTGTATACTAACTATCGAGCATACAAGAGACACATCTACTCCTTTAATTAACTTAATTCTCATTCTTGAAGTAAATAATCTTAAATGCTTAACCTATAAAAAGGTCCTTAACTTAGAACATTGGATCATTCTCATTCTCATCTTAAGTACTTGTAAGTACTTCTATTACTCTACTATAGCTTTGGCATATTTAATGCATTTCTTAAGGAAGACAATCTCCCAATACTTGACATATGAACATATGGTCATAGGCTTATCGTTCTCATAAGCCACTGCTTGGTTATTGGAAACATTCCTGTACTCGTCTAGACTTTGCCTTCACAATTCTAAACATTTCTAAGTTATTGTACAAACCTTGTTCCTTATAATTACATCCATTTAGGAGCTTCTTGGACGAGTTAGATTGGTAGTTATTGCTTCTAAAATGTTTAGGGAGAAATCGGATGCGAAAAACCACGCCTACGCGCACCAGAACACCCAAAACAGCTAAGCTGTCATGGGCTGTTCTGGTGTGGTCGCTACAGCCACGGGCTGGTCGCTATAGCGACCGTAGGCAGAACTCAAAAATGTGTCTGGTCGCTGTAGCGAGCTCCAGCTCGTTGTAGCGACCATGACAGTTCAGAAAACTCAGAAATTGCATTTTTTTATCATTCCAAACCATTCCAACTTACCCAAGCTTCCCAAAGGTATTAAAAAGGATTTTCTTTTGCATATGAACAATTTAAACATAGTTGAACAAGGAATTGACACAACAAAGAATTAGGGTATATTTTCTAAACTTTACTCAAAATTATAATTACACTCAAACTTACTCAAACGGGTTCTAAAACCCTAGGGAGCTCACCAAAGCTTTGATTGGTGCTTGCTAAGTTCTGAACTCCAAACCCTAGCTTATCCTCTTGATTCTTCCTTGTTTCTCCTCTTATTTTCTCTTGTTCTAAACTCCCAAATCAAGCTTGTTGGCAAGAATTGGATGAAGATTTGATGGAATGGAGAGGGGTTGAGGAGGTCGAATTTGTAGAGAGAGGGAGGAGAGAAATCAGACTTGGTTAGAGAGAGAATGGTGGGAGGAAAAATGGCAAAAATATCTTGGTTTTCCTTTTTCAAATCTTTCCTTCCCAAACTACCAATTTACGAAATTGCCATTGCTTGCTCATCAATCTTCTAACATTGATAACAGTTACTTATAAGCGTGATATTACACTTATACTAATAGGCTTAGTAAATTCTCATTCACCAAAATAAACACTACTCTTTCACTCCACTTAAACCTCCCATTTACTCTTACACCTCTATTCTCTAAATTCTCAAATTTCTAATTCTTAACACTTTACAAAAATACATTTAACCCGTAAATGACCAAAACACACTTAAACTCTAAAAATCCACTAACTCACCAATTTTCCCAATTAATAAAACAATAATTAAATAAAATAATATAAATAAACTAATATCGAATATCGGGCTATTACAGAGGTGGAAGGGTTGTGATCAGTGTTATGATCAGAAGTGGAAGTGGAAGCTGACATGTCTTTCTCACTGGATCTTTGACTGTGGCACGGTTAAGTGGCAAAGCACAGACCGTGCTTTGATACCAACTAAAGGTGAGAAAAACACAAGGGGGGGGGGGGGGAGTTGAATTGTGTTGACTATTTCTGGTTTTCTTTTTTCTGAGTGTTACGAGTTGTTCAAAATCTGATGTGTACAGGTTTTGATACAGAGTCTGGTGCAGCGAAAAATAGAACACAAAGATAAAAGATAGGGAGAGAGAGTGAAAGAAAGAAAGAGCAGACACAAGCAATTTATACGGGTTCCTCCCACAACACAAGAGTAGTCCAGTCCCTTTGCACTTCGAATGGATTTCACTATAATCTCACTAGATTACAATTGCGCAATGACTCTTCCAAGAGACTTCCCAATGCTCAAGCACCCTTTCAAGAGACTTCTTTGCTCAAGGTCACTACCAAGAGACTTCCACTGCTCAAGGACAACTCCAAGAGACTTCTAATGCTCAAGCACGCAGGCAAGAGACTTCCCTAAGAGACTTATAAGCTCAATCGCAACTGAATGAGAATTCCGGTGCTCAAGGTTTCACCAAGAGACTTATGGTGCACAAGCTTTGCAAGCACGAGACTTCTATTTGTTTATAGCAAATAAAAACAAATTTGTTCTTACACCGGATATACAAATGTTGGTGTAAACTGAACAATATGAACAAACTCTTTAGACTTTTACGATTTCTAAGATACAAAAGTTGAAACAAAAATCATAAGGGCTTTTTGCGCTATTTGATTTGGCATGGTAATGGCACAGTTAAAATAGCAGAGTCTTGTTTTTCTTCTTCATGGTCTTCAGCTCCTTATATAGGCAGGTATTTGAGAGACGTTGGAGAAGAGTGTCAACACATTAAGAGTCGTTAGGCCATTGCCTGATATGGATAATTCTATTGGATAATGTAACATCCCGCTTAAGACTTAATTATTTATTAGTGTCGGGACGATGTGTCTGAGACGTGTTAAGGAAAAAGGGCATTTTGGTAAAAAGAGCCTGAGGCTACATAAAGCCCAACAAACTCTTTTTCTCTCATTTTCTTCCTTCCTCCCTCTCTCATCAGAATTTATCCCCTTCCATTTCTCTCTACTCTCTCACGCCCTCCCTCTCCATCACCTCAATCTTCATCAGATTTGCCAAAAGAATCCACATGCAAGCTTTGAATCTTAATCCCCATCGTAATTAATTCCTAAGGCAAGCTTCAATCCCCCCCATCTGTCCAACTCCAGCCACGCCATCATCTTCATCATTCTTGGTGTCATAATGTTTAAGCTGTTGAAACTTCATGCATGTTTGGGTTGGAACTGATTGTGGGTATTTTGGTGTTTAGAAGCAAGATCAAGTTTGGAGCTAGGGCTTTTGATAAACCACTTAATTGTATAACTTATATTAACATTTTGGGTATAGTTTATTACATTTTGCGTTATTATTAGTTAGATACTTGCCTATTTTTATTTTATTTTTTAGAATATATATATATATAAAAGAAGTGAAAAAAAAGCCAACAAAGTCTTTCTCTTTACACACTAAATATAACCAAGGGCATTCTTTTCTCTTTTTAAAACAAAGCAAGTATAAAGCCCAAAAGAAATTATTTACTAGATGTCCCAAATAAAACCAACACTGTTGTCTGCTGGAACAAAAAGTCAAGGGCGGTCAATTGAAAGGAGCTAGAGATTTTGTCATCTTCCAACACCTAGTGGCTGCACAATAGACTGATACAGGTGAAACAAATTAAAGAAAAGGAAGTGCAGGAGACAAATGAGTGAGGCGGTGGGTAAAGCAAGCAACCTTAAAAAGAAAACCATTTGGGGAAAAGTTGTTTTGTCTTTTACGGATCAGAGGCAACACAAATTGAAAGGTCAACTTGGAAGTAATGGGATTAAAAAAAAGAGAAGAAGACTTCAGGTTGAAGGAATTTTGGAGGCGGCAAGGAGAATGCTTATAAATAGGCATCACAATTCAGTTTTAAAGGGAGGACGCTACAGAGAGAGAAAAAGAAGGAGTTTTGAAACAGAGAAAGAAAACAGAACACGAGATTGAAGAACCTTGGAGGCAAAGATTGCAGATTGAAGTCTTGAGCACGAATTTTTCCTTCTTCTAGGGTTATTCTTTACTCTTTAATTTCATGAATTCTGTTTCAATTTTGTTGTTTATGTTCATGGATAGCTAAATCATTTTCTAGGGTTTAGGTGGATCTTGCAAGTTAAAAGACTTTGTAATGTTCTAATTTCTAATTTAAATTTCAGTTTTTATTTCAATTAAGTTTATCTTATTGATTTTATCACATGATTAGGATTGATCAAACCCTAGCATGTTAACAATCAGTTAATTGATCAGCGACCGTACTGCAGTTAATTGGTGGACCTATAAGATAGTTGAGACTAGAATTATTGCATGATCAAACCTTAATTTTAGTCTTCCAATCATCCAACCTTTTTACACTTTATGCTTTTCTTGAGTTTTAACTATTTGAATGACCAAACAAAGTGTTAACTTAGGAAAAAGAATGTTAATCACGAATGACCAAACGGATTAATAGTTTTAGTAAAGGGATTGGTGATTGAATAAAAATTGGAATTTAATTAGAACTAGACATAAAGGAATCAACACTTGCAAGTGAAACCGCGACCCTAGACCTCTCTCTATTGATTTACAACTCCGCACTTTTATCCTTCACCGTCGTTGCTTGTTATTTAGTTACCGAAACTATTTTACTACTTGTTCGTCTAAATAATAAATTAATCTTAATTAGTTTGGTACTTGTTAATTAATCCCTGTGGATACGATAATCTTTTATACTACTTCTGCGATAGAGTACACTTGCTCTAAGTGTGTTTTTAGCGCAACATCTTTGATTTTGAAATTGGAAGCTTGGAGAGGAACTAGAGCAAGCAAGGTGAGTTCCTTTAGTATAGAACCCACTTTGGGTTAGTTTGGGTGAAAATCCATTACTTAGGAAAAGTTTGATATTCAGTACCCAATCTTTAATGCATGTCAATTCCTTGTTTACCCATGAGTTAATCCGTCTTTTTGCTGTTGAAAATCATTCCTAAAGCTGTTAGAAGGCCTGGGTAAGCTTGGATAAGCCAAAATGGAGAAAAATCACGTTTTGGGGACTTTCCTGTACTGTCATGCTCACTATAGCGAGCACAACATTTTGGCTTCTGGTTCATCTCGCCATAGCGAGGGCTAGCTCGCCCCAGCGAGGCTTGACAGCTTCATCCTGAGCTGTTGAGCTGCGTTAAGCGAGCTGGTGCGGGTTAGGCGAGGCTTTTGCAACCATTTTATATGAAAACCCTATTTTCCTAAGAAATACCATTTTGACGTATCCGCAAGAGCTTTAACAGATAAAATTACGGGTGAACAAGGATAAGGCAATGCATTAGAGTTCAGAGAGTTATTGTTTATGTAGTAAATAATTATATTATTTGGGTAGTCCACTGACCCGGGACATTTTAGGTGTTAAAGACGTGACCACTGCGTCTTTAACCTCAGGATTTAACAGTTATCAGAATACTCTAAGTCGTGCTTTCTGTTGTTCACGCCAGTGGGCCACGGAAGGTTCACGCATCAGTTTAGAGTTAATTAATATATCAGTTCAGACGTGTTTCCCATTGTTCACGCCAGTGGGACACGGGAAGTTCACGTAGCACATCAGAAATTAATTAAAATATATCAGTTAAGTCGTGTCTCCTTGTTATTCACGCCAGTGGGATACGGGAGGTTCACGCCAGTGGGACGAGGCATTCCGCAAGAGTGACCCGCACGACGACAAGAGGAGTCCGGTGACTAGCCTCTGATAGGAGTTTTCCCCGGTTATCAGGAGAATGTATTCTGGGGTTACTCCACTCGGATGCATTCCGTAAAATGAACCCAGATAATAATTGTTTATTACATGCTAACTCTTTTAAATGTAATAAGACAAGAATAATGATATAACATTAAAGTACAGATAGTAATCTAGTCTTCCCCGATTACTCAGTGAAGCAGACAAGAACCGTATAAACCCAGAATGGGTTGAGTTAGAATATGGCAATCGTAGGTCTCCCCGAGGTTGCCAGCAGCTTAGGATAGGTGGAACTCAATGAGACATTATGTCTTATCCCAATCCTTTTGATTTTCAGGTACTCAGGTAGCACGCAACAAGGGTAAGGAAAGGCTACCGATTGATCGTGCTAGTTTTATGTTCTGACCTATGTTATAATATTATGTTATGTACTCGGATATCCATGTTATGTAGTATCACGTACCAGACTACTTTAGATATTTTGTACTTGCCAGTTAGTACATATATATATCATCAGACATGTTATGTACTATATATCCGATGTAATGACTTTTGTTATGCATATGTATGTTATTCAGACATAAATTTATGTGTTGTAGTTTTAATATATCCAGTACGAAATTTAACGCTTGTATGAGATCCTAGGCAATCTCATTATGGGTGTTACAATTTGGTATCAGAGCAGGTCGATTCAGATCGTGCCTTGGGTCATTAAAATACAATCCAAGTACATGGACCATTTGGATCCAGGATATTTATTTTGAATGTTATATCTGGTTAAACTTGATCACTTTGACTTGTATATGACAACTAGGATAAGATGTCTGGGAGACGAAGAGGACCGGGAAGGCCTAGAGTCAATCAGGAAAATGAAGGAAGTGGAGATCCCAATGTTAAATTTCTGGGCTCAGATGATGATGCAGCAGCAGGCAATGCAGGAGCAGCAGGCTTAGAATGCTATGCAGCATCAGCAGATGATGCAGATGATGTAGCAACAAGCTTAGCAGCAGGCCCAGTTTCAACAACAATGGGCAGAGATGATGCATCAGGGGCAAGGTTTCCATCAGCATCCTCAACCACCCCCAATTGTTGGTAACCCAGTTTTTCGGGAATACAATAGGAATCATCTTCCCGAATTCAATGGTGAGGGTGATCCGTAAGAGGCCAATAGGTGGTTGAAACAAATGGAGAAGATCTTCCAAATGGTTGAGTGCTCAGATGCAGACAAAGTAGTGTATGCGACTAATCAGTTCAGAGGCACAACGGAAGATTGGTGGGAAACTACCCAACGTAGGCTGATGGCAAATGATGTGGATAATTGGGCAAATTTCAAAGAAGTGATGCTGGAAAAGTACCTGCCATTATCGTATAAGGTGAAGAAAGAACAAGAGTTTCTGGAATTGAGACAAGGTAATATGTCTGTTACGAAGTTTACCAAGAAGTTTGAAGAGTTGTCATGCTACTCTACCCACAATAAGTATGCAAGTAATGGGAACTGGAATATTAATTAGTATAAGTGTGGGTTGAGAGGTGAAATTGACACTGCTGTGAGTCTTCAGAAGATTACTAGTTATGATGAATTGGTGCATGATAGTCTGGTAGCAGAAGCTGGTTTTGCAAAGACTGCTAGAGAGTAAGCTTTAGCATATGAAAAGAGGAAGGATAAAGATAAGTACCTTGATAAGTTGAAGTCGAAGGGTTCCCCTCAGAAGGGAAAACAATCCAACTCCTCAAGAGCTCATAGAGGAGAATGCAAGGTAGGTGCCGAAGTTTGTTACGGATGTAAGCAACCGAGACATTTCTTGTCTGATTGCCCAAATAGGCGTGGTAAGGGAGCAGCTAAAGGTACTACACCAAGCAAAGGCAGAGTGTACTCTCTAGATGGCAGGTGTGTGCTATCTCGGTCAAAACCCAGTTAAAGTTCTTTTTAATTGTGGTGCGACTTGTTCCTTTATTTCATATAAGTGTGTAGAAACACTGCAATTACCTTTGTCACCATTGACTCCTCCTATGACGGTATCCACCACTACTGATGGCGGAATCGTAGCAAGTTATGTGTGTAAAAACTGCCCTATCACTGTATCCAGCAAGATATACTATATAGATTTAGTGTGTCTTCCCATGAGGCAACTTGATGTGATTCTAGGCATGGATTGGCTCTCTGCTAACCATATGTACATTGGATGCTCCAAGAAGAGCATTTACATGCGTACAAGTAATACGACAGAAGGAGTGGCTTTATGAGAATTGATTAATCACACTCATTAGTTAATCCAGTTCATTTGTGCCAAAGATAAGGGTTTCTGTTGAGTCTTTTGGTGTTGGCTGCATGTTTTGGCAAAACCAAGGTATTGAATAGAAGCATCTCCATGTGTAGAACATTTCTTCAGTTACAAGTTTTCTCATTTGAAGCCATTCAGAAGCTCAAAATCACATCAGAAGCTGAATGCCTCATCAGAAACACTGTAGCTGTTCAGAAGCTGAATTTAGGTTCTGATGCCAGCGTTGACTTATGTTGACTTCATCAGAAGCTGGTTATTTTCATGTTATTTCTGTGCGAATCTTTGCAAGATTTAACAAGGAATTATCCACGCATATTGTTCTAGAATGTTGAATTGTTTTGGAGAAGATTTATTGAAGATTTGGTTTATTGTTATGGAAACACGTATTTTCCTGATACAATCTTTTAAAGATACAAAGTGGTTTTATTTGTTTCCTTATTGGACCAATCTTATTTCAGAAACAAATCATGTGCATAAGATTAGTTTGTTATTTATGCTGCAAGACTGAAGGCTATATAAAGAGGAGGGCTGCTGCTATTCAAGATATACAATTTATAGAGTTTAAGATCAGAGAATTGAGTCTTAGTATTTTAAGCTTTTAGCATTATTGTGCACCACTCATTGTTTGAGTTGGTTTAGTGTTTTCATTAAGTTGTAATTCATTCTAAGCCTTTAGGTACGAATGAAGTGTTGTCATTGAAATTGTGTTCAAAAACAGGGGATTGTTAAGGGTTGTTCAAGTAGCTGGGTTTAGTTGCTTGAATAGGAAGTTAGAGGATTCTAATACTCAGAGTTGGGTAGAAGTCTGACTAGGAGGAGTTTAATTGCTAAGGCTGGGAACTGGGAGTCAGTGTCTTGAGTCTTTGGGTTAAATCCTATAGTGGATTTCCTTCCTGGATTGGTATCCCCCAGAGTAGGAGGTGTTTACTCCGAACTGGGTTAACAAACCTTGTGTGTTTTTAGCTTTCCTGCACTTTACTTTTATGCTGTTTATCTGCTTTTATATTGTGCTAAGTTCTGTTCAGAACCTGTTGGTTCAGAACCTGCGTTTATCTCTTAAGTATTGCCTGGCCAGAATTTCAATTGGCATCAGAGCAGGCACCCTGCCTGTAATTTGGGTGAGATCCAGAGGAGTTAATATCTGGCAATCATGGATAGAGAAGGAGGCTATGTCAATAGACCACCCCTACTAGATGGCACAAACTATGAGTATTGGAAGTCAAGGATGTGTGCTTTTCTAAAGTCTATTGACAGCAGAACTTGGAAAGCTGTGATAAAAGGCTGGGAACATCCTGAGGTTTTGGACAAAGATGGTAACAAAACTGGAGTTTTGAAGCCTGAAGAGGAGTGGACCAGAGCTGAAGATGACTTGTCTCTGGGAAATTCAAAAGCTTTGAATGCAATCTTTAATGGTGTGCACCAGAACATGTTCAGACTTATCAAACAATGTACTGTGGCTAAGGATGCTTGGGAAATTCTAAAAACCACTCATGAAGGAACTTCTAAGGTGAAGATGTCCAGATTGCAGCTGCTGACCACCAAATTTAAGAACCTGAAGATGAAGGAAGATGAATCTATTCAGGATTTTTACATGAATGTGTTGGACATGGCAAATTCTTTTGATTCACTTGGAGAAAAGATGACTGATGAGAAGTTAGTCAGAAAAATCCTCAGGTCCCTGCCCAGAAGATTTGACATGAAGGTCACTGCAATTGAGGAGGCTCATGATATTTCTGCTATGAAGGTTGAGGAGCTGATTGGGTCTTTGTTAAATTTTGAGACTGCATTCTGCAAACAGCCTGATAAGAAAGGGAAAGGTATAGCTTTTACTGTGAATACTGAAGCTGATGATCAACAAGAGTCTGAGGAGGATGACTTATCAGAAGCTCTAGTGTTGCTGGGAAAACAATTCAACAAGATTCTGAAGAATGTTAACAGAAAAGCCAAAGCCAAAGGTCAGAATTTCAGATTCAATAACAAAAAACAACAAACTGATGAGAAGAAGACCAAGTCTGAGGAGAAAAGTAACCAAGCTAAAGGTGTGCAGTGCTATGAGTGTGAGGGTTATGGACACATCAAATCTGAATGTCCTACTTTCCTTAAGAAACAGAAGAAGAGCCTAGCTGTTGCATGGTCTGATGATGGTTCTGAAGATGATGATGTTAGTGAATCTGATATGTGTGACACTGGTCTGGTTGTGAGGTCAGGAGCTATCTTGAAGAAGGAAGCTGTTTTAGAGTCTGAGACTTTTTCAGAGTCTGACTCAGAGTCTGAAGCCTCATCTGTGTCTGAAGCTGCTAAAACCTCGTATGATGAACTAGCTGATAACTACAAGAAGCTGTATACCAGAAGTGCTGAGGTTTGTAAACAAGTTTTGGATCAGAAGGAGACTATTCTACAACTGGAGGCTGAAAAAGGTGAACTGTTAGTGCAGAATTCAGATTTAAAAGAAGAAGTGAATCAACTGAACTCCCAACTTGATCAAATGAAGAAGCAAGTGAAGATGTTGAACTCTGCTACTGATAAGTTGGAGGACATTTTGGGGAATCAGCAACAAGGAAAAACTGGTTTAGGTTTTGTTGATCAGCCTCAGATTCCTAAACAGATGAGTTTTGTTCCTGCTACTCAAACTCATGATTCTATGGCTGGAACATCAAAGCAGAGACCTCAGAAGCAAGCCCAGATGCAAGGTCAGAAGCATGTTCAGATACAACCTCAGAAGCAACCCCAGAAATTTTTCAAAAACAGAAGGAGGAGGAATCAAACATGGATCTGTCATCATTGTGGAAAGAAAGGGCACATCAAACCATTTTGCTTCAAACTTTATGGCTATCCTGAACATTTTTAGTATAGAAAAGTGGAACCAGCTACTATAAGACACAATGTTCAGAAGGTGTGGAAGCCCAAAGTTCAGAATGTAGGCTTGATTGCTCATACTTCACTGAGAGCCACTTCAAAAGAAGACTGGTATTTTGATAGTGTGTGTTCAAGGCACATGACTGGTGTGAAGAAGCTGCTGAGCAATATCAGATCATACTCCAGAAGTTATGTGACATTTGGAGATGGTGTAAAAGGTCAGATTCTGGGTATTGGAGATTTGATCAGAGAAGGTTTGCCCAGACTTAATGATGTGCTACTGGTGGAAGGATTAACCTCTAATCTGATCAGTATTAGCCAGCTATGTGATCAGGATTTAAAAGTGAATTTCAACAAGCAGGAGTGTATTGTTACTGATCAGGATGGTAAAACTCAGATGAGGGGCTGCAGATCCAAAGACAACTGTTATTTGTGGGTTTCTGAAGAAGAAAGAAGTCTGACTTCTTGTCTTATGAGCTCAGAAGAGGAAGTCAAGCTCTGGCACCAGAAACTGGGACATCTGAATCTGAAAGGCATGAAGAAAATCCTAAGTACTGAAGCTATCAGAGGTGTGCCTAATCTGAAGATCAATGAGGACAGTGTTTGTGGTGATTGTCAGATTGGTAAACAAACAAGAAAGTCTCATCCCAGATTAGTTCACCAGGTAACTACCAAAGTACTAGAACTTGTTCATATGGATTTAATGGGGCCTATGCAAGTTGAGAGTATTGGAGGAAAGAGGTATGCTTTTGTAGTGGTTGATGATTACTCAAGATTCACATGGGTCAGCTTTGTTAGAGAAAAATCTGACACTTTTCAAGTCTTTAAAGAGATGTTTATTCAACTACAAAGAGAGAAGGACAGTGGGATTATCAGAATCAGAAGTGATCATGGCAAAGAATTTGAAAACAAGAGCTTCTCAGAATTCTGTGCCTCTGAAAGTATAAAGCATGAGTTTTCTGCACCTATCACACCTCAGCAAAATGGTGTAGTTGAGAGGAAGAACAGGACTTTAGCAGAATGTGCAAGGGTTATGCTGCATGCTAAGAAGCTGCCATATATGCTTTGGGCTGAAGCCATCAACAATGCATGTTATATCCATAATAGAGTCACTCTGAAGAAGGGAACAACTTGTACCTTATATGAACTATGGAAAGGAAGGAAGCCTACAGTCAAATACTTCCATGTTTTTGGGAGCAGATGCTATATTTTGGCTGACAGGGAAAACAGAAGAAAACTGGATCCTAAGTCTGACGAGGGCAAATTCCTAGGTTATTCAGTGAACAACAGAGCTTACAGGGTGTTTAATTCCAGAACCAAGGTTGTGATGGAGTCCATAAATGTGGTTATTGATGATTTGTCTGCTAAGAATGAAAAGAATGAGCCTGAAGTTGTTCCAGAGTCTGAAGCCTCAGAAGAACAAACTTCAAAAGCAGAAAAGCATTCAGAGTCTGAAGAAGCAGAAGTTCATCCAGAACATGATCCTACCAATAAAGGGCCATCAATTAGAGTTCAGAAGGATCATCCTAAAGACTTAATCATTGGAAGCTTTGATCAAGGTGTCAGAACCAGGAGATCAGATGCTGCTACTACTGATTCATGCTTTGTGTCAAAGGTTGAGCCTAAAAATGTGAAGGAAGCCCTAACTGATGAATTTTGGATTGAAGCAATGCAAGATGAGTTGAATCAATTCAAAAGGAGTGAAGTGTGGGATCTGGTTCCAAGACCTGAAGGGTTGAATGTGATTGGTACTAAATGGATTTACAAGAATAAAACAGATGAGAATGGTACTGTAGTCAGAAACATGGCTAGGTTGGTTGCTCAGGGTTATACTCAAGTGGAGGGATTGGATTTTGATGAGACCTTTGCACCTGTGGCCAGACTAGAGTCCATAAGATTACTGTTGGGTGTATCCTGCATTCTCAAGTTCAAATTATTCCAGATGGATGTGAAGAGTGCATTTCTGAATGGATATTTGCAAGAAGAGGTATATGTTGAACAGCCTAAGGGTTTTGTGGATCCTAAGTTTCCAGAACATGTGTACAAGTTAAAGAAGGCTTTATATGGATTGAAGCAAGCACCAAGGGCATGGTATGACAGGCTGACTCAGTTTCTTGTGGCTCAAGGTTACAGAAAAGGAGGTTCTGATAAGACTTTGTTTGTGAAAGATGAAAATGGGAGTCTGATGATTGCTCAGATTTATGTGGATGATATAGTGTTTGGAGGGATGTCTCAGAAGATGGTCAAATTGTTTGTTCAGCAGATGCAGTCAGAATTCGAAATGAGCTTAGTTGGTGAACTGAGATACTTTCTTGGGTTACAAGTCAAACAAATGGAAGATACAATCTTCATTTCTCAAAGTAAGTATGCCAAGAACATAGTGAAGAAGTTTGGAATGGAATCTGCTGCTCATAAGAAGACACCAGCTGCTACTCACCTGAAGTTGACTAAGGATGAACATGGAATATCAGTAGATCAAAGTCAATATAGGAGCATGATAGGGAGCTTATTGTATTTAACTGCAAGCAGACCTGATATCACTTATGCTGTTGGAGTTTGTGCAAGATACCAAGCTGATCCTAAGATGAGTCATCTGACACAAGTTAAAAGGATCCTGAAGTATGTGAACAGCACAAGTGACTATGGAATCATGTACTCACATAGTTCAAGTTCTGAACTGATGGGATAATGTGATGCTGACTGGGCTGGAAGTGCTGATGACAGGAAGAGCACCTCAGGAGGTTGTTTCTTTTTGGGAAATAACTTAATTTCATGGTTTAGCAAGAAGCAAAACTGTGTGTCATTGTCAACTGCTGAAGCTGAGTACATTGCTGCTGGGAGTAGTTGCTCACAACTGGTTTGGAAGAAACAGATGCTGGAGGAGTACAATATGAAACAAGGCACTATGACATTGTTTTGTGATAATTTGAGTGCTATCAACATCTCTAAGAATCCAATTCAGCACAGTAGAACCAAACACATAGACATCAGACACCATTTTATCAGAAACCTTGTGGAGGACAAGATTGTTCAACTGGAACATATAGCTACTGAAGAACAAGTTGCTGACATTTTCACAAAAGCCTTGGATGCTAAACAGTTTGAGAATCTGAGAAGCAAGTTAGGTGTTTGTTTATATGAAGAATTCTAGCAATTAAAGCAAACTGGATGTGAGGAAGATAGAGTACCTGCCAGCTTTGTTAGTACTAAGTGTGATGCTGTTTTTGATACTAAGTCTGAAGTTCAAACTGGGACAGTAGTTGAAGATGTTTGTGCAGTTTTCCTTCCCTATTTGAAGTCTGAGATTTGTCAGAATTTTGTGGCTAAAAAGGGGGAGAAAATCCTATGCAATGTGTTGGCTCTGATATCAGAAAGTGTGTCTTTGATTCAGAAGGTGACTAATTTTGCTCTGATACCAAGCATTATATGTCCAGATATGATCAAGGGGGAATATGTGTCTCAGGGGGAGTACAAATTTGTTATATACCTGAGTGATGGTGTGGTTCTGAAGTGTGGTCCTGAAGAGGTCCTGAAGAAAAGAAAATTGTGCTAAAATTGTGCTTGTGCTCAGTTCCAGAAGTATGCTCTGATACTTTTGTTTCTCTGTAGTTCAGTAGTGAGGGGGAGTTTATGTGAGAAGCTGAGTTGCAGGGGGAGTGTTGTGAAGCTTAGTAGTTGTTTATGTATTTGTGAAGCTTCAGGGGGAGATTGTGTGATGATCAGGAGTTGATCAGTAGCTCTGAAACCATGATTGTGGTGATCAGAAGCTGAAGCTGTTGTTTAACTTAGCTGAATCCGCTGCCTAAACTGTTTGCTATGATGTATAATTGTGGAGTTCTTCATTGTTGAGTTGATTATAAGGGAGATTGAAGAACTTGGATGGTTTTAGCCAAAAATTTGCCAAAGGGGGAGATTGTTGAGTCTTTTGGTGTTGGCTGCATGTTTTGGCAAAACCAAGGTATTGAATAGAAGCATCTCCATGTGTAGAACATTTCTTCAGTTACAAGTTTTCTCATTTGAAGCCATTCAGAAGCTCAAAATCACATCAGAAGCTGAATGCCTCATCAGAAGCACTGTAGCTGTTCAGAAGCTGAGTTCAGGTTCTGATGCCAGCGTTGACTTATGTTGACTTCATCAGAAGCTGGTTATTTTCATGTTATTTCTGTGCGAATCTTTGCAAGATTTAACAAGGAATTATCCATGCATATTGTTCTAGAATGCTGGATTATTTTGGAGAAGATTTATTGAAGATTTGGTTTATTGTTATGGAAACACGTATTTTCCTGATACAATCTTTTAAAGATACAAAGTGGTTTTATTTGTTTCCTTATTGGACCAATCTTATTTCAGAAACAAATCATGTGCAGAAGATTAGTTTGTTATTTATGCTGCAAGACTGAAGGCTATATAAAGAGGAGGGCTGCTGCTATTCAAGATATACGATTTATAGAGTTTAAGATCAAAGAATTGAGTCTTAGTATTTTAAGCTTTTAGCTTTATTGTGCACCACTCATTGTTTGAGTTGGTTTAGTGTTTTCATTAAGTTGTAATTCATTCTAAGCCTTTAGGTATGAATGAAGTGTTGTCATTGAAATTGTGTTCAAAACCAGGGGATTGTTAAGGGTTGTTCAAGTAGCTGGGTTTAGTTGCTTGAATAGGAAGTTAGAGGATTCTAATACTCAGAGTTGGGTAGAAGTCTGACTAGGAGGAGTTTAATTGCTAAGGCTGGGAACTGGGAGTCAGTGTCTTGAGTCTTTGGGTTAAATCCTATAGTGGATTTCCTTCCTGGATTGGTATCCCCCAGAGTAGGAGGTGTTTACTCTGAACTGGGTTAACAAACCTTGTGTGTTTTTAGCTTTCCTGCACTTTACTTTTCAGCTGTTTATCTGCTTTTATATTGTGCTAAGTTCTGTTCAGAACCTGTTGGTTCAGAACCTGCGTTTATCTCTTAAGTATTGCCTGGCCAGAATTTCAGTTTCTATGTCATTCTCATAGTGACTATAGAACCAGAGCTAAGTCCCAGTGACATTCCAATTGTTAATGAGTATCCTGATGTCTTTCCATCCGATGTGTCTAGTTTACCCCCAGAAAGGGAAGTTGAGTTTTCCATTGATCTTATTCCTGGAGCGGAGCCAGTGTCAGTGGCACCGTACTGAATGTCACCCTTAGAGCTTAAAGAGTTGAAATCTCAGCTAGAAGAATTGATTCATAAGCACCTTATCATACCCAGTGTATCCCCTTTGGGTGCGCCAATTTTACTAGTCTAGAAGAAAGATGGTATGTATGAGGCTATGTATAGACTACCGCCAATTGAACAAGGTGACAATCAAGAACAAGTATCCTCTCCCAAGGATTGAAGACCTTCTAGATCAGCTTAAAGGAGCAACAATATTCTCTAAGATTGATCCTAGATCGGGTTATCACCAGATCCGTATTAAGTCTTCGGATGTGTCCAAAACGGCTTTCAGAACGCGTTTTGGACATTATGAATTTCTAGTTATGCCTTTCGGTGTAACTAATGCTCCAACGGTATTCATGGACTCTATGAACAGAGTTTTCCAGCCATATTTAGGCCAGTTCGTTGTTATCTTCACCGACGAGTTTCTAATCTATTCCAAGAATCCTCAGGAACATGCCCAACACTTGAGAATTGTCTTGGAGGTACTCAAAGAGAAATAATTATATGCCAAATTCAGTAAGTGTGAATTTTGGTTATCAGAAGTTAAGTTTTTGGGACATGTCATTTCCCAGGGAGGAGTGACGTAGATCCATCTAAGGTTGAAGTTGTCCTTAATTGGAGTAGACCCAGGAATGTGGCTGAAGTTAGGAGTTTCTTGGGACTAGCAGGTTATTACCGGAGGTTCATCATGAAGTTTTCCCAAATTGCCCTACCTTTGACACGTCTTACCAAGAAAGATGTGCCCTTTATTTGGGATGAAGAATGCCAGACGAGTTTTAGGACCTTGAAGAAGAAATTGACTAACGCACCAGTGTTAGCCATACCAGATCCCGAGAAGAGATACATCGTGTTCTGTGATGCATCGTCCAAGGGTCTAGGTAGTGTGCTCATTCAAGGAGATAATGTGATAGCCTATGCTTCTCGACAACTTAAGACTTATGAGGAGAATTACCCCCCTCATGACCTTGAGTTGGCAGCCATAGTCTTCACTTTGAAGGTGTGGAGACATCATTTATATGGTGCGCAGTTTGATCTGTTCAGTGACCATAAGAGCTTGAAGTATTTGTTTAATCAGCTAGAACTGAACATGGGGCAGAGAAGATGGATGGAATATCTGAAGGACTTCGACTTTGATTTGAAGTATCACCCAGAAAAGGCAAACGTAGTGGCAGATGCCTTAAGTCGGAAGGCTTTAGTTAAGGCCGAGGTGATGATGCATACTTGTGGTTTGTATGAGAAATTTAGGGATCTTAATCTCAATGTCACTGAGGTGGATGGTGGCAATTGGTTGCATAAGCTGGAAATCACGTGCGACCTGCGGTCTAGGATTGCACAGGCTCAGAGTATGGATTTGGACCTCCAGAGGAGGGTTGGTCAATCAGAGTTTTCTATGGCATCAGACGACATACAATTGTTTGAAGGAAGGGTTTGTGTTCCAAACGATGCAGACCTGAAGAGATTAATTTTGGAGGAAGCCCATAAGAGCAATTTTAGCATTCATCCGGGTGCCACTAAGATGTACCAAGACTTGAGAAAGGTTTATTGGTGGCCTGACATGAAAACCGATATTGCGGAATTTGTGGCACGACGCATTGTGTTTCAGCAAGTGAAGATTGAACACCAAAGGCCTGCAGGGATGCTTGAACCTTTGGAGATTCCTCAGTGGAAGTGGGAAGAGATAACCATGGACTTTGTGAGTGGAATACCTCGCACCCAGCGGGGGCATGGCTCGATTTGGGTAATTGTAGACCGGTTAACCAAGTCTGCTCATTTCTTGCCGGTTAAGTCCACATACAGAGCCTCTTAGTATTCTGAATTGTTTGTTGCAGAGATTGTGAAACTGCATGGCGTTCCAACTAGTATTGTGTCGGATAGAGACCCAATCTTTACCTCACATTTTTGGAAGGCTTTTCAGAGGGCTTTGGGAATGAGACTAAAAATGAGTACGTCTCATCATCCTCAAATGGATGGTCAGTCCGAAAGGACTATCCAGACATTGGAGGACATGCTACGTGCGTGCGTTTTAGAAGATGGAGGAAGTTGGAATAACCACTTGCCTTTGATTGAGTTCTCTTACAACAATAGTTACCATTCCAGCGTGGGGATGGCACCTTATGAGGCCTTGTACGGCAGGAAGTGCAGAACGCCGTTATGTTGGGCTGACATCGGAGATAAGAGAATCTTGGGACCGAAGATTATTCATGAGACCACCCTGAAGATTAAGTTTATTCAAGATAAGATGAGAACTGCGCAGAGCCGTCAGAAAATTTATGCAGATAAGAGGTGAAGGGCTTTAGAGTTCGAAGAAGGGGATCATGTGTTCCTGAAGGTTACACCTAAGTTGGGTTTACGTGGAGCTTACAGAATGAATAAGCTTTGTCCGAGGTTTATTGGGCCATTTTAGATACTCAAACATGTCAGATCGGCAGCTTATCAGTTGGCATTACCACCGACTATGTCTGGGTTAAATGACGTGTTCCACGTGTCACAATTGAGAAGATTCATTCCCGATCCATTCCAGCTAGTAAAATTAGAAACTATAGACTTGAAGTCAGACTTGACATTTCAGCCTGAACCAAAGCAGATTGTCAATCATGATGTCAAGTCCTTGAGGAACAAAGAGATTCCAATTGTTAAGGTGGTCTGGAAGGGTTCTCCCGACAGTGAAGCTACGTGGGAGCTAGAATCAGAGATGCAGAAGAGCTATCCGTATCTATCCTCAGGTAAATTCTAAATTTCAAGGACGAAATTTCTTTAAGGGGGTAGAGTGTAACATCCCGCTTAAGACTTAATTATTTATCAGTGTCGGGATGATGTGTCTGAAACGTTTTAAGGAAAAAGGGCATTTTGGTAAAAAGAGCATGAGGCTATATAAAGCCCAACAAACTCTTTTTCTCTCATTTTCTTCCTTCCTCCCTCTCTCATCAGAATTTTTCCCCTTCCATTTCTCTCTACTATATCACACTGTCCCTCTCCATTGCCTCAATGATCATCAGATTAGCCAAAAGAATCCACATTCAAGCTTTGCATATCAATCCCCATCGCAATTAATTCCTAAGGCAAGCTTCAATCTCCCCATTTCTGTCCAACTCCAGCCACGCCATCATCTTCATCATTCTTGGTGTCATAATGTTTAAGCTGTTGAAACTTCATGCATGTTTGGGTTGGAACTGATTGGGTTGGAACTGATTGTGGGTATTTTGGTGTTTAGAAGCAAGATCAAGTTTGGAGCTAGGGCTTTGGGGAGGAACCAGAGCAAACAAGGTGAGTTCCTTTAGTTTAAAACCCACCTTGGGTTAGTTTGGGTGAAAATCCATTACTTAGAAAAAGTTTGATATTCAGTACCCAATCTTTAATGCATGTTAATTCCTTGTTTACCCATGAGTTAATCCGTCTTTTTGCTATTGAAAATCATTCCTAATGCTGTTAGAAGGCCTGGGTAAGCTTGGATAAGA
The DNA here is from genome assembly GCA_018208015.1 of Medicago ruthenica. Classification (NCBI taxonomy): domain Eukaryota; kingdom Viridiplantae; phylum Streptophyta; class Magnoliopsida; order Fabales; family Fabaceae; genus Medicago; species Medicago ruthenica. Next base: position 25,150,251 of record CM031373.1, on the reverse strand, counting down.
CAAAATGGAGAAAAATCATGTTTTTAGGACTTTCCTGTACTGTCATGCTCGCTACAGCGAGCTGGAGCTCGTTGCAGCGAGCACAACATTTTTGCTTCAGGTTCATCTCGCCATAGCGAGGGCTAGCTCGCCCCAGTGAGGCTTGACAGTTTCATCTTGAGCTGTTGAGCTCCGTTAAGTGAGCTGGTGCGCGTTAGGCGAGGCTTTTTGCAACCGTTTTATATGAAAACCGTATTTTCCTAAGAAATACCATTTTGACGTATCCACAAAGGCTTTAACAGATAAAATTACGGGTGAACAAGGATAAGGCAATGCATTATAGTTGAGAGAGTTATTGTTTATGTAGTAAATAATTATATTATTTGGGTAGTCCACTGACCCGGGACATTTTAGGTGTTAAAGACGGGACCACTACGTCTTTAACCTCAGGATATAATAGTTATCAGAATACCCTAAGTTGTGCTTTCTGTTGTTCACGCCAGTGGGACACGGAAGGTTCACATATCATTTTAGAGTTAATTAATATATCAGTTCAGACGTGTTTCCCATTGTTCACGCCAGTGGAACACGGGAAGTTCACGTAGCAGATCATAAATTAATTAAAATATATCAGTTAAGTCGTGTGTCGTTGTTATTCACGCTACTGGGATACGGGAGGTTCACGCCAGTGGGACGGGGCATTCCACAAGGGTGACCCGCACGACGACAAAAGGTGTCCGGTGACTAGCCTCAGATAGGAGTTTTAACCGGTTATCAGGAGAATGTATTTCGGGGTTACTCCACTCGTATGCATTCCGTAAAATGAACCAAGATAATAATTGTTTGTTACACGCTAACTCTTCTAACTGTAATAAGACAAGAATTATGATATAACATTAAAGTACAGATAGTAATCTAGTCTTCCCGGATTACTCAGTGAAGCAGACAAGAACCGTATAAACCCAGAATGGGTTGAGTTTAGAATATGGCAATCGTAGGTCTCCCCGAGGTTGCCAGCAGCCTTGGATAGGTGGAACTCACTGAAACATTATGTCTCATCCCAATCCTTTTGATTTTCAGGTACTCAGGTAGCACACATCAATGGTAAGGAGAAGGCTACCGATTGATCGTGCTAGTTTTATGTTCTGACCTATGTTATAATATTATGTTATGTACTCGGATATCCATTTTATGTAGTATCATGTACCAGACTACTTTAGATATTTTGTACTCTCCAGTTAGTACATGTATATTTTCAGACATGTTATGTATTATATATATCTGATGTAATGACTTTTGTTATGCATATGTATGTTATTCAGACATAAATTTTTGTATTGTAGTTTTAATGTATCCATTACGAAATTTAACGCTTGTATGAGATCCTAGGCAATCTCATTATGGGTGTTACAAATAGTCATTCGAAAATTCTTTGATGAAACTGGAAGTATCCGTTGATTCTTATTGCCCTTGAAGTTCTTTGTCTGTTTCTACACGTGGTTAGTAGAAGACAAAATTGTGCTCAGATCCTTTGATGTTTAGGTCTCAAATGCTTCTGAAGTCTGAAGGTGTTGGATATTTTGTTGTTGGCTTCATGTTTGCTAAAATCAAATACAGAAGCAATTTGTGCTTCAGAAGCTGAAATCTCAAGGAGTATGTCTTCAGAAGTTAAAATGTGTCTTCAGAAGCTGGAAGCAGAACTTCAGAAGCTGGTACCGTTCGTCAGAAGCTGAACTGGTCTTCAGACGCACTGTTCAGACGCTGACTTTCGTTGACCTTCAGACACATTGTTCAGACGCTGACTTTCGTTGACCTTCTGAAGCTGCATTTCAGAAGCTTGTTTTTTGCATTTAATCTTTGCGCCTTGGATTTTATTTGTTGAAGATTTATTCAAGCTTTGTTTCTAGAAGACTGTTGCGCAAGATTTGTTCAGAAGTTTGTTTTCACACAAGATTTGTTCTGAAGATTTGTTTCAGTTATTCGTGAATATATTTTCAAAGAAATCTTTGGAAAATATATTTCTGAATAAATAAGAGCTTCTATTTGCTTCTAAAGAATTCTGGGATTATATCTTTGAAGATTTGGTTCAAGAATTATGTGATGTTGAAGATTATAAATAGAAGACGTTGCTATTGAGGAAGTGGATCTCAAGAATTCAAAAAGAGCCTTAGTGTTTTGAGTCTGTGAGCTGTTGCTCTGGCTTGGCACCGAACTGGGTTAACAAATCATCTGTGTTATTTACTATCTGTCCTGTTTATTTCTGCTTCTGAACTACTATTTTCATACTCTGTTTTACGGTTCAGAACCAGGATCTGCCAGAATTTCAATTGGTATCAGAGCAGGCACCCTACCTGTATTTGGGTGAGCTCCAGGGAAGATATTTTTTTCTGGTATAATGAAGATGAAGACAGGATCTGATGAGAAAAGCAGTCAATCCAAAGGTGTTCAGTGCCATGAATGTGAAGGATATGGTCCCATTAAAACAAAATGTGTCCTATACCTCAAGAGACAAAAGAAAAGCTTGGCTGTTTCTTGGTCTGACAACTCAGAAGGAGAAGATAATAAGTCTGCTAAGCTTGTTGCTGCCTTTACTGGTAAATGCATGACTGATAATGAAGATATGGTTTCAGAAGCATCATCAGAGTCTGAAGAATCATCTGATGCTGAATCCAGTGATGAAGAACTTGCTACCTATTACAAAGAACCTGCTGAGTTTTGCAAGAAGTTGCATGTTCAATTTAAAGAAGTGTGCAAGCTGATGGAAGAACAAAAGAGAACTATCAGTCAACTTCAGTCTGAAAGAAGAGAACATCTAGCACAAATCTCTGATCTCAAAGATGAGGTAACCCAGCTGAACTCTCAACTTGAAATTTTGAAGAAACAAGTTAGAATGTTAAACACTAGTACTGATGTGTTAGAAGAGATTTTGGAGAGTCAGACTCAAGGGAAACCTAATGGTATAGGATTTGAGGATAGGACTCTGAACAAGAAACAACAAAATCCAGCTACAAGGCTCAATGCAGGTGTTAAACCATGTGATTCAATGATGAATAAACCTAAGTTGGAACACCAGAACCAACCTCAGGGATCTAAAGACAAGAAGGCATCTCGTCCTTGGGTATGTCATCACTGTGGTAAAAAGGGGAACATAAAACCATTTTGTTACAAGCTGCATGGATACCCCAAGCACTTTCAACAAAGAAAACCTCATGTTCAATCAAAGGTCAGCCATACTTTTGTTCAAGTTAGAAAAGTGGAACCAGTTGTGAAGAAAACCAATGTCAAGAAAGAATGGAGACCAAAATGTGCAAGTGTTGCTCAGAGGCTGAACAAAAGGAAAGGAAAGGATGTTGCTGCTGACAGCAGGCCCACTCCTGTAGCTAAGAAGAGTTCTGTTGCTGGACCATCTAAAGTCTGGAGGAAGGTTGTGATTCCTGTCCCAAGCAAGAAGGCACTAAAAAGAAAGGAAATGGATCCTTGTGAGTCTGAGTATAATGTTGAGCAAGACATCATGAAGAGAATTGCTAATCTTGAGAAGCAGATTGCTGGGAAGAAGATTCTGAATGTGCCTGAAGCACACATCAACTGAGCAGCATCTGATGTTGTGTCTAATGAACACTAAACAACTTTTGATGCTGAGTCTGAAGACTGTCAAGTTATGTCCTGGATTTCATTTTGTGTTTCTGGTCTGCAAGTGTGATGTACTCTGCAGTTTTGTTTTGTTCTTCTGTGTGTGGATACTATGTGGTTCTGATCCTGATGTTGGTGTTGTGATGTGATGGTTTTGATGCTGAGTCTGATGTGGTTCTTTGTGTGCTGTTCTGAGTTGTGCTAGTTATAAACTCTGAATAGTTTTCTGTGATGTGCTTATGCTCTGTTACTTATGTTTCTCTGCTCCTAGTGATTGCTGGTTGTTTTGTCAACATTGTTTGGCTAAAAAGGGGGAGAAATATGTATGTCTGTTTCAGAAGCTGTTCACCAGTTCAGGGGGAGTTGAAGTTTCTGATATTGATCTATTTCAGGGGGAGTTCCTGAGTATCTGTCCAGAGGTAGTTCAAGGGGAGTATATGTGATAACATAGCATTTTATCCGCTGCTGACTCTGTTGCTACATTTGTGTTGTGTACTTCATGGTTGCGTTCTTTGTTGTGTGAAGAATTTGCTTGTTGCTATGCTCAAATTGATTTTAGCCAAAAATTTGCCAAAGGGGGAGATTGTTGGATATTTGGTTGTTGGCTTCATGTTTGCTAATATCAAATAGACAAGCGATTTGTGCTTCAGAAGCTGAAATCTCAAGGAGTATGTGTTCAGAAGCTAAAATGTGTCTTCAGAAGCTGGAAGCAGAACTTCAGAAGTTGGTATTTTTCATCAGAAGCTGAACTGGTCTTCAGACGCACTGTTCAGACGCTGACCTTCAGACGCACTGTTCAGACGCTGACTTTCGTTGACCTTCAGATGCACTGTTCAGACGCTGACTTTCGTTGACCTTCAGAAGCTGCATTTCAGAAGCTTGTTTTTTGCATTTAATCTTTGCGCCTTGGATTTGATTTGTTGAAGATTTATTCAAGCTTTGTTTCTAGAAGACTATTGCGCAAGATTTGTTCAGAAGTTTGTTTTCACACAAGATTTGTTCTGAAGATTTGTTTCAGTTATTCGTGAATATATTTTCAAAGAAATCTTTGGAAAATATATTTCTAAATAAATAAGAGCTTCTATTTGCTTCTAAAGAATTCTGGGATTATATCTTTGAATATTTGGTTCAAGAATTATGTGCTGCTGAAGATTATAAATAGAAGACGTTGCTATTGAAGAAGTTGATCTCAAGAATTAAAAAAGAGCCTTAGTGTTTTGAGTCTGTGAGCTGTTGCTCTGTTTTTCTGTGCACCACTCATGTGTTAGAGTTGGTTGTTTGTTATTGAGTTGTAATCACTCAAAGCTTTTAAGCAAGAGTGATTGTCTTTCTGTTTTGAAGAGTGTCTACGTATTTGATTTGTTTGAGAGTCTGATAATCACTGGGCTGTGATTACTTGATTAGGAAGTAAGTGGGATCTTATATCTAGGAGTTCCTAGGTAGAAGTCTATACGGGTAGTGATTAAGTGATAAGGCTGGGAACAGGGGCTGTGTCTTGAGTCTTTGAATTGATACTACTTAGTGGATTTCCTTCCTGGCTTGGTAGCCTCCAGATGTAGGTGAAGTTTGCACCGAGCTGGGTTAACAAATCATCCGCGTTATTTACTTTCTGTCCTGTTTATTTTTGCTTCTGAACTGCTATTTTCATACTCTGTTTTGTGGTTCAGAACCAGGATCTGTCAGAATTTCAATTGGTATCAGAGCAGGCACCCTACCTGTATTTGGGTGAGCTCCAGGGAAGATATTTTTTTTCTGGTATAATGAAGAAGAAGACAGGATCTGATGAGAAAAGCAGTTAATCCAAAGGTGTTCAGTGCCATGAATGTGAAGGATATGGTCACATTAAAACAAAATGTGTCCTATACCTCAAGAGACAAAAGAAAAGCTTGGCTATTTCTTGGTCTGACAACTCAGAAGGAGAAGATAATAAGTCTGCTAAGCTTGTTGCTGCCTTTACTGGTAAATGCATGACTGATAATGAAGATATGGTTTTAGAAGCATCATCAGAGTCTGAAGAATCATCTGATGCTGAATCCAGTGATGAAGAACTGGCTACCTATTACAAAGAACCTGCTGAGTTTTGCAAGAAGTTGCATGTTCAATTAAAAGAAGTGTGCAAGCTTATGGAAGAACAAAAGAGAACTATCACTCAACTTCAGTCTGAAAGAAGAGAACATTTAGCACAAATCTTTGATCTCAAAGATGAGGTAACCCAGCTGAACTCTCAACTTGAAAATGTGAAGAAACAAGTCAGAATGTTAAACACTAGTACTTATGTGTTAGAAGAGATTTTGGAGAGTCAGACTCAAGGGAAACCTAATGGTATAGGATTTGAGGATAGGACTCTGAACAAGAAACAACAAAATCCAGCTACAAGGTTCAATGCAGCTGTTAAACTATGTGATCTAATGATGAATAAACCTAAGTTGGAACACCAGAACCAACCTCAGGGATCTAAAGACAAGAAGGCATCTCATCCTAGGGTATGTCATCACTGTGGTAAAAAGGGGCAAATAAAACCATTTTGTTACAAGCTGCATGGATACGCCAAGCACTTTCAACAAAGAAAACCTCATGTTCAATCAAAGGTCAGCCACACTTTTGTTCAAGTTAGAAAAGTGGAACCAGTTGTGAACAAAAGCAATGTCAAGAAAGAATGGAGACCAAAATGTTCAAGTGTTGCTCAGAGGCTGAACAAAAGGAAAGGAAAGACTGTTGCTGCTGACAGCAAGCCCACTCCTGTAGCTAAGAAGAGTTCTGTTGCTGGACCATCTAAAGTCTGGAGGAAGGTTGTGATTCCTGTCCCAAGCAAGAAGGCACTAAAAGGAAAGGAAGTGGATCCTTGTGAGTCTGAGTATAATGTTGAGCAAGACATCATGAAGAGAATTTATGATCTTGAGAAGTAGATTGCTGGGAAGAAGATTCTGAATGTGCCTGAAGCACACATCAACTGAGCAGCATCTGATGTTGTGTATAATGAACACTAAGCAACTTCTGATGCTGAGTGTTGTACCCTAATTTTGTCCCAAGCCTTTTTTCAAAAAAACAATTTAAAAAAAAACAAAAAAAAAAGAAAAGTCAAAGTCAACAAAAAGTCAACAAAAAAGTGAACATTTCTGAAATGAGGACTTCGCAGAGCAAAGTCCCCTTCGCTCTGCGAAGTCTGCGAATTTTTTGCAGATTTTTTAATCTCTTTGATTTATTTCATTTTTGTAATTATTATTATTACATATCATTTTTATTATTGTTTTTATCATCATTCATGGCTATTTAAGCTCAGCAAAGCAAGAATTGGAGCATTTGCCATTAAAGCCAAGGAAAGAAGCTTTTTCTTCCAACCTAGCATGTGCCAATCAAGTTGGCTTGCCCTTGGGCAGCTCTTGTCCCTCCCAGTGGACCTGCTACTGACCCTAAGGTTGCCAGCCACCAGCTTGTTGATTTTCTTCCTGCTTTCTCCCCCAAAACCAGTCAAACCCAGCTGGTTTTGCTTGCCCAAAAGCCATGAGTGCTGCCCTGTTTTCAGCAGCTTTTCTTCCTCTTCACACTAGCCCACATGTTGCCTTTTGTTTCCCCCAACCTCTGCACATCACAGTGCATGTTTTTATTGCTTAACCCTCAAGATTGCAAGGACCAATCCCAAGGGACAGCCAATTGCAAACCAACCTTGAATTAATGGCTGGATTTGGCTAAGCCTTGACCATTGCAGCATGGCAGGGTCACCTCTTCACTATTGCATAAAATGCAAAGTAATTTAGCCTGATCCTAGCCCACAAATCAGCTGGATTTTGGGGATTTCTCATGATGACAATTGATTTGGTTTTGGCCTATAAATAGGAAGCAATGCATAACCATTTCACACACTTACACACTTACTTAGACTTACAAGCACTGAGAAAACACTAGAAAAAACCAGCATTTGAACACTAGAAACAGCACTAAACACATAGCAAAAACCAGTTCAATCACAAATCTTTACACAAGTTCATTGCTCTTTTTTAACAACATTCAAACCTTGCAATAAACTTCAACCATTCAAGGTTCCTTTCACTTCCTTGCAGCAAAAGATTTGCTAGGAGTTCTGTAAGTTTTCTGGAATCCTTATCTTTCATTTAGAGTTGCGCTTGCATCTTTAAATTTGTTCAAATCCATTTTGCTCTAAAAAACCCCTTTTGAATTTCAAAAGAAATCCCAAGGTTTGCAAAACATTCAAACTGGTTTGTCCAGCTCTTTTTATTTCTAAATCTCAAAGCTTTTCACTCCCCTAAAGGTTCTGAGATTGTTCAGAAGTTGCTTCTGAACAGCAGTTTAGAAGCAGCTTCTGAACTCAAAATTTCGCATTGTTCGTAGTGCGAAGCTCTGGTCGCAGTGCGACCATGACAGAACTCAGAATCTGAGTTTAGGCTCCCAAACAGCCAAACCAAGAACTCAGAACCTAAGAGGATTGAAATTCATTTTATCCAAACCATAACAAGGATCTTGCATAATATTGAAGGATTCACAAGTTCGAGCAACACTTTTTGGATAACTTGCAAAACAAGTTACGTTCACAAACTTTCAAAACAAACTTGAGCAATAAGCTAAGTTCATCATTTTCAAAACCAAACTTGAACAAGAACCTTGTTCATGATTTTCAAATCAAACAAGAACTTAAGCTGAACTTGTTCACTTTTCAAAACTTTTAAACTTGAGCCGAACTTGTGCGTTTTTTCACAATTTGTTAAAACCTTTTCATTTTGGGTTCCAAACCAAGTGTTTTGATAAACTTTGGGATTTCTTAAAATTCAACCACAAAACTTGAATGAAAAAGGGATGGTTTGACGTATGTCTCTCCATTGCCCCGATTGAACGAATGCGTGACGTATGTCTCGTCGTTCGGACAATCGTCATTCCATTTTCAACGCATCCGACCACACCAAACCAATTCTTGGCCCTTTGTGGTCAATTTGAACCTTTTGGTCCCACGTGGCCATTTGATTCAATTCCTCAACTCGTTTGAGTCACCTTGGTCAATGTTCGACTCGTTCGAGTCCATTGTACCTTTTCTTGATCCGTTGGATCAATCGAACCCTTCTCGACTCGGTTGAGTCACTTTGGTCAATGATCGACTCGTTCGAGTCCATTGTACCCTTTCTTGATCTCGTCGGATCAATCGAACCTTTTTCCCCAACGGACATGTTTTATCTATTCTAAGCGCGATTTCAAACAAACGCTTAAGCCTCCCATGCGCGAGCATACAAGCTACGTTTAATCGTAAGAATTCGATCAAAACATCGTTCATTAAAAATAACCAACATATACGTTTTTCTACCAAAGAACTACGTACGCTTTGAATTCTCCGTCTACCGGGAGATACGTAGGAGCAAGATCGTCGTATTGTCAAGCACAATAATAAAAAACAAACTTTTTCCCTTTTCATCATATTTTCTTTTTCCCTTTTACATAGACAAGCATGCACGCAAAACATTTAAAAACATTTTAAGCTTTAGCTAAATAGGAGGTTCCCGTTGAGTACAACGGACGTAAGGGGTGCTAATACCTTCCCCTTGCGTAATCGACTCCCGAACCCGATAATGGTTGCGATGACCAATCCTTTCCTCATCGTCAAGGGTTTTATTATCGTTTCCCTTTAAAATAAAAAATTTAAGGGTTTATCAACGTTCCCTTTAAACAAAAACTTTGGTGGCGACTTCACAACAGCCTTCCGAGCGTTCGTACACGTCTCGGAAGATTGCGCGTTTTTAACGAGAGCGCACAGCTGGCGACTTCACTGGGGACCCTCTCCTCACTAGCGAGTCAAGCCTATCCTATTTAGTTTTTAAGCTAAATGTTTTTATGTTTTTTTGTGCATACTTTTATTTCATTGTTTATGTCATTCTCTTGCTTTATGTTTATAACTGCTTTATATTGCTTTATATTCATATTGTATATATCAATTGCGGGGATGTTACTTGAGCGATGTTACTCCACATTGTTCGGGTTAATGCCGAACGTGTGAGGCTCTCTACCCGAGCTTGAGAAAAAATTAAGTTAGGAAGGGGTTGTGAGCGGAAGCCCGCGTTGACGTATGTCCGTGAGGTAGGATGCCAAATCCCGCCTAGAGGAGATTTTCACTTGGAATGAATTGAAGTCATGCGAAGTTCGCAATCGACGACCTTAATTCAATGTGAGATCCGTGAATCTAGGGACCTTTTTAGAAAATCTCATCTCTAGAGCCTACACGTGAGGAAGGGGGGAAGTTCCGAACCTTCGTATACCACACATTTGCATCCATTTGCATTCATGAAAAATAATTTTCGCATATCATTTTGCTTTATAGGAATTTAAAAAGAACAACCAAATATTAGCAAAGAGAAATATGGATTCCGGGAATAGAAATACGCTCGCTTTTAAGATCAAGGCTCCTAAAGTGGAAAGTTTGTTAGCTTTAAGTAAAAGGCTCTCTTCGGTCAACAAGAGTATTTTCGAAGCAAGTTATGGGCTAATACTTGATCTCCTACCCGTGAAGATTGATTCAACGGCTCTAACCACTTTGGCTCAATTCTTCGACCCACCTCTCCGGTGCTTTATCTTTCAAGACTTCCAATTAGCTCCAACCTTGGAAGAATTTGAGAAGATTTTGGGTAGTAGCATGAAAGACCATGAGCTCTACCTTGGTTCGGGAAAAGACCCTACATTAGAGGCCATCGCCGAATCCTTATACCTTAATGTCCAAGAAGTAGCATCTAACTTGGAAATTAGAGGAAACATTAAGGGATTCACAAGAAAGTTCTTGGATACCAAAGCTCGGAATTTGTTAACTAGCAAAGAGGGAAAAGCATTCAACGCCATCCTAGCCCTTTTGGTCTACGGGATCTTTTTATTCCCCAACATGGACGATTTCATAGACTTTCCGGCTTTAGAGGTGTCATGACTAAAAATCCGGTTCCCACGATTTTGGCGGATTTTTATCTTTCCCTCTATTCTAGGCATGAACAAGGGAGGGGACGCACAATTTCTTGTTGTACTCCTTTGGTGCAAGCTTGGTTGATGTCCCACATTCCAAGAAGCCGAGACTTTGTGGAAAACCGGGCCAAACTCAAGTGGTCGCAACGGACGACCACTCTCGCCGAGAAGGATATCCTTTGGTTTTCTCCAAATTTAGAGGACCCGAAAATCATCCTTAGTTGCGGGGATTTCCCTAATGTACCCCTCATTGGTACTAAGGGATGTATCAACTACAATCCGGTCCTCTCTCTCCGACAACTAGGTTATTCAATGGAAGACAAACCCAATGACCTTTTGTTGGAAGCTTTCTTTTTAAGGGAAGGAGACCGAGACCCGGCATTGCTAGAAAGAATCCGGGGAGCTTGGAGCCAAGTGCGCAAAGGAAAGGTTGGCAAGAGGAATTGCGTGGCCAAACCTCTTTATACTCAATGGGTGAAGGAGAGGGTTAAAACAATCAAGCTACCCTTTGTGGTCATATGCCCTCCAAAACCTCCTACACCTAAGCCCAGCACGACCATTCCCAACAAAGAAGCGGAGGAACTCAAAGCTAAAATTCGAGAACTCCAAAACAAAAATGGAGAGTTAGAATTGAAGCACCTCCAAGCTTTAGGAGAAATCACTAGGACAAAGAGAGATCGGGATGAAGCGACAAATTCTCTCCTAGTGTGCCAAAAGCGGCTAAAAATCTCCGAGGGGAAGAGAGATTGGATAGGAGGCGGCTTGGTTAGTGCGGATGCCAAGCTTGTGGCCAAGGACGAAGAATTAGAAAGAGTCTTGCATTCCAACCAAGAGCTCAAAAAGTTCGGCGAGCTAGCCATCGAAGCTCAACGAAAATGGAGATTGAAATTTCAAGAGAAAAATCAACAACTCCAAGAAGTCGTCAAGGACTATAAAGAGCAGCTGCAAGCCGAACGCGTCCAATGGCAAAGACATGAGAGCCTTTCTCATCAAGGGAGGCTAAAATGCAATCGTCTCGAAGCGGACATCAAGAAATTCGAAGAATACTTCGACAAGATTGCAAGAGCACACGGGGACCATATTGCACAACTACACGATGAAATTAGAAGTGCAAATGTCAAGCTAGACCAATGCAAGGAAGTGATTGAGTTTGTATGGCAAGACGCCACCCTATTAAGTGAGGATTTCACTAAATTGGTTGCATTCTCGAACTTGGTCATCACCCAACTTCCAAAGAAGCTAGCGAAGGCCGAGATGGTCATGCCTTACTTTGTCATCCCTACGGAGATCCAGAAGTTTATGAAGTTCTGCAAGGACACCGTAGACTTCTATAGGGAAGAAATGGACAAAGCCGAAAAGCGAGCGGCTATTTGATTTGTATTAGCATTAGTTACACTTTGTAAACAAATGTTATCTAATCAAATAATATTTTGAAGCATTATCAATTTCCCGGTCTTTAATATTTCTAATTGCTAATATTAATTGTGCGCCTTTAAATTTCCTCGTAAAGCAAAATAAAAAAAAAACGCATGTTTTTGCATACTCATCGCATACATACATTCACATGCATCTGCATGCATTTTTCATAAAAGAAAAACACTCATTCATTTCCCTAAAAACAGTTCAAAGCAATCATAGCCAGAAAACCCAAAAAGCCCTCGGTCCAAGAGCCAGATCTCCAACACTCGTACGGAACACGAGCCAACAAGCAAAGGACCATGGATAATTTGGAACAAACTCAAGAGGCTTTGAGAGAAGAGGTTGATGACATGAAGGGGAAGATGGATCAAATGCTAGAGTTAATTCAAACTCTATCAGCCCGAGAGAGTAACCCTCGTCCAACGGCGGATGCAGCCAATGTGCAATGGCCTCCTTATGGTTTACCTCTAGGATATACTCCACCACTTGAAAATGAGGGCCATGTGCCACCTCCACCACCACCGCTTACAATCCCCGTTAGGAACGAAGAGCGTCGTCCTCAAGGAAATTCCACTGCTCAGCATGAGGTTATTTCTCATAATGTGGAAGATAATCAGCCAAGACATTCTGCTCCCGACACCACCCACCAAGACAACGATACCGCCCAAATGTATCGAGTTTTGGAAGAAAGGTTAAAAGCTGTCGACGGATCCAGCTCATACGGTGCCCACAATGCTTTGGACATGTGCCTAGTGCCCGACGTGGTAATCCCTCCAAAATTCAAAGTACCGGAGTTCAAGAGGTACAAAGGAATTCAATGCCCTAGGAACCATCTACAGATGTTCTGTAGGAAGATGGCAGCTTACGCAACGAACAAGAAACTCATGGTACATGTGTTTCAAGATAGTTTGAGCGGAGCGTCATTGGATTGGTACATGCAACTTGAGCGTACCCACGTCCAAACTTGGAAGGACTTAGCCGATGCTTTCTTAAAGCAATACAAATACAATTTGGACATGGCACCAAATAGGATGCAGTTGCAGAACCTCGTACAAAGAAGCAACGAGTCCTTCAAGGAGCATGCTCAAAGGTGGAGAGAACTAGCTTCTCGCGTACAACCACCATTGTTGGAAAGGGAGCTTGTCGATACCTTCATGGGCACACTTCAAGGCCCATATTATGACAAAATGATTGGAAGCACATCTTCTGGCTTTTCCGATCTAGTCATAATTGGTGAAAGAATAGAGGACGAAGTAAAGAAGGGAAAGATCCAAGGCCCTCTAGAAACTCAAAGTGGAGCTAGGAGACCCCCCAGCAACTTTCATAAAAAGAAAGAGGGGGAGACGAATGCTGTTCTAGTGGGACCATCTTGCCCACCATCAAATCAAATGCCTCACTACAATTATCCATATGTGGCAGCAGCAGCAGCTCAAGGGCATTACTCACCTCAAGTAATTCCCACGACTCCACCTCGACAACCAGCAGTGTTGCCTCAACAAAATCGGCAGCAACAACAAGGCGGGTACCCATCAAGGAACCAAACGGGCCCGAGGAATAACTATCACAATGTACAGTTTGATCCTGTACCCATGCCATACGGTCAGATCTTGCCTTATTTAATCCAAAAGGGAATGGTTGAGATAAAACCACTACCAACTTTGGTGCCACCATATCCACCTTGGTATGATGCAAACGCAAGATGCGAATACCACGCGGGGTCCCCGGGGTAGAACATTGAGGGTTGTAAAGCACTCAAATACAAGGTCCAGAGTCTCATTGACCGGAAGCTGTTATCCTTCAAGGAGGAGAATCCCAATGTAAAAAATAATCCATTGCCAGGGCATGCGGGTCCCTCTGTAAACGCGGTGGAAGAACAAGAGGACTTTGGCCCAATCAAGGAAGTAGCCAACGTAAAGACTCCCCTGTCAGTCATAAGGGAGCGATTAACCGGTTTTGGTTTGTTTGAGGAGATGCACGCCGACTGCGAAGCCTGCAAAATCAACCCGGACAAGTGCGGAAAATTGAAGAGTTGTCTTCAAGAGCTAATGGACCAAGGTTGGATCCAAATGGGCTATATAAAGGATAGCACGGAAGTTGCTACCTTGGAGTCTCATGACCCAGAACCTCTCGAAATCCTATACCAAAGGAGAGAGGTACCAATACCTATACAGCCCATAACATTCCATGTACCTGCACCCTTCTCTTTTGAAAGCACGAAGAAGGTACCATGGAACTACCAACCTGTGGCCTATGTGGAGGGAAAACCACTAGCAAAAATTGAATCCAACATCACTAACATTACCGGTGTTGGAGGAATGACAAGAAGTGGAAGAGTCTTCGCTCCGAAAGAACTCGGGGAGACACCAGCCGTACTACCGAGAGAGCCGCTCAAAGAAAAGAGCGTGGAAGAAAATGAGAACCAAGCGGGACCCTCTCAAAAGGCAACACCACAAAAGGAGGCCGAGGAGTTCTTAAGGGTAATGCAAAAGAGCGAGTATAAGATCATTGACCAATTGGGTCAAACTCCCTCCAAGATCTCCATGTTATCCCTACTACTAAGCTCGGAAGCACACCGAGAAGCATTACTACAGATCCTCAGTGAGGCACATGTCACCAAAGACATCCCTGAAGACCAATTCGACGGGATAGTCGCAAATATTACCTCGAGTAGGTACTTGGGTTTCAACGACGATGAGCTACCCGACGAGGGGCATATTCATAACCGCGCCTTACATATTTCCGTAAAATGCATGGACCACATCCTCTCTCGAGTGTTAGCGGACACGGGGTCATCATTGAATTTCATGCCCAAAACTACCCTCCTAAAGCTATCATGTGAAGGGACAGTAATGAAGCCAAGCGCTTTGGTAGTAAAAGCTTTCGATGGGTCAAGAAGAGCCGTCATACGGGAGATCGACCTACCAGTCCAAATCGGGCCTAAGGTTTTCTCTATTACCTTCCAAGTCATGGATATTAATCCAACTTACAGTTGTCTTCTCGGACAACCATGGATTCACATCGCCGGAGCCATCACCTCTACCCTACACCAAAAACTTAAGTTCATTGTCGATAACAAGATGATTGTAGTTTCCGGGCAAGAGGATATGATGGTAAGCCATCTGTCGTCGTTCTGATATATAGAAACGGACGAAGAAGCTGTGGATGTTCCCTTCCAATCTTTGGAAGTGGCGAATGTCGTGATTTTGAGCTCAAAGCCCAAGACAGAGGCTAGGACAGCCATGTCATCATGGAGGGCAATAAGAGAAGTTCTAGAAGAGAGCAGACCCACCGGATGGGGCAAATTAGTGGACATACCGGAGAAGAAAAATCGCTTCGGTTTGGGATATCATCCATCAGTCAAAACCTCCTCAAAGCCTCCAAAGCAAAGGATCCTCCCCATTTTGGAAACATTTGTCAGTGCGGGTTTTATCAATGAAGAGCAAGTGGCTCTGCTTGAAGACGTGGATGAAGACATGCCTGATTTGGTGTACCATTGTGCTTCGGATGAAGCTTTGAACAATTGGAGGGCTATCGCGATTCCCGAGATCATTACCAAGCTCAAGTAATATACCATATTTGTTTTTGCTTTTAAAAAAAAAATCATTTAGCTCTGCCCAAGGCAAATGATTAGTTGTGTGGGGCCCCCATGTTTTAAAGTTATTTTCAATCATGAATAAAATCACATTTTATGTCCAATTGAGTTCTTTTTTTTCATTTTGCATTTGTTTTTAAAAAATTTTTTTGCTACAAAAAGCCTAAAATCAAATCATACTCATGCAGATCCATAAATCCACCCTCCAAAAACAACACTGCCTTAATCCCTTATGACTTCGCCAATTAATCAAACGGAAGATAATGAAGAGGACGATTATGAACCGCCTGAAGAATTGTCCAGACTTGCAAATCAAGGGGATAGGGTAATACAACCCCACCAAGAGTCAGTTGAAAAGATCAACTTGGGGACCGAAAAGGATAAGAAAGAGGTCAAAATCGGAGCCTCCCTGCAAGAGGATGTGAAGGAAAAGTTGGTTAAGCTTCCACAAGAGTATGTGGATGTATTCGCTTGGTCGTATCAAGACATGCCAGGTTTAGACCCTAACATCGTCGTACATAAGCTGCCACTCAAGCCAGAATGCCCACCAGTAAAGCAGAAATTGAGGAGAACACGACCCGACATGGCTCTTAAGATTAGAGAGGAGGTCAAAAAACAGTTTGATGCCGGCTTTTTAGCCGTAACCAAGTATCCGACATGGGTTGCCAACATTGTGCCAGGACTTGAATAAAGCAAGCCCAAAAGATGATTTCCCACTACCACATATTGACATATTGGTGGACAACACCGCCCAATTCTCAATCTTCTCCTTTATGGACGGCTTCTTGGGATATAACCAAATCAAGATGGCTCCAGAAGACATGGAGAAAACCACATTCATCACCCCATGGGGAACTTTCTGCTATAAGGTAATGCCTTTTGGATTAACAAATGCCGGGGCAACATACCAAAGAGCAATGATAACTCTTTTCCATGACATGATCCATAAGGAAATAGAGGTTTACGTCGATGACATGATTGCCAAGTCCCAAACGGAGGAGGATCATCTAGTCCATCTACAAAAGCTTTTCGAACGCCTGAGAAAGTTCAAGCTGCGCTTAAATCCTAACAAGTGCACATTTGGCGTTAGATCCGGAAAGTTATTGGGTTTCATTGTCAGCCAAAGGGGTATTGAAGTGGATCCTGACAAGGTAAAGGCCATCCAAGAAATGCCAGCGCCAAATACCGAGAAAGAGGTCCGGGGTTTCTTAGGAAGATTGAACTACATCGCTAGGTTCATCTCACACATGACAGCTACCTGCGAACCAATCTTCAAACTGCTAAGGAAAAACCAAGCCGTCCATTGGAACGAGAGTTGCCAAGAGGCGTTTGACAAGATCAAACAATACCTGCAAGAACCACCAATTTTAATACCTCCGGTTCCGGGTAAACCCCTCATCTTATACCTAACCGTGCTTGAAGGATCAATGGTTGTGTGTTAGGACAACAAGATGAAACGGGAAGAAAAGAACACGCAATCTACTACCTAAGCAAGAAGTTCACCGACTGTGAATCAAGGTATACTTCGCTTGAAAAGACTTGTTGCGCTTTAGCATGGGCTGCTCGACGCTTAAGGCAATACATGTTGACCCATACAACGTGGTTGATATCAAAGATGGATCCCATCAAGTACATCTTTGAAAAGCCTGCCCTCACAGGAAAGATAGCTCGTTGGCAAATGCTGCTGTCTGAGTACGACATCCAATATGTCACTCAAAAGGCAATCAAATGGAGTGTTTTATCCGAGCACCTTGCTCACCAGCCATTGGAGGATTATCAACCCATACAATTCGACTTCCCTGATGAAGACGTTGTAGCTTTGAATGACGAAAAGGTCACAAGCGATGATGAAGGGCCAGAACCAAGAGCTCGATGGAAGCTCGCTTTTGACGGCGCCTCAAATGCCATGGGGCACAGGATCAGAGCAGTCCTAATTTCCCCAAGAAATGGATATCAACCTTTCACAGCAAGGTTATGCTTTGACTGCACCAATAACATGGCAGAATATGAAGCATGCATCCTAGGCCTCGAAGCAGCAATTGATCTAAGGATCAAAATCCTTGAAGTATACGGTGACTCAGCCTTGGTCATCTATCAAGTCAAAGGAGAATGGGAAACAAAACATCCCAATTTGATTCCCTACCGAGCCCGGGTTATAGAGTTGATTGAGCATTTTGATGAAATCACCTTCCATCACATACCTCGAGAAGAAAATCAGGTGGCAGATGCCTTGGCTACATTATCATCAATGTACCAAGTAAATTTCCACAATGAGGCGCCGATCATAAAGATGGATCGTAGGGACAAACCGGTTGTATGTGTAGTAGTCGAAGAAGGACTTGACAACAAACCCTGGTTCTACGACATCAAGCGATACCTCAAAGAACAAGAGTATCCAGAAAATGTCTCATAAACCGACAAGAGAACCCTCAGGAGATTGGCATCCCAGTTCTTCCTCAGCGGAAACACCCTCTACAAAAGAAACTATGACATGGTCTTGCTCAGATGTGTGGATAAACATGAAGCGGACATGCTCATCAAAGAAATCCACGAGGGATCTTTTGGAACCCATGCCAACGGGCATGCAATGGCAAAGAAAATCCTAAGGGCGGGCTATTACTGGCTAACCATGGAAGCTGACTGTTTCCGCTATGCCAAAACTTGTCATAAGTGCCAAATTTACGCCGACAAGGTGCATGTGCCACCAACCCCCCTGAATGTCATGACCTCACCCTGGCCATTTTCTTTGTGGGGCATAGACATGATTGGAATGATCGAGCCCAAAGCATCAAATGGACATCGCTTCATCCTTGTTGCCATCGACTATTTCACCAAGTGGGTCGAAGCAGCTTCGTATGCAAACGTAACCAAACAAGTGGTAGCCCGATTTGTCAAAAAGGAAATCATTTGCCGTTACGGCACTCCCCACAAAATCATCACCGATAACGGGGCAAACCTGAACAACAAGACAATGAAGGAGTTGTGCAAAGACTTCAAGATCGAGCACCATAATTCCTCACCTTACCGGCCAAAGATGAACGGTGCGGTAGAAGCAGCCAATAAGAACATAAAGAAAATCATCCAAAAGATGGTGAAAACATATAAGGATTGGCACGAGATGCTTCCCTTTGCGCTACATGGCTACAGAACAGCCATTCGCACTTCAACCGGGGCAACCCCTTTTTCCTTAGTATACGGTATGGAAGTTGTGCTTCCCATTGAAGTGGAATTCCCTTCGTTACGGGTCTTGATGGAAACCAAGCTAGAAGAAGCTGAATGGGTCCAAACAAGGTTCGACCAATTGAACCTCGTAGAGGAAAAACGTCTAACAGCGTTATGTCATGGACAACTCTATCAAAGGAGACTCAAGAGGGCATTCGACAAAAAGGTCCGTCCTCGAGAATTCAAAGAAGGAGACCTAGTGCTCAAGAAGATATTACCTATCCACAAAGATCCCCGAGGGAAGTGGACTCCCAGCTATGATGGACCGTACGTGGTAAAGAAAGCCTTCCCTGGCGGAGCTTTAATCATCACCACTATGGACGGAGAAGAATTCCCACTCTCAATAAACTCCGACGCAGTCAAGAGGTACTATGCCTAAAAGAAAAGAAAAAAGAAAAGCTCGCTAAATTGAAAACCTGAAAGGGCGGTTTAGGCAATAGAGAGCGTCCTGGTAGATCGAAAACCTGAAAAGGCGGTCTAGGCAAAAATTAAGGACATCAAAAAAGGAAATACACCCCGGTGGACTAAAAACTCGAAAGAGCGGTCCAGGCAAAAGTTAGGGGCTCAAAAAGAAAAAAGGCAAAGGACTGCAACATTCAAAATCCGGACAAGATTCAAAAGGGGAGGAATCGGTCTCGTCATCATCTTTCGAAGAATTTCGAAGTCATAAGGAAAATAGCATGTGTTGTACCCAAAACAACCCTCAAACAACTTTCTTTTTGTTTTTGCTTTTTTCTTGTCTTTCTCTATCTTTTCCCCAGAGGAGTAATCACTTCTCACTTCATGTATTGTTACCTATTCAAGAAATCAAATCTGCATTGAATAAAATTCCTTTTTGTATATTTTGTGTTCTCATTTGCGCATAAAATTTTGTTTTTACTCATGATAAAAATGCATTCAAACATGGAAAGTAATAACAAAAAAAAACTTACAAAAACAAATATTGTTTTACTTGAATCTCGTAAATGTCGAAAGAATTGCGGTGATCCCCAATATTCCACCAAGAGATTCAAAGCTTGAAACGAGTTGGTCAGTCATCTTAAGACTTATGCTCTTCAGCAAAAGCAAGTGCGTAGCTCACGGCACGTGAAGCGCAAAGATCCCAAGGGTTGGAGGAACAGAATTCCCCAGTTAAAACACCCCAAACATCTTTTCCATCAACCAAGGCTGGATATCGATCATGATTCCAAAATGATCCTTATATCCCCAGCAATCTAATAAAGCCCAAATTTTATTGGCATTCCCCAGGGAGTCTCAACCCCAAAGCCCCAATCATCATTGGCATTCACAAACACAAATCCCCAGTAAGAGCCCAACCATGCTTGGCATCTACCCACATCCAAACACAGTTCCAGTAAAAGCCCGACTTTACTCGGCATCCAATCATAATCCCCAGCATCCAACATGACGTCTGTCATCCCACATATCATTCATAATACATGCATCATATCAAACTCATTCATACATGCATTCATATACGTGCATCTCATGATCATGTCATGCATTCTCAACTAGGATTCTCTAGTGAATATCACATATTCACCAACATCCATCAATCATCTCTAGTGTTCCCCAATGAACCCATTCTAGAGCTTCCCCAGTAAGTTCTCCTAGAATAACCCCAGCGGTTTTCTTCCCAATTTATCACATCCCCAAGTGACCTGCTCACGGCCATTAAGATGCCCCAGCTGAGTTTTCCCAAACAAAAATTCAGATTGAGTCTACCTCATATCATACCATATTGCATAACATATTGCATAAAACAACATGAAGCATATCATGCATCATACAATCATGTTTTCCTTTTCAACAATCTAAGTACTAGCCCCGCCTAGAGACGATTACTTTATCCCCACAGCGGTATGTTCTATTTCCCCAGAGAAGTCTAAGCACCTATTCAGGCGACGACTTGTCAAATCCAACCAAGTTGGCTTGCCCTTGGGCAGCTCTTGTCCCTCTCAGTGGACCTGCTACTGACCCTAAGGCGACGACTTTGCCAGATCCAATCACCTGATAAGGTGACGATCATGTCCGATCAGATCACCTAATTAGGTGGCGATCATTTTACCCTGTCCGATCAGATCACCTGATTAGGTGGCGATCATTTTACCCTTTCAGATCCAATCACCTGATTAGGTGACGATCATGTCCGATCAGATCACCTGATTAGGTGGCGATCATTTTACCCTTTCAGATCCAATCACCTGATTAGGTGACGATCATGTCCGATCAGATCACCTGATTAGGTGGCGATCATTTTACCTTGCCAGATCCAATCACCTGATCAGGTGACGATCTTGTCCGATCAGATCACCTGATTAGGTGGCGATCATTTTACCTTGTCAGATCAGATCACCTGATTAGGTGGCGATCTTTTTACCTTCCAGATCAGATCACCTAATTAGGTGGCGATCATGTCAGATTGAAATCGCCTGATCAGGTGACAATCTTTTTACCTTCCAGATCAGATCACCTGATTAGGTGGCGATCATTTTACCTTCCAGATCAGATCACCTATTTAGGTGGCGATCATGTCAGATTGAAATCACCTATTTAGGTGACGATCTTTTTACCTTCCAGATCAGATCACCTAATTAGGTGGCAATCATGTCAGATCCAATCACCTATTTAGGTGACGATCTTTTTACCTTCCAGATCAGATCACCTAATTAGGTGGCGATCATTTTACCTTTCAGATCAAATCACCTGATTAGGTGACGATCTTTGATCATGTCAGATCCAATCACCTGATTAGGTGACGATCTTTTACCTTAGTTTATGCATCAGTAGCCCAACCAGGTGACCCTGCATTTACTTATTTCCATATTTTACTACAATCTTTTTGTACCGCGAAGGACAAAATTCGGGTCCTTCTTTTACTTAATTGTTCTTCGCAAAGAGTTTACGAGATGCCCTTGGCACTCGCATTCTCTATGCAAAGACACAATTAAGTAGGGGCAGCTGTTGTACCCTAATTTTGTCCCAAGCCTTTTTTCAAAAAAACAATTTAAAAAAAAAACAAAAAAAAGAAAAGTCAAAGTCAACAAAAAGTCAACAAAAAAGTCAACATTTCTGAAATGAGGACTTCGCAGAGCAAAGTCCCCTTTGCTCTGCGAAGTCTGCGAATTTTTTGCAGATTTTTTAATCTCTTTGATTTATTTCAATTTTGTAATTATTACTATTACATATCATTTTTATTATTGTTTTTATCATCATTCGTGGCTATTTAAGCTCAGCAAAGCAAGAATTGGAGCATTTGCCATTAAAGCCAAGGAAAGAAGCTTTTTCTTCCAACCTAGCATGTGCCAATCAAGTTGGCTTGCCCTTGGGCAGTTCTTGTCCCTCCCAGTGGACCTGCTACTGACCCTAAGGTTGCCAGCCACCAGCTTGTGTGATTTTCTTCCTGCTTTCTCCCCCAAAACCAGTCAAACCCAGCTGGTTTTGCTTGCCCAAAAGCCATGAGTGATGCCCTGTTTTCAGCAGCTTTTCTTCCTCCTCACACCAGCCCACATGTTGCCTTTTGTTTCCCCCAACCTCTGCACATCACAGTGCACATTTTTATTGCAAAACCCTCAAGATTGCAAGGACCAATCCCAAAGGACAGCCAATTGCAAACCAGCCCTGTTTTCATCATCATTTCTATCCAAAATCCATTAAATTAATGGCTGGATTTGGCTAAGCCTTGACCATTGCAGCAAGGCAGGGTCACCTCTTCACTTTTGCATTAAATGCAAAGTAATTTAGCCTGATCCTAGCCCACAAATCAGCTGGATTTTGGGGATTTCTCATGATGACAATTGATTTGGTTTTGGCCTATAAATAGGAAGCAATGCATAACCATTTCACACACTTACACACTTACTTAGACTTACAAGCACTGAGAAAACACTAGAAAAAACCAGCATTTGAACACAAGAAACAACACTAAACACATAGCAAAAACCAGTTCAATCACAAATCTTTACACAAGTTCATTACTCTTTTTTAACAACATTCAAACCTTGCAAGAAACTTCAACCATTCAAGGTTCCTTTCACTTCCTTGCAGCAAAAGCTTTGCTAGGAGTTCTGTAAGTGTTCTGGAATCCTTATCTTTCATTAAGAGTTGTGCTTGCATCTTTAAATTTGTTCAAATCCATTTTGCTCTAAAAAACCCCTTTTGAATTTCAAAAGAAATCCCAAGGTTTGCAAAACATTCAAACTGGTTTGTCCAGCTCTTTTTATTGCTAAATCTCAAAGCTTTTCACTCCCCTAAAGGTTCTGAGATTGTTCAGAAGTTGCTTCTGAACAGCAGTTCAGAAGCAGCTTTTGAACTCAAAATTTCACATTGTTCGCAGTGCGAAGCTCTGGTCGCAGTGCGACCATGATAGAACTCAGAATCTGAGTTTAGGCTCCCAAACAGCCAATTTTTGAGGTTCTAGCCCAAGAACTCATAACCTAAGAGGAATGAAATTTATTTTATCCAAACCATAACAAGGATCTTGCATAATATTGAAGGATTCACAAGTTCGAGCAACACTTTTTGGATAACTTGCAAAACAAGTTACGTTCACAAACTTTCAAAACAAACTTGAGCAATAAGCTAAGTTCATCATTTTCAAAACCAAACTTGAACAAGAACCTTGTTCATGATTTTCATATCAAACAAGAACTTAAGCCGAACTTGTTCACTTTTCAAAACTTTTAAACTTGAGCTGAACTTGTGCGTTTTTTCACAATTTGTTAAAACCTTTTCATTTTGGGTTCCAAACCAAGTGTTTTGATAAACTTTGGGATTTCTTAAAATTCAACCACAAAACTTGAATGAAAAAAGGGATGGTTTGACGTATGTCTCTCCATTGCCCCGATTGAACGAATGCGTGACGTATGTCTCGTCGTTCGGACAATCGTCATTCCATTTTCAACGCATCCGACCACACCAAACCAATTCTTGGCCCTTTGTGGTCAATTTGAACCTTTTGGTCCCCCGTGGCCATTTGATTCAATTCCTCGACTCGTTTGAGTCACCTTGGTCAATGTTCGACTCGTTCGAGTCCATTGTACCTTTTCTTGATCCTGTTGGATCAATCGAACCCTTCTCGACTCGGTTGAGTCACTTTGGTCAATGATCGACTCGTTCGAGTCCATTGTACCCTTTCTTGATCTCTTCGGATCAATCGAACCTTTTTCCCCAACGGACATGTTTTATCTATTCTAAGCGCGATTTCAAACAAACGCTTAAGCCTCCCATGCGCGAGCATACAAGCTACGTTTAATCGTAAGAATTCGATCAAAACATCGTTCATTAAAAATAACCAACATATACGTTTTTCTACCAAAGAACTACGTACGCTTTGAATTCTCCGTCTACCGGGAGATACGTAAGAGAAAGATCGTCGTCTTGTCAAGCACAATAATAAAAAACAAACTTTTTCCCTTTTCATCATATTTTCTTTTTCCCTTTTACATAGACAAGCATGCACACAAAACATTTAAAAACATTTTAAGCTTTAGCTAAATAGGAGGTTCCCGTTGAGTACAACAGACGTAAGGGGTGCTAATACCTTCCCCTTGCGTAATCGACTCGCGAACCCGATAATGGTTGCGATGACCAATCCTTTCCTCATCGTCAAGGGTTTTATTATCGTTTACCTTTAAAATAAAAAACTTAAGGGTTTATCAACGTTCCCTTTAAACAAAAACTTTGGTGGCGACTTCACAACAGCCTTCCGAGCGTTCGTATACGTCTCGGAAGATTGCGCGTTTTTAACGAGTGCGCACACTGAGTCTGAAGACTGTCAAGTTATGTCCTGGATTTCATTTTGTGTTTCTGGTCTGCAAGTGTGATGCACTCTGCAGTTTTGTTTTGTTCTTCTGTGTGTGGATACTATGTGGTTCTGATCCTGATGTTGGTGTTGTGCTATGATGGTTTTGATGCTGAGTCTGATGTGGTTCTTTGTGTGCTGTTCTGAGTTGTGCTAGTTATAAACTCTGAATAGTTTTCTGTGATGTGCTTATGCTCTGTTACTTGTGTTTCTCTGCTCCTAGTGATTGCTGGTTGTTTTGTCAACATTGTTTGGCTAAAAAAGGGGAGAAATATGTATGTCTGTTTCAGAAGCTGTTCACCAGTTCAGGGGGAGTTGAAGTTTCTGATATTGATCTGTTTCAGGGGGAGTTCCTGAGTATCTGTCCAGAGGTAGTTCAGGGGGAGTATATGTGATAACATAGCATTTTATCCACTGCTGACTCTGTTGCTACATTTGTGTTATGTACTTCATGGTTGCGTTCTTTGTTGTGTGAAGAATTTGCTTGTTGCTATGCTCAAATTGATTTTAGCCAAAAATTTGCCAAAGGGGGAGATTGTTGGATATTTGGTTGTTGGCTTCATGTTTGCTAAAATCAAATAGACAAGCAATTTGTGCTTCAGAAGCTGAAATCTCAAGGAGTATGTCTTCAGAAGCTAAAATGTGTCTTCAGAAGCTGGAAGCAGAACTTCAGAAGCTGGTACTGTTCATCAGAAGCAGAACTGGTCTTCAGACGCACTGTTCAGGCGCTGACCTTCAGACGCACTGTTCAGACGCTGACTTTCGTTGACCTTCAGACGCACTGTTCAGACGCTGACTTTCGTTGACCTTCAGAAGCTGCATTTCAGAAGCTTGTTTTCTGCATTTAATCTTTGCGCCTTGGATTTGATTTGTTGAAGATTTATTCAAGCTTTGTTTCTAGAAGACTATTGCGCAAGATTTGTTCAGAAGTTTGTTTTCACACAAGATTTGTTCTGAAGATTTGTTTCAGTTATTTGTGAATATATTTTCAAAGAAATCTTTGGAGAATATATTTATAAATAAATAAGAGCTTCTATTTGCTTCTAAAGAATTCTGGGATTTTATCCTTGAATATTTGGTTCAAGAATTATGTGCTGCTGAAGATTATAAATAGAAGACGTTGCTATTGAAGAAGTGGATCTCAAGAATTAAAAAAGAGCCTTAATGTTTTGAGTCTGTGAGCTGTTGCTCTGTTTTTCTGTGCACCACTCATGTGTTAGAGTTGGTTGTTTGTTATTGATTTGTAATCACTCAAAGCTTTTAAGCAAGAGTGACTGTCTTTCTGTTTTGAAGAGTGTCTTCGTATTTGATTTGTTTGAGAGTCTGATAATCACTGGGGTGTGATTACTTGATTAGGAAGTAAGTGGGATCTTATATCTAGGAGTTCCTAGGTAGAAGTCTATACGGGTAGTGATTAAGTGATAAGGCTGGGAACAGGGGTTGTGTCTTGAGTCTTTGAATTGATACTACTTAGTGGAATTCCTTCCTAGCTTGGTAGCCTCCAGATGTAGGTGAAGTTTGCACGGAACTGGGTTAACAAATCATCTGTGTTATTTACTTTCTGTCCTGTTTCTTTCTGCTTTTGAACTGCTATTTTCATACTCTGTTTTACGGTTCAGAACCAGGATCTGCCAGAATTTTAGAAGGTCTTCTAAGTCTGAAGGGGTCTTCTGTGTCTGGCTAGGTCTTCTGAGTCTGATGATCTCCACAAAGTCTAATGATTTCTTGAGGTTCTGAGAGGCGTCCTTTTCTTCTGATCCAATGTGTTGACTTCTGGTTGACCTTCTTCAGATCTTATACCATAGTCTTTGGAGCTTCTCTTGTGCTTCTGAGGCTTTAATACATGTTCAATACTTGACGGATATATTTTATGATCCTGCACACTTGAACAAATATTAGTATATCAAATTGTTCTTCAATACTTTGTTATCATCAAAACCCTAGAGGAATTGTACAAGACTCTTCTTGTTCCAACAACCTACTCCTTAACTCGATCACCATTCCAGTTACATTGTTGGGGTTATCAAATTCATTACCATTAACTCCACTGCTAGCCTTACTAGTCAAAATTGTTAAGAGTTTGCCAATTAGGATCTCCAAGTTCCTAATTGAGGGTTCTTGATTTTTGTTGGCCTCTTCTTAAATTTTGGCCAAGGCCTCAGTATTTCCTTGTGAAGTCTTTATGAACTGAGATAGAATTTCTACAAAGTTGGCCTTTCATCTTCTAAAAAATGTCATGATTAGGCATTCCTCCTTGATTTTATTTCCAGGGGAAATGGCTGACTCCAACTATCTTCTTCACTCCTTGCTCCATTCCTTTTCACCAAAACGTCTGTAACAACTATACACCAAGAATCACTTAGGATAAACTTGTAAAAAGCATAACACAGTCACAAAGTTGTCTGGTTTAGGTGGATTTCCATGGTTTCAAGGTTATTTTTCTGCTTTTGTCCTCTCATAACTTTTGAACGAATCACATACAAAACTAGAATAAAATACACTCAAACCACTTACTTTAACTCTGAAATTGCACTAAAAACTCTATATGATTTCCTGCCATCACTTCCAAACCGGATGGTAGGTATTAGAAATTAGAATAAGGATTGATTGAATACATTGAAAACCTTTCCATGAAATTGACGTGCACTAAACAACAACAAAAATACGTCATTAACAATGCATATCTAAAAATAGCAAAAGTGACTATTTTGTTTTTTGGCATAAAAGACAAAAAAATATATTACTTAAAAATAAATTGCGTAATTAATCCATAATTGTTGAAATAAATCAATAATCTCCGATAACGGTAGAAAAACTTTAATGGACAATTTGACAAGTGTACCAAATCATAAAAGTAGTAAATAAATCGTCTCTACTTTTTTTTTTGAGGGAAAATCGTCTCTACTTTAATTGTTGTTTCTATGCAGTAATTAAATAACACTTAATTGTGTTTTCCCGTGTCGTAAGAATAGCCCTATCTGTTTTTGTAACTTGGATTAAAAAAATTATCTTCAAAAGAACTCAATGAGCAATTTATTGATAAGTCTATAAATTGATTAGATTCATGAAGTCTTGGAAAATAAAGAAAAGAATTATTGCTTCTATTTTGGAAGTTGATGGTTTCTTTAAAAAATTAGAAGGAACCCTTTAGAGTTTGAAAATCAAACAAATCTTTGACAACCTCTTAGAGGTGGGGAGATTATTTTTTGTTAAAAATAAAAAGGACTGAATGCGATGTTTTGATTAGTATGTTGGTTGATGAAAATTTGTTCCGAACTACTTAGGGTCCGTTTGATGTTCATGATAGGAAGAGATGATATCATAAAACTATCATATCCTGGTTCAATTTGTTGTTTTGTGCGTCAATAGGAAATGATAACTTCAACTCATTTATAATCCTATCATACTCATCCTTTGTTATTTTTATCCTTAGTTTTTGGTGGGTTAGAATTACCCTATCATGATTAGCTCTAAAATGTTTATTTTGCCCTCTCTCTCAATTCATCGCTCATGTTCTCTATGCTCTCCATCCATCGACCTCTACCTCTTCATCCATAACTCTTCAACTTCATCTCTTCTATTTGTTACAGATCTGACCCCAATTCCACCCTACAATTACTTTTTTCTCAATCTGCTTAATTGTTTGTTTGTTTCTTTCTTGATTATCTATTTTGTATTCAAGTCAAATTTAAAAAGAGATGAAACAAAGAGTTTTGAAATTTCGTATTATTTTCAATAGAGACGACAATTAGTTTGGTTAAGAGCTTGGATTGTAATTGTAAATTTTTTATAGATTGATGTTCATGTATGAATTTTTTTACAGGTTGAAGTTACACAAAAGGGTTTTGACAGAACTTTGTAACTGAAAAAGGAAGAAGACAGTAAACAATTTTTTTAATTGAAGAAGTCATGATTTTTTTAATTGAACTTTAAGAATGAAGATTATGACACCCTTAAAAAAAGGAAGAAGACGATTGACAATAATAGCTTAATTATATTTAATTATAATTAATTACAAGGTTAATTATGTCATTTAGTTGTGATATATATGATATTATGTTTGTTATCATGTGTGCAACAAACATGTGATAAGATAAATGTTTATCATGTCCATATCTTTTCTTATCTTTATCTAGTTTCATATCCTATCCTATCTCTATCATATCATGTGCACCAAACGAGCTCTTAAGGTTTTAAAATGCATCAAACCTTTTGACAACCATTTACAGGGGGATTATTTTTTGTTAAAAAACAGTTGTGTTTGAGTTTGAATATACTAAGTGGCTTTTGAAAATGCTGAAAATTAAAGGATGTTATGAGAAAAATATTCACGTCTTGAAAAATTATTTTTAAAGGAGATTTTTTTTAAAAGGCATTAGAAATCCTAGAATTTAATTATTAAGTTTAAATTGTGTTGAGTCTTTTGGTGTTGGCTGCATATTTTGGCAAATCCAATGTGTTAAATAGAAGCATCTTAATGTGTAGAACAAATCTTCAGTTGCAAGTTTTTCATTTTGAAGTCATTCAGAAGCTGAAATCACCTTCAGAAGCTGAAAGTTACTTCAGAAGCTGAAATGTGCTTCTGAAGCATCAGACACACTGTAGCAGAGTTGACTTTCGTTGACTTCATCAGAAGCTGGTTTTTCTGAATTGTTTTGGCGCGAATCTTTGCGAGATTTAACAAGATCTTTGAAGATTTGGCTCGTGTTTATGAATGTTCTTGTTTTACTGAAGCAATCTTTGAGAGATATGCTGAAGATTTATATGTTTCCTTTTCAAGCCTTGCATAATTCAGAAACATATCTATTTTAGAAGATTTAATTCAGATTAATATTGCTTGCTGAAGATTATAAAAGGAGGAGTGCTGCTGCTATTCAAGAGATACGAATTAGAGAGAAAAATTCAGAGAATTGAGTCTTAGTGTTTGTAAGCTTTAAGCTTTGTTTGTGCACCACTCTATTGAGTTGGTTTAGTGTTTTTAATTGAGTTGTAATCACTCTAAGCCTGTAGGTACGAGTGCAGTCAGATGTATTGAAGTTGTTCTTCAAAACAGAGTAGATTTTTGTTAAAGGGTTCAGTAACAGGTTTGTTACTTGAATAGGAAGTTAGTGGTCTCTAATACTCAACATGTTGGGTAGAATTCAAGACTAGGAGGAAGTTAATTGCTTAGGCTGGGAACTGGGAGTCAGTGTCTTGAGTCAAAAGGATTAATTCCTCTAGTGGAATTCCTTCCTGGATTGGTATCCCCCAGAGTAGGAGGTGTTTACTTCGAACTGGGTTAACAAACCTTGTGCCTTCTTTAGCTTTCCTGCACTTTTAATTTCTACTGATTATCTGTTGTTAATTGTGCTAAGTTTAGTTCAGAACCTGTTTACTCTTTGTTATTGCCTGGCCAAAATTTCAATTGGCATCAGAGCAGGCACCCTGCCTGTGTTTTGGGTGAGATCCAGAGGAGTTAATTTCTGGCAAGCATGGATAGAGAAGGAGGCTATGTCAACAGACCACCCCTACTTGATGGCACAAATTATGAGTACTGGAAATCCAGGATGTGTGCATTCCTGAAATCCTTTGACAGCAGAACTTGGAAAGCTGTGCTTAAAGGCTGGGATCATCCTGTGGTTTTGGACAAAGATGGGAACAAAACTGAGGTTCTGAAGCCTGAAGAAGAGTGGACCAAAGCTGAAGATGATCTGTCACATGGAAACTCAAAGGCTTTAAATGCTATATTCAATGGTGTTGACAAAAACATGTTCAGACTCATCAAGCAATGTACAGTTGCAAAGGATGCCTGGGAAATCTTAAAAACAACTCATGAAGGAACCTCTAAAGTGAAGATGTCCAGACTCCAGTTGCTGACTACTAAGTTTGAGAACCTGAAGATGATGGAAGATGAAACTATTCAGGATTTCTACATGAATGTGCTGGACATGGCAAATTCCTTTGATTCACTTGGGGAAAAGATATCTGATGAAAAGATTGTAAGAAAAATCCTCAGGTCCCTGCCCAGAAGATTTGATATGAAGGTTACAGCCATAGAAGAAGCTCATGACATCACCACCATGAAGGTTGAGGAGCTGATTGGGTCTTTGTTAAATTTTGAGACTGCATTCTGCAAACAGCCTGATAAGAAAGGGAAAGGAGTAGCATTTGCAGTTAATTCAGGAGCTGATGATCAACAAGAGTCTGATGAGGAGGATAGTGATTTATCAGAAGCTCTAGTGTTGCTTGGAAAACAATTCAACAAAATTCTGAAGAAGGTTGACGGAAAATCCAAGACTAAAGGTCAGAATTTTAGATTTAACAACAAGAAGCAACAAGCTGATGAGAAGAAGACCAAGTCTGAGGAGAAAAATAACCAAGCCAAAGGTGTGTAGTGCTTTGAGTGTGAGTGGTATGGACATATCAAGTCTGAATGTCCTACTTTTCTTAAGAAGCAGAAGAAAAGCCTAGCTGTTTCATGGTCTGATGAAGATTCAGAAGAAGATTTTGAGAATGAATCTGCTAAGGGTGACACTAGTTTGATGGTAAGGTCAGGAGCTATCTTGAAGAAGGAAGCTGTTTTAGAGTCTGAGGTTTTTTCAGAGTCTGACTCAGAGTCTGAAGCT
Organism: Medicago ruthenica; assembly: GCA_018208015.1. Lineage (NCBI taxonomy): Eukaryota > Viridiplantae > Streptophyta > Magnoliopsida > Fabales > Fabaceae > Medicago > Medicago ruthenica. The sequence goes on along the minus strand of CM031373.1, from coordinate 25,119,059 downwards.
TCATCTGTGTCTGAAGCTGCTAAAACCTCATATGATGAACTAGCTGACAACTACAAGAAGCTATATACCAGAAGTGCTGAGGTTTGCAAACAAGTTTTGGATCAGAAGGAGACTATTTTTCAACTGGAGGCTGAAAAAGGAGAACTTCTAGTGCAGAATTCAGAATTAAAAGAAGAAGTGAACCAGCTAAATTCCCAACTTGAGCATATGAAAAAGCAGGTTATAATGATGAATATTGCTACTGATGTGTTAGAGGAAATTTTGGATGCTCAGAAACAAGGAAAAACTGGTTTAGGATTTGTGGATGAGAGTCTGAACCTCAAGCAGAAAAGTCCAGTTAAACAGTTTGTTCCTGCTACTCAAAATGTTAATCCTAGGATTGGAACATCTAAGATGAGACCTCAGAAACAAGCCCAGATGCATGGTCAGAAGCAGACTCAGATGAGACCTCAAAAGCAATCCCAGATGCAACCTCAGAAGCATGTTCAGATGCAACCCCAGAAGTTCAACAGAAGAAGGAGGAATCATACCTGGATCTGTCATCATTGTGGTAAGAAGGGGCATATTAAACCTTTTTGCTTTAAACTGTATGGTTACCCTGAACACTTTCAATATAGAAGAGTGCAGCCAACTGCACCCAGACACAATGTTCAGAAGGTGTGGAAACCTAAGGTTCAGAATGTAGGCCTGATTGCTCATACCTCATTGAGAGCCACTTCTAGAGAGTACTGGTATTTTGATAGTGGTTGCTCAAGGCACATGACTAGTGTGAAGAAGCTGCTGAGCAATATCAAACCTTATTCCAGAAGTTATGTGACATTTGGAGATGGAGCAAAAGGTGAGATTCTGGGTATTGGTGATTTAATCAGTGAAGGCTTACCTAGACTGAAAGATGTGCTATTGGTGAAAGGTTTAACCTCTAATCTGATCAGTATTAGCCAACTTTGTGATCAAGACTTAAAGGTTAACTTCAACAAGCAAGAGTGTTGTGTGACTGATCAAGATGGTAAGGTTCATATGAGGGGCTGCAGATCCAAAGATAACTGTTATTTATGGGTGTCTGAAGAAGAAAGAAGCCTGACTTCTTGTCTCATGAGCTCAGAAGAGGAAGTCAAGCTCTGGCACCAGAAACTGGGACATTTGCATCTGAAAGGCATGAAGAAAATCCAAAGTACTGAAGCTATCAGAGGTGTACCTAATCTGAAGATCAATGAGGACAGTGTTTGTGGTGATTGTCAAATTGGGAAACAAACAAGAAAGTCTCATCCCAGATTAGTACACCAGGTAACTACTAAAGTACTAGAACTTGTTCATATGGATTTAATGGGGCCTATGCAAGTAGAAAGCATTGGAGGTAAAAGATATGCATTTGTTATGGTTGATGACTACTCAAGATACACATGGGTTAGTTTTGTTAGAGAGAATTCTGACACTTTTGAAGTATTTAAAGAGCTGTGCATTCCATTACAAAGAGAGAAGGATTGTGGTATTGTCAGAATCAGAAGTGATCGTGGCAAAGAATTTTAAAACAAGAGTTTCTCAGAATTTTGTGCTTCTGAAGGTATAAAACATGAGTTTTCTGCACCTATAACACCTCAGCAAAATGGTGTAGTTGAGAGGAAGAATAGAACATTAGCAGAATGTGCAAGGGTCATGCTGCATGCTAAGAAACTGCCTTATATGTTTTGGGCTAAAGCCATGAATACTGCATGTTATATCCATAATAGAGTCACTCTGAAGAAGGGAACAGCTTGTACCTTATATGAATTATGGAAAGGAAGAAAGCCAACTGTGAAATACTTTCATGTGTTTGGGAGCAGATGCTATATTTTGGCTGACAGGGAAAATAGAAGAAAACTAGATCCTAAGTTTGATGAGGGCATATTTTTGGGATATTCAGTAAACAGCAGAGCCTATAGGGTGTTTAACTCAAGAACTAAAGTTGTGATGGAGAGCATAAATGTTGTTATTGATGATCTGTCTGCTGAGAATGAAAAGGATAAGTCTGAAGTTATTCCAGAGTGTGAAGCCTCAGAAGAACAAACTTCAGAAGCAGAAAATCATCCAGAGTCTAAAGAAGCAGAAGTGCATCCAGATCATGATTCTGCTGCTAAAGGGCCATCTATTAGAGTTCAGAAGGATCATCCTAAGGAGCTTATCATTGGGAGTTTGGATCAAGGGGTCAGAACCAGGAGATTAGACTCAGCTGCTACAGATTCTTGCTTTGTGTCAAAGTTTGAGCCCAAAAATGTGAAAGAAGCCATAACTGATGAATTTTGGATTGAAGCCATGCAAGATGAGTTGAATCAATTCAAAAGGAGTGAAGTGTGGGATCTAGTTCCAAGACCTGAAGGGCTGAATGTGATTGGTACTAAATGGATATACAAGAATAAAACAGATGAAAATGGTACTGTGGTCAGAAACAAGGCAAGGTTGGTTGCACAGGGTTATACTCAAGTAGAGGGATTAGATTTTGATGAAACCTTTGCTCCTGTGGCCAGACTAGAGTCCATAAGATTGGTGTTGGGTGTTTCCTGTATTCTCAAGTTCAAGCTATTTCAGATGGATGTGAAGAGTGCATTTCTGAATGGATATCTGCAAGAAGAAGTATATGTTGAACAGCCTAAGGGTTTTGTGGATCATCAGTTTCTAGATCATGTGTACAAGTTGAAGAAAGCCTTATATGGATTGAAGCAAGCACCAAGAGCATGGTATGAAAGGCTTACTCAGTTTCTTGTGGCTCAAGGATACAGAAAAGGTGGTTCTGACAAAACTTTATTTGTAAAAGATGAAAGTAGAAGTCTAATGATTGCTCAGATCTATGTAGATGATATTGTGTTTGGTGGAATGTCAGATAAAATGGTTAAAGTATTTGTCCAGCAAATGCAGTCAGAATTTGAAATGAGCTTAGTTGGTGAACTGACATACTTTCTTGGTCTGCAAGTCAAGCAAATGGAAGATACAATCTTCATTTCTCAGAGTAAATATGCCAAGAACATAGTGAAGAAGTTTGGAATGGAATCTGCTGCTCATAAGACGACACCAGCTGCTACTCATCTGAAACTAACCAAAGATGAACATGGAGTATCAGTTGATCAAAGCCAATACGAGAGCATGATTGGGAGCCTATTGTACTTGACTGCAAGCAGACCTGATATCACATTTGCTGTTGGAGTATGTGCAAGATATCAAGTTGATCCTAAGATGAGTCATCTGACACAAGTTAAAAGGATCCTGAAGTATGTGAATAGCACAAGTGACTATGGAATCATGTATTCACACAATTCAAGTTCTGAACTGATGGGATATTGTGATGCTGACTGGGCTGGAAGTGCTGATGACAGAAAGAGCACATCAGGAGGTTGTTTCTTTTTAGGAAATAACTTAATTTCTTGGTTCAGCAAGAAACAAAATTGTGTTTCATTGTCAACTGCTGAAGCTGAGTATATTGCTGCTGGGAGTAGTTGTTCACAACTGGTGTGGATGAAGCAAATGCTTGAAGAATACAACATTGCACAAGGAACTATGACCCTATTTTGTGACAATTTGAGTGCAATTAACATTTCTAAGAACCCCATTCAGCACAGCAGAACTAGACACATAGATATCAGACACCATTTTATCAGAAATCTTGTTGAAGATAAGATCATTCAGCTGGAACATGTGGTTACTGAAGACCAAGTTGCTGACATTTTCACAAAGGCTTTGGATGCTAAACAGTTTGAAAATCTGAGGAGTAAGTTAGGTGTTTGTTTACATGAAGAATTATATCAATTTCTGCAAACTGGATGTGAGGAAGATAGAGTACCTGCCAGATTTGCTAATGTTGTGTGTGTGTCTGATCCTGAGTCTGAAGTTAATACTAGAACAGATTTTGTAGATTGTTGTTCAGTGTTAAATCCCTATGTGAAACCTGTGTGTTGTCATAATTTTGTGGCTAAAAAGGGGGAGAAAAACCTAAATTCAGACTGGAGTTATTGTAAAGGGGGAGTATGTGTCTCAGGGAGAGTACAAGGTTGTTATGTTCCTGAGTGAAGTTATGTTCTTGAAGTAGTTATGTTCCTGAAGTGTTTGAGGCTGTGTCAGTTTTTCTGAAGTTACTTGTTTCACAAGTTACTGCAGTTCAGAATTAAAGGGGAGTTTTTATGAAGTAGTGTTGAATGCTGAGTTGCAGGGGGAGTATTGTGAAGCTTCAGGAGTGTTTGTGATGATCAGGAGATGATCAGTAATTGTGTTTTGTGAGCTTCAACTGTATCAGAAGCTTTATGTGTGTTTTAGTGTTCAGAAGCTGAAACTGATTGGTTTTTAATGGTTAATCATAGCTGAATCCGCTACTTATCTCAATGTTATGTTATATTATTGTGGAGTTCTTCATTGCTGAGTTAATTTTATGGGAGATTGAAGAACTTGAGTGTGTGAACATTGGTTTTAGCCAAAAATTTGCCAAAGGGGGAGATTGTTGAGTCTTTTGGTGTTGGCTGCATATTTTGGCAAATCCAATGTGTTGAATAGAAGCATCTTAATGTTTAGAACAAATCTTCAGTTGCAAGTTTTTCATTTTGAAGTCATTCGGAAGCTGAAAGTTACTTCAGAAGCTGAAATGTGCTTCTGAAGCATCAGACGCACTGTAGCAAAGTTGACTTTTGTTGACTTCATCAGAAGCTGGTTTTTGAGAATTGTTTTGGCGCGAATCTTTGCGAGATTTAACAACAATTTATTCAAGCATGTTGATTCTAGAAGGCCTGATTAAATTGGAGAAGATCTTTGAAGATTTGGCTCGTGTTTATGAACGTTCTTATTTTACTGAAGCAATCTTTGAGAGATATGCTGAAGATTTATATGTTTCCTTTTCAAGCCTTGCATAATTCAGAAACATATCTATTTTAGAAGATTTAATTCAGATTAATATTGCTTGCTGAAGATTATAAAAGGAGGAGTGCTGCTGCTATTCAAGAGATACGAATTAGAGAGAAAAATTCAGAGAATTGAGTCTTAGTGTTTGTAAGCTTTAAGCTTTGTTTGTGAACCACTCTATTGAGTTGGTTTAGTATTTTTAATTGAGTTGTAATCACTCTAAGCATGTAGGTACGAGTGCAGTCAGATGTATTGAAGTTGTTCTTCAAAACAGAGTAGTTTTTTGTTAAAGGGTTCAGTAACAGGTTTGTTACTTGAATAGGAAGTTAGTGGTCTCTAATACTCAACGTGTTGGGTAGAATTCAAGACTAGGAGGAAGTTAATTGCTTAGGCTGGGAACTGGGAGTCAGTGTCTTGAGTCAAAAGGATTAATTCCTATAGTGGAATTCCTTCCTGGATTGGTATCCCCAGAGTAGGAGGTGTTTACTCCAAACTGGGTTAACAAACCTTGTGCCTTCTTTAGCTTTCCTGCACTTTTAATTTTTGCTGATTATCTGTTGTTAATTGTGCTAAGTTTAGTTCAGAACCTGTTTGGTTCAGAACCTGTTTACTCTTTGTTATTGCCTGGCCAGAATTTCAAATTGGTATTTGGAGACAGTTTGAACCATATTATTTCATAAAAGTATTGAGTTTTGTTTTTTAAATTCAAGATTTTTGCTACAGTGTTTCAACTTAGAGCCTCCTTCTAGTTAAATATAGGAATATAATTTTGTGTTGAGTTGGTTTTGAATAAAAGAAATCCTATGTTTGATTTATGGTGTAGGTTGAATTTAGGGCTAGTATAAGGATTTGAGGGACTTTGTTTTAACTAAGCCAAATGTTCATTTAAGGTGTTAGAGGTCTAAGAGAAATTAATTGTGTTTGTTTAAAGAACTCTAGTTGAGATAAGTATTATTATATTATTAGAATATCTTTATATATTATAGAATATCGTATAATATCGTTATATATTATTAGCATATAATTGTCATTAAATAGTAATGATTGTATCGTAAAATAGTCAAAGAAACTGACAATGTATAATTGTGTATATATATCACTGAGAATCAATAGAAAAGCAAGACCTATCATTCTTTCATGGTATCAGTAGGCTTAGGTACCGATCCTAAAACCTAATTTCTTCTCTCCCTTCTCTTTTCCTAAAATCGGCCGCGCCTCCCCCTTTTTTTATTCTTTCTCCTTGTGCCTGTGCCGTCCTTCTCCCCCTCTCTAAGACCGGCCGCCCTTCTTCTTCCTCCTCTCCTCAAACAAACCGGCCACCCCCCTTTCCTCTCATCATGACCAGCGAGTAATCATCTCCCAAACAGAATAACAATCCTCCCATTCAAGAGGAGTCACCTCCCAAACAGAATATCAATCCTCTCATTCACCATCTCTAATATCACCAATTTTATCAAAATTACCCTAAGTATTGAAAAGACCAATATAACATTTGGTCTAACTTTTCAAAATCCATGCTCGTGTTCATCAGGTCATTGATCATATCATCCTAACTGAAACCTCATCCTCTCCTAATCTCAAAGACACCGATCCTAATCTATGGGCCCGTCTTGATGTTGTTGTCCTTCAATGGATTTTTGGCACAATTTCTGACGATCTTCTTCACACCATCATTGAACGCGATTCAACCGCGAAAAATGCGTGGAACAGACTATTCAACATTTTTTATGACAATAAAAATTCTCGGGCTCTCTACCTAGAGCAAGAATTTTCTAATGTTCATATGGAACAATTTCCTGATGCTTCCACCTATTGTCAACATCTCAAATCCCTGTCTGATCATCTCTAATGTTGGTGCTCCCGTGTCTAACGAAAGGCTTGTTCTTCAACTCATCTCTGGCCTAACCGATGTGTATGCCACGGTGGGTTCACAAATTCGTCATGGAGACTCTCTTCCACCATTTTACAAAGCTCGTTCTATGATAATCCTAGAAGAAACACCAAAAGCAAAGAAAGTAGTGAATTCCATCAGCAACTCTGTTTTCGTATCATCTCTTGATGATAACACGGCCTCAACCACTCCCCCTCAGCAGCGCAACAACCGCAACAACAGTGGTCCTGGTCGTGGTGGAGGTCGTTCCCAGCCTCAGTTGCCTCCGTCTCCCTATCAGCAGCCTCAGTGGACCACTCCCACTTATCCCAGACAGCAGCAGTGGGCATATCCATGGCAGCCATGAGCCACTCCACCATGTCCATATTCGACAACTGGTGCTCCCCAGCAACAATCAGGCATACTCGGTCCTAAACCTAAGCAAACTCACATAGCAACTGCTCCACCTCAAATGAACAGTCATCAAGGCTTCTCTTCTTATGCTCTGGCTGACATCCAAGATGTTATGCATACTTTCTCCATCTCTCCTCCTGATGATCAATGCTATATGGACAGCGGAGCAACTTCTCATATGACGGGCACTGGAGGTAATCTCACATCTTATTTTAATATGAGTAATAATATTACTGTTGGAAGTGGTCATCATATTCCTGTAATTGGTTGTGGCATTGCATCTTTACCCAATTCCCTAACCTTAAACAATGTTTTGCATGCACTAAAACTTATCAAAAACCTTGTTTCTGTCAAAAAATTTACAATTGATAATGATGTTTCTGTTGAATTTGATTCTCTCAGTTTTTCTGTGAAGGATTTCCAGACAAGAACACTTTTAATGAGATGAAATAGTTCTGGTGACCTTTACCCTATTCCCACAAGACCAAACACAACAGTAATACCACCATCCCCCTTTGTTGCTTCATCTAATGAGTTATGGCATAGTCGTTTAGGACATCCACGAGCTCCTATTTTAAATTCTCTACATCGAAACAAACTTTTAATATGTAATAAGTTTCAAAATGATTTCTTCTGTCAGTCTTGTCCTCTTGGGAAACAAATAAAATTGACTGTTTCTAATTCATTGTCATTTACTTGTATGCCTTTTGACATTGTTCATAGCGATCTTTGGACTTCTCCGGTATTAAGCTCCGGAGGGCATCGTTACTATGTGTTATTTCTTGATGATTTTACTAATTTTTTGTGGACTTTTCTCATCTCAAACAAATCACAAGTACATTCCATTTTTCTCCAAATCCGTGCTCACATTACAACACAATTTGAACGTGAAATAAAATGTTTTCAATGTGATAATGGCAAGGAGTACGATAATGCTCTCTTTCATCAGTTTTGTGCACAACATGGAATGTCTTTTCGTTTTTCTTGTCCTCATACCTCCCATGAAAATGGAAAAGCCGAAAGAAAAATTCGTACAATCAATAATATAATCAGAACCCTTCTTGCTCATCGTCTATTCCACCAGTTTTCTGGCACCATGCTCTTCAAATGGCCACTTACCTACACAACATACTTCCAAATAAGAAACTCAGTCTTCAATCACCCACCAAAATTCTCTATCAAAAAGACCCGTCTTGTTCACACCTCCGAGTATTTGATTGTCTTTGCTATTCATTAATTCCATCCACCAGTAGGAATAAATTTCAACGGTGTACACCATGTGTCTTTCTAGGATATCCGTCCAACCATAGAGGTTATAAGTGTTACGAATTGTCAAGTCGTAAAATCATTATTTCTCGGCATGTCATTTTTTAGGAAAATACGTTTCCCTTTTCCACCATGAATGCTCCTACAACGACTAACTATAACTTCTTAGATGATGGCATAATCCCCTTACTTCCCTCACACTTGTCCACCACATATCCAGCCGCCCCCTCTCCTAACATAACCGTTACCCAACCACTATCACCGGCGGCCCAAAATACTCCTACTCCTCCAACCACGAACCAAACCACATTTCCCCTCTCACCACCCTCCTCGGCCCAACAATCTGCACCCACGACTCAAACACTTTCTCCCTCCCAGACAACGACCTCATCTACACACATAACACCTACCACCTACTCTCCATCGATTCCGACACCTATTTCCCCCCTGCACCTCATTCCCCTCAAATGACAACCCGATCCCAACACAGAATTGTCAAACCTCGTCAACTTTTCAACCTACGCACATCAACCGACCAAAATATCTCTCCTTTACCTACAAATCCCATTGATGCATTAAAAGATCCAAATTGGAAAATGGCCATGAAAGACGAATATTCTGCTCTTATTGAAAATAGGAATTAGTTCCTCGTCCCTCTAATGCTAATGTTATTTGAAGTTTGTGGATTTTCAGGCACAAGAAGAAATCTGATGGTTCTTTTGAGCGATACAAAGCTCATCTTATAGGTAATAGTGCTAATCAACAATCAGGTGTCAATCGTGGTGAAACCTTCAGCCTTGTTGTCAAACCGGCCACTATTCGCATTGTGCTTAGCATTGCCATATCCAAATCATGGTGTCTTCATCAACTAGATGTCAAAAATGCCTTTTTGCATGGAAATCTTGATGAAACCATGTATATGCACCAGCCTCCTGGTTTCCGTGATCCACACTATCCTGAGCATGTTTGTCTCCTCAAGAAGTCTCTATATGGTTTAAAACAAGCACCTCGTGCCTGGTACCAAAGATTCACTGACTATGTTGCCACATTGGGTTTCTCTCACATCATCTCTTATCACTCTTGGTTCGTGTTTCATCACGGTGATGATACTGTGTATATCCTTCTATATATGGATGACATAATTCTCACTACTTCACCTGATGCTCTTCGTGACTCTATTGTGTCTAAACTTAGTTTGAATTCGTCATGAAGCATTTGGATCCTCTAAGTTATTTTCTGGGAATATCTGTCACTAAACATACAGGTGGTCTTTTCTTGTCTCAAAATATGCAGAGGAAATTATAGAACGAGCATGCATGTCCTCCTGGAAACCATCACCCACCCCACTCGACACCAAGGCAAAACTCAGTAGTTCTTCTAGAAATTCGTATCATGACCCAACTGAATATGGAAGTCTTGCAGGAGCATTGCAATATTTAACTTTCACAAGACCAGATATCTCTTATGCAGTACAACAGGTATGCCTATTCATGCATGACCCTAAAACACAACATATGTTAGCACTGAAGCGTATCATTCGGTATATTCATGGCACTATTGATTCTGGCCTTCACTTACATCCCTCCTCTATCAGCAAATTGGTTTCTTACACTGATGCAGATTGGGCTGGTTGCCCCGACACCAGGCGATCCACCTCTGGTTACTGTGTCTATCTTGGTGACAATTTAATCTCATGGTCTGCCAAATGCCAACACACCCTCTCTCGGTCTAGTGTTGAAGCCGAGTACTGCGGAGTCGCCAATGTAGTATCTGAATCTTGTTGGATTAGAAACTTGCTATTGGAACTACATTTCCCAGTCACAATAGCCACACTGGTTTATTATGACAATGCGAGTGCTATCTATCTATCCGGCAACCCAGTTCAACATCAACGCACCAAACACATCGAGATGGATATACATTTTGTGCGTGAGAAAGTCACCCGCGGCCAAGTACGAGTCTTACATGTTCCTTCACGTTACCAAATCGCTGACATCTTCACGAAAGGACTTCCGTTGCAACTCTTTGACAATTTTCGTGATAGTCTCAACATCCGTCAACCTCCCGTTTCGACTACGGGGGTGTATTAGAATATTATTAGAATATCTTTATATATTATTTGAATATCGTAGAATATCGTTATATATTATTAGAATATCTTTATATATTATTAGTATATAATTGTCATTAAATAGTAATGATTGTATAGTAAAATAGTCAGAGAAACTGACACTGTATAATTGTGTATATATCTCACTGAGAATCAATAGAAAGGCATGGCCTATATACTTTCGAAAAGACATCATACCGTGTTTGAGTAGTAGCTTGTTCCTTATGAGTTTTTTTTGACAAATGTTTGATTAGTAACTTGTTCCTTATGAGGTTGATTATGTGAATATTTGTATTGTGATAATTTTACATAATTACTAGTGTGTAATTAATGTGCCTAGTGCTTTCTTTGTAATGTATTGGCTTTTGGCCGTTTGAATGAATGAAATATCAAGCTTTTTAAAATAAAACTTATGATATTGTCTCGATAGATGACATAAGGCGTTACACAGTTTATTATTTGAGAGGTGAGAAATTCGGACTTTCAATATTTTTTTTAAAGAAACATGATCATTGCATTTTATTTATAATAATAGATTCAATACAAGATGGGATACAAAAATAAATAGCGGGACTAGCTAGAAAAGTAGTTTCTCCTACAAGCGCATGAACAACTGCATTTGCTTGTCGCCTAGTGAACTCCACTCTGGAGTTTGTAAAGAAAGAGGAAAATAGAGATTTGCAAGATGTGATAACATGCCCAAACTCAGAAACGTCGTCTCGACGGGAACGGAAAGCATCACGAGTAATTATAGAATCAATCTCAAAATCAACATTGTCGAAAGACATATCGCTAAGCCACTTGAGAGCTTCAAACAAACCCATAGCTTCGCCAACCTCAACCTGTTGCACACTGGAAAAACTGACCATTTTAGCTAAGACAAAAGTACCATCCTCATCGCGGATGCATATGCCAATCCCGGTACGGCTATGAGTGGAAGAGAAAGCAGCATCAACATTACAATTGTAACGATGTCCAGGAGCCAGTTTCTGCCAACAAGCCCGAGGGCTAGCAGACGTGCTAGCCACCATGGGAGGAGGAACTGTATGAGATGGTTGTGCGTCTTGCATGACTCTGTGCACTTCCGGGATGCGGATATTTGCGAGCTGCCAGTCAGTGACCATCACACGTGTGTGTTCAACGGTTGTGGCATAAACTTCTATGACGTCCTCCCAAACCCTTAGGTTCCTATGCTTCCAAAGACTCCACAAAGTTGCAGCAAATAATTGTTTCATCTTAACTAACAGTGTTTCGACAAGCCTAAAAATAGCCTCAATAGCAGAAACAGTATCTAGACAAGCATTATGGATTTGGGACCAAATTCCTGTCAGAGTCCAAACTTGAGTGGCAAAGGAGCATTCAAATAACAAGTGCGCAAGGTCCTCATTATTAGAGGAGCATCTAACACACTCTGTAGGACACTGCACACCTTTATCCTGGAGACGAACCCTCGTAGGTAAACAGCCCCTACACATCCTCCAAACTAAGTTACGAAACTTAGGTGGTACTTTAAGTTTCCAAATACCGGACCAACAACCATGACGGTGAAGGTGAGAAGAGTCTATAAGTTCTTCGACACATAATCTATAAGCATTTTTCATAGAAAATTTACCATGCCTTTCGGCCTTCCAAATCAAATGGTCTGTTTGTGTAACGACCCTATTTTCGTATATTATATTTTTATATATTTTATTTTATTGTCTGGCTTTTAAAAATATTTTCTCGTAATCGATAAATAATTATTTAGCGCGAGCGTAAGTTCGTAATCGAGTTTTTAAGGTTTTGAGCGAATTGGGCCAAGAAGATGAATAGTAATGGGCTTGGTCATGAATAAGTGGTAATGATCAAGTGGATGAGATTTAGTGAGCTTGGATTGGATTGGATGGCTAAGATTGATCATGAGAGAGTTAGTAAGAATGGATGGCCATGATTTAATTGGATTGGGTTATAAGAGATAACCACAAAGACTTTGTCATCACTATTCTTATCTTTTGGAAAGCTGAAAACGTGAAAGAGAAGGGAGAAGCTGAAACGTGAGAAGCAAGAGGAGCTAGGGCACGAGAAAGAGAAGGAGAAAGGCGAAAGAGAAGGAGAAAGGAAAAGGAGAAAAGCTTGCGAAAGCTAGGACAAGAGCTCACGAGGGAGAGCAAGAGAGAAAGCTTGGGACTTTCGTTGGTTCACCGATTGCTAGGTAAGAGAGGTAGTATTGCTTATTTACAAGTGATTGAGAAGGGGAGAATGTCTATTTCTCCATCCCAAACTTCCTTTCACTTTGTCTAGGTTTTGATAGAAATGCTGTTAATGATTATATTATGTTCATTTGATGCTTAGTGATGTTGATGGTATGTTTAATTGAAGTTATATGATGTTATCTATGTTTGGGTATTTCGAAAATGATGTTGTTGTTCTAGAAAAGCTTGAGTAAAACCCTAACAATGGTGGTTTTTGTTAAGGTCATTATGTTGTGTGAGTATGAGTTATATAATGTTTGAAATGGCTGTTAAGAACTAATAGAGTGTGTCTAAGGTTTTGAAAGTGGATTTGGACTTAGTAATATTAAAGATTAAGGTGTGAGAAGTGATGAATATGTTGAAATGGATAAGTTATCAAAGTGTGTGGGTTTTCCTTTGAAACCCTTATGTGTTTTGAGAGTTTGATATGATTACTTGGTTTATTTGAGATTGCTGAACATGGTTGGGTATATACATGTTGTGTCTTATGATATGGCCATGAGAGCCTAGTGTTCGTATTTGTTGTTCTTGAGATAATTATCAGAGAGCTGATAATTAGTTGTGTTATTGTGTTTGTTGTTGTTGTTATAATTATCAGAGAGCTGATAATTAGTTGTGTTATTTGTGTTTGTTGTTGTTGTGATAATTATCAGAGAGCTGATAATTAGTTGTGTTATTTATGTTTATTTGGAGTTTTGGTTTAGTATGATGTTGTTGATGATGTTGTGAGTTGGTTTAGTATGATGTTGCTGATGATGTCGTGAACCATGTTTGATGATTTATGCATGTTTGTATTATGATTGGCCATGAGTGCCTGGGAAAGAATGAAATCCAATTATTATTGGTCATATGCACGACCGAGGTGCAGTCGATGAGAGAAGAAAATCCAAGAGTGCTTGGTTATCAAGAGTGCTTGGTAAGGATATAAGTTTATCCGAAGAAAATCCAAGAGTGCTTGGTTATCAAGAGTGCTTGGTAAGGATATAAGTTTATCCGAAGAAAATCCAAGAGTGCTTGGTTATCAAGAGTGCTTGGTAAGGATATAAGTTTATCCGAAGAAAATCCAAGAGTGCTTGGTTATCAAGAGTGCTTGGTAAGGATATAAGTTTATCCGAAGAAAATCCAAGAGTGCTTGGTTATCAAGAGTGCTTGGTAAGGATATGAGTTTATCCGAAATGATTTGGTACCACATGCAGTAGTGAATGCATTTGAGGCATGCATCTTTTGTGACATTATGTGTGCATAATGGTTGTTAAGTAATAATTGTTATTGATGAGTTTGGTGTTTGAAGAATTATGTGTGCATAATGGTTGCTAAGTGATATTACCTGAGTTCGTGTGGGGTTGAGAATTCTGAGTTCGTGTGGGGTTGAGAATTCTGAGTTCGTGTGGGGTTGAGAATCCTGAGTTCGTGTGGGGTTGAGAATCCTGAGTATCGTGTGTGGTTGATGAGTTTCGTGTGTGGTTGATGAGTATCGTGTGTGGTTGATGAGTATCGTGTGTGGTTGATGAGTATCGTGTGTGGTTGACGAGTTTCGTGTGTGGTTGATGAGTTTTGTGTTTTGTTGATTATGTGTTGTGTTTTAGTTATGTATAATAATGCGTTACTTATACATGTTTATTGGTTGTGATACTAACACTCTCTGTTTTGTGTTATGTGCTGGATCTTTGGGGATCCAGATTTTCAGGAAGACGAGCTTATCGTCGAGGAGTAGCTTTTGCTGTTAGAAGCTTGCGTAGTGGTGAGGGCATAGCTTAGCTATCCTTACTTTTTTGTACTAGGTGTTGTATCCTAGTTAGAGTTTAGGGCTCTGGTAGTTGTAACACCATTTTGGGTATTCGAACGTGTATGTATGAATTTGGCAATGGTCCTTGTTGTAGATTTGGATGTTAATTTCTCTAATGCTGTTGGTCTGATTTCCTGCATAATTTTCTGCACAACTTTTCCGTATTTGAAATGAAAACTGGTATTGATTGGTACAGAATTGGCCTTGGGTGTAAACATGAAAGTTTTAGATAATTTTGTTAGCTTTCCAGTGGCTTTGGTTTGACGTGAAAATGATTTTTAGTTTTTGAGTTATGATGAAAATACTCCCAGGAGGTATTAGTGAAAATGTGCTGTGACAGCATTTCCTGTTTCATGTTTTGAGTCTTTTTCGTACGTCTCCGTTTTAAATTGGTCTTGTTTTAAATATGTGGAATGTTGTAATGTGTTTTGAAAACGGAAAAGAAAATGAAGCAATCGTTTTCGTGTGTGTTGATATAGAAGGGGTATGACCTGTGTTGATATAGAAGGGGTATGACCTGTGTTGATATAGAAGGGGTATGACCTGTGTTGAGCTAGAAGGGGTATGACCTGTGTTGATATAGAAGGGGTATGACCTGTGTTGAGCTAGAAGGGGTATGAGCTGTTTGAGCATAGAAGGGGTATCCTGTTAGAAGGGGTATCGTCTCTGTTTTTCTGTTTGTTTTTCTCTTTCCGCTGCTGTTTGTGAATCAAATATATTTTGATAATGTTGATGTTTTATGAAAATGCGTTTTCATTATGTTGTAACTTCCTATGTCCTTAACGTTTTGTTTTATTAAAGTTAATAATCGGCGGTTAAGGGTTAGGGTGTTACAATAGGTGGTATCAGAGCAGGTCGATCCATTGGATCAATTAGGTGTAGATTCCCTTTGTGTAACATGTGTTACGAAAACACTGTTATACTGTTTTGAGGAAACGAAGTGTATCCTCACTCGTGGTGCGCGGTGTTGGTTCAGGTTATGGCGCAAAAAGCATTTGCCGATGCGATGGAATTGATGGCGAATGCCATGGTTCAGAAGGCTGTGAGTAGGACGGCTGATAGAGCAGCCCAGGAAGCCAAGACTAACTACTACAAGGCTGTGAATGAGAAGAGGAGGAGAGCTTTCGGAAGAGGAAAGCCTTATGATAACCGGGGAAAGAAGCCGGATGGAGGTGGAAGCAGTGGTGGTAAAAACTGGAGGTGGTAAGAATTGTTTTAAGTGTGGACAGCTGGGACATCGTTTCTTTGAGTGCCCGAAGAATGATGGAAAATGTTTCAAGTGTGGTGATCCTAACCACAAAGCTGATCAGTGCAAGAAGGGTATTGTGTGCTTCAACTGCAAAGAAGCGGGTCATAAGAGCAACGTGTGTAAGAAGCCTAGAGCGGCTGGAGGAAAAGTGTTTGCTTTAGATGGTGGTGATGCGAAGGCGGACAACTTGATCAGAGGTACATGCTTTGTCAATAATACTC
Source organism: Medicago ruthenica (assembly GCA_018208015.1). Lineage (NCBI taxonomy): Eukaryota > Viridiplantae > Streptophyta > Magnoliopsida > Fabales > Fabaceae > Medicago > Medicago ruthenica. The sequence goes on along the minus strand of CM031373.1, from coordinate 25,103,058 downwards.
CTTTGTCTGCTATTATTGATACGGGTGCTACCCATTCGTTTATTTCTGTGGATTGCGTGAAGAGGTTGGGTCTTAGAGTAGAGAATATGATGGGACGCATGGTTATAGAAACGCCTGCGAGTGGTTCGGTATCGACTACTCTAGTCTGTGTTGACTGTTCAGTCACTATGTATGATCGACATTTTGGAATGGATTTAGTCTGCATTCCGTGGAGCAGGATAGACGTTATCTTTGGTATGAATTGGTTAGTATTTCATCGGGTTCATATCAACTGTGGTAAGAGGACGGTTATGTTTCCAAGACCGGAGCCAGAGTTGTGTTCGAAGCTTATGTGTTGTCGAGAAGTGGTAAGATCAGTGAAGGCTTAAGAGGACGTGTTTGCTATGTTTGCTTCGTTGAGAGCGGAAGTGAAGAATGAGATTGATGCGTTGCCAGTGGTGCGTGATTTTACAGATGTATTCCCAGATGACATTTTGGATTTACCACCCGAGAGAGAGGTTGAATTCGCAATTGACGTAGTACTTGGTACTAGTCCAATTTCGATGGCGCCGTATCGTATGTCAGCTGCAGAGCTTGAAAAGTTGAAAGAACAATTGGAAGGATTGTTAGAGAAAAAGTTTGTAAGACCGAGTGTATCGCCGTGGGGTGCGCCGGTTCTGTTGGTAAAGAAGAAAGATGGTAGTATGCGTCTGTGCATCGACTATCGTCAGTTGGATAAAGCAACTATCAAGAACAAGTATCCACTTCCGAGGATAGATGATTTGATGGATCAGTTAGTGGGAGCCTGTGTGTTCAGCAAGATTGATTTGAGATCGGGATATCACCAGATAAGAGTTAAGGCGGAGGATATACCGAAGACTGCTTTCAGGACAAGGTATGGTCACTACGAGTACGCTGTTATGCCTTTTGGAGTTACTAATGCACCTGGAGTGTTTATGGAATATATGAATCGTATATTTCATTCCTTTTTGGATCGATTCGTGGTGGTCTTCATAGACGATATTTTGGTATACTCGAAGACGGAAGAGGAACATGCCGAGCATTTGAGGATTGTGTTGGAGGTGTTGCGCGAGAAGAAGCTTTATGCAAAATTTTCTAAGTGTGAATTTTGGTTGCATAAAGTTAGCTTTTTGGGTCACGTCATTTCAAGTGGTGGAATAGCAGTGGATCCTGCTAAGGTAGAGGCCGTGCAAGATTGGGGAACGCCGGAGTCTGTTACTGAGATCCGAAGTTTTCTTGGCTTGGCCGGTTACTATCGGAGGTTCATCGAAGGATTTTCAAGGTTGGCGTTGCCGTTGACACAGTTGACTAGGAAGGGTCAAGCTTTCGTTTGGGATGACTAGTGTGAGCAGAGTTTCCAAGAGTCTGATGTGAGATTGACGAAGCTTAAGACGCTCATCGAGCAAGGGAAAAAGGTAAACGTTGAGATCGATGAGAAAGGCGTGACGAGGTGTCAGGGAAGGTTATGTGTACCTGATGTGCCTGAGTTGAAGCGGATGATCTTGGAGGAAGGTCACAGAAGCAACTTAAGTATTCATCCTGGTGTTACTAAGATGTATCAAGATCTGAGGAAAATGTTTTGGTGGCAAGGGATGAAGAAAGAGATCGCCGAGTTTGTTTTCGCGTGTTTGACTTGTCAGAAGTCCAAGGTGGAGCACCAGAAGCCGTCGGGGCTATTGCAACCTATGTTTATTCCAGAGTGGAAATGGGACAGTATTGCGATGGATTGTGTAAGCGGTTTGCCGAAGACGTCGAAAGGTAACAATATGATTTGGGTAGTTGTCGACAGGTTAACAAAGTCTGCTCAGTTCATAGCTATCGAGACCGGTATGCTAGTACCGAAGTTGGCTGAGATCTACGTGGAACAAATAGTAAGGTTGCATGGAGTCGTATCAGATCGAGATTCCCGTTTTACTTCAAGGTTTTGGAAGAGTTTGCAAGAGGCGTTGGGGACTAAGTTGCGGATGAGTTCTGCTTATCACCCGCAGACGGATGGTCAGTCGGAGAGGACGATTCAATCATTGGAGGATTTGTTAAGATCATGTATTTTGGAGCAAGGAGTGAGTTGGGAAGCTTGCTTACCGTTGATTGAGTTTACGTATAGCAACAGTTTTCATTCGAGCATTGGTATGGCACCTTTTGAAGCGTTGTATGGGAGAAGATGTAGAACACCTTTGAGTTGGTTTGAATCGAGAGCAAGATGCGGGACTCCTATCCAGAGTTGTTTTCGGGTATTTTCGAGGGCGAAAATTCTTTTTAGGGGGGTAGAGTTGTAACGACCCTATTTTCGTATATTATATTTTTATATATTTTATTTTATTGTCTGGCTTTTAAAAATATTTTCTCGTAATCGATAAATAATTATTTAGCGCGAGCGTAAGTTCGTAATCGAGTTTTTAAGGTTTTGAGCGAATTGGGCCAAGAAGATGAATAGTAATGGGCTTGGTCATGAATAAGTGGTAATGATCAAGTGGATGAGATTTAGTGAGCTTGGATTGGATTGGATGGCTAAGATTGATCATGAGAGAGTTAGTAAGAATGGATGGCCATGATTTAATTGGATTGGGTTATAAGAGATAACCACAAAGACTTTGTCATCACTATTCTTATCTTTTGGAAAGCTGAAAACGTGAAAGAGAAGGGAGAAGCTGAAACGTGAGAAGCAAGAGGAGCTAGGGCACGAGAAAGAGAAGGAGAAAGGCGAAAGAGAAGGAGAAAGGAAAAGGAGAAAAGCTTGCGAAAGCTAGGACAAGAGCTCACGAGGGAGAGCAAGAGAGAAAGCTTGGGACTTTCGTTGGTTCACCGATTGCTAGGTAAGAGAGGTAGTATTGCTTATTTACAAGTGATTGAGAAGGGGAGAATGTCTATTTCTCCATCCCAAACTTCCTTTCACTTTGTCTAGGTTTTGATAGAAATGCTGTTAATGATTATATTATGTTCATTTGATGCTTAGTGATGTTGATGGTATGTTTAATTGAAGTTATATGATGTTATCTATGTTTGGGTATTTCGAAAATGATGTTGTTGTTCTAGAAAAGCTTGAGTAAAACCCTAACAATGGTGGTTTTTGTTAAGGTCATTATGTTGTGTGAGTATGAGTTATATAATGTTTGAAATGGCTGTTAAGAACTAATAGAGTGTGTCTAAGGTTTTGAAAGTGGATTTGGACTTAGTAATATTAAAGATTAAGGTGTGAGAAGTGATGAATATGTTGAAATGGATAAGTTATCAAAGTGTGTGGGTTTTCCTTTGAAACCCTTATGTGTTTTGAGAGTTTGATATGATTACTTGGTTTATTTGAGATTGCTGAAAATGGTTGGGTATATACATGTTGTGTCTTATGATATGGCCATGAGAGCCTAGTGTTCGTATTTGTTGTTCTTGAGATAATTATCAGAGAGCTGATAATTAGTTGTGTTATTGTGTTTGTTGTTGTTGTGATAATTATCAGAGAGCTGATAATTAGTTGTGTTATTTGTGTTTGTTGTTGTTGTGATAATTATCAGAGAGCTGATAATTAGTTGTGTTATTTATGTTTATTTGGAGTTTTGGTTTAGTATGATGTTGTTGATGATGTTGTGAGTTGGTTTAGTATGATGTTGCTGATGATGTCGTGAACCATGTTTGATGATTTATGCATGTTTGTATTATGATTGGCCATGAGTGCCTGGGAAAGAATGAAATCCAATTATTATTGGTCATATGCACGACCGAGGTGCAGTCGATGAGAGAAGAAAATCCAAGAGTGCTTGGTTATCAAGAGTGCTTGGTAAGGATATAAGTTTATCCGAAGAAAATCCAAGAGTGCTTGGTTATCAAGAGTGCTTGGTAAGGATATAAGTTTATCCGAAGAAAATCCAAGAGTGCTTGGTTATCAAGAGTGCTTGGTAAGGATATAAGTTTATCCGAAGAAAATCCAAGAGTGCTTGGTTATCAAGAGTGCTTGGTAAGGATATAAGTTTATCCGAAGAAAATCCAAGAGTGCTTGGTTATCAAGAGTGCTTGGTAAGGATATGAGTTTATCCGAAATGATTTGGTACCACATGCAGTAGTGAATGCATTTGAGGCATGCATCTTTTGTGACATTATGTGTGAATAATGGTTGTTAAGTAATAATTGTTATTGATGAGTTTGGTGTTTGAAGAATTATGTGTGCATAATGGTTGCTAAGTGATATTACCTGAGTTCGTGTGGGGTTGAGAATTCTGAGTTCGTGTGGGGTTGAGAATTCTGAGTTCGTGTGGGGTTGAGAATCCTGAGTTCGTGTGGGGTTGAGAATCCTGAGTATCGTGTGTGGTTGATGAGTTTCGTGTGTGGTTGATGAGTATCGTGTGTGGTTGATGAGTATCGTGTGTGGTTGATGAGTATCGTGTGTGGTTGACGAGTTTCGTGTGTGGTTGATGAGTTTTGTGTTTTGTTGATTATGTGTTGTGTTTTAGTTATGTATAATAATGCGTTACTTATACATGTTTATTGGTTGTGATACTAACACTCTCTGTTTTGTGTTATGTGCTGGATCTTTGGGGATCCAGATTTTCAGGAAGACGAGCTTATCGTCGAGGAGTAGCTTTTGCTGTTAGAAGCTTGCGTAGTGGTGAGGGCATAGCTTAGCTATCCTTACTTTTTTGTACTAGGTGTTGTATCCTAGTTAGAGTTTAGGGCTCTGGTAGTTGTAACACCATTTTGGGTATTCGAACGTGTATGTATGAATTTGGCAATGGTCCTTGTTGTAGATTTGGATGTTAATTTCTCTAATGCTGTTGGTCTGATTTCCTGCATAATTTTCTGCACAACTTTTCCGTATTTGAAATGAAAACTGGTATTGATTGGTACAGAATTGGCCTTGGGTGTAAACATGAAAGTTTTAGATAATTTTGTTAGCTTTCCAGTGGCTTTGGTTTGACGTGAAAATGATTTTTAGTTTTTGAGTTATGATGAAAATACTCCCAGGAGGTATTAGTGAAAATGTGCTGTGACAGCATTTCCTGTTTCATGTTTTGAGTCTTTTTCGTACGTCTCCGTTTTAAATTGGTCTTGTTTTAAATATGTGGAATGTTGTAATGTGTTTTGAAAACGGAAAAGAAAATGAAGCAATCGTTTTCGTGTGTGTTGATATAGAAGGGGTATGACCTGTGTTGATATAGAAGGGGTATGACCTGTGTTGATATAGAAGGGGTATGACCTGTGTTGAGCTAGAAGGGGTATGACCTGTGTTGATATAGAAGGGGTATGACCTGTGTTGAGCTAGAAGGGGTATGAGCTGTTTGAGCATAGAAGGGGTATCCTGTTAGAAGGGGTATCGTCTCTGTTTTTCTGTTTGTTTTTCTCTTTCCGCTGCTGTTTGTGAATCAAATATATTTTGATAATGTTGATGTTTTATGAAAATGCGTTTTCATTATGTTGTAACTTCCTATGTCCTTAACGTTTTGTTTTATTAAAGTTAATAATCGGCGGTTAAGGGTTAGGGTGTTACAGTTTGCACATGAGCAATAAGAGGTGTACTCATGATTTTTGTCGCTAAATCAGTACTAAAAACCTGTCAGAAAACTACCTCATTCCATCACTTCTCATTCAGGGCCATCAAATTATCAGTAGTAATATGACGAACATGATTTGCGCCTACAATGTTATCATCAATGCACTCTCCATTAAGTAACCATGGTTCACCCAAGATGGGAATAGACGTACCTGCACCAATACTCCACCGAGCTCCTCCACAGACAATAAAGCATGCACAGAGAATTCGGATTATGGCCAATAGTGGTTGTGAGGTAAGATTTGTTTGGAAAGTAACGAACTTTGAACAAGCCAGATTAAAAGCCTTGTTTACCTCGCATAGCAAGATTAAAAGCCGAGAGGTCTTTGAACCCCATACCCCCATTGGATTTATGCATAGATAATTTCTCCCAGCTTAACTAGTTGATGCCTCGCTGATTCGTGCGACCGTAACCCCACCTGAAGGAGTTCATTATTTTTTCAATTGTGTTGATAAGAGTAGTAGGTAACTGAAAGATGGTCATTACATACGACGAGATGGCTTATAAAACTGACTTAATCATAACTTCACGTCCAGATTTAGATAAGCACTTACTACTCCAAGAGTTAATTTTTTGCCACACACAATCCTTAATATAAGCAAAAGTGGAGTTTCTGTTCCTACCAATCATTGATGGTAGACCCAAATATTTACATGTACCAAGAATAGCTTATATTGGTTTAATAATCCAATATATTGTATCCAAAAAACATATGTTGCGTGATTGTATTGAGTTGGAAAATACCTTGTATTCCCATTAAACCTATTTATTTATAAAAAGACTAGCATCCCCATCTTTCTTCTTTTGTTTATAAAAATTATAGAAATTGTAAAATTTTATCCTATTATTTAATACATTAAGTTATTTATTTTTTAGGTAAGGATAAAATGGTAAATACAATTTTGAAGTTAAGGGTAAAATTGAAAGAAAAAATATTGCACAAAAATATTATAGAACAAATGAAGGAAGAAGCCTTGCCTTGATACTCCAAATACTTGACCCTTGTCTTGTACCACCAACTTTCTGAATCAATATAAGTGTGTGAAAAGGTCTTTATTTATATGCATCTTTACTTCTAGGTTAAGTTAGGATTTCTGAGCTTTTTTCTCCGATCTAGCTTGAAAAATATGCTGAATGTGTATTTTACTCGATAGAAAGCGCAAGGGCGCATTAGTCAGCCCATGGGGATGTGTCATGCGCAGGGGGCAAATCTCAATGGATAATAAAGTAATGTTCTACATTCAGGATGAGTTTGGGTATGGGTTCGAGGTGGGTACCTATATCCCTGTTACCCATCCCATACCCGTGTTTTGAAATCGGAGAAAACCAAACCCAGTCAAATTGAGGTGGGTTCGTTCGGGTAACCGCGGGTGCGAATTTTGCTGCCATGCCTAGTTGTTTGTGGTGGTGGTGATGTCGGTTATGGCAATACGTCATTTTGCTGCTCTGACTCCTCATAATTGTCTTGCTACTCATGTGCAACAGGTGTAGGGTCAACCACTTGTGAAGGCCTAATTCATCGTCATTTTGGGTCTGATACCTACGTCGACCCCATTTAGAGGGAGGATTAGCTGTAACATTCTCTCTACATACAAAGTTGTAATAGGTCGTCCCGTTGAGTTTAGGCCTACCAACATCATTAGTCGTATCTACATAACAACCAATAGAAAAATACAACTAAACATTTTTTGAAGCATTTCATCAAACACCTATAGCACAAAATATACATAAAGTGTTCATTTTGTTATTTCAGTTCTTAAACTATCACATTGCATTAATACTTAGTTTAATCTACATTCACATTACTAATAACATTCTAATTGACAATAGCTACCCTAACAACCATCTATTTCACAATTAAAAACTAACATATAAAAATCACAATGTGTTATTTTAAGAGATTTTGAATGCTTACTTGTTATTTGATTGATAAGTTACTTGACTTTCAAGAATTTTTATGGGGTGTGATTTGTGGGACTAGGGAGAGAAACTGCATGGTTTTGTATTTGGTTGAGTTTGAAAGTGAATTTTTCCCGAGCAAGTGGAAGTTAACTCATGTTAGCAACGAACGTAGTTAATTGTTGTTGGAGGTATTTTTGGATGTTCAAAATGCTTGTGTGCAAATGGTAGGTGTCTAAAGAGCAACTTTCAACAATTAATTATCAATACAAACCCGATTGATAGATTCAAAAATTCATATTGGTGGAGGCACATGTCATGTGTTATCATCTTTATATGAAAAATACAACAATATATAACTGATAAAAATTGATATTATTTACGGTAACGTGATTTCTTGTTTTCTTTTCTCAATACGAATAGTAGAAGTCATAAAATTCTACCTATATTAACCCTACTATGCATAGTCGATCTCAAGTCTGGATAAAAAGAGAATGTCATGTTAGTCAATCGAGAACCAACATAAAACTTTTTTTAATCTTTATGACATGGATCAAATATGTAATAATGTGAATGATAAGTCATTTATCATAAGCAACATGTTGTAGGTGAGAAAAACACAAGAAAAGGGGGGTTGAATTGTGTTGGCTTTTTCTAATTCTTTTTCTAAGTGTTCAACACTGGTCAGAGTCTAATGGGTTCAGAGTTTGACTCAGAGTCTGAGTGCAGTGGATAAAAACATAACAAAAAGGTAGAGAGAGAGAGAGAGAGGGAGAAAGAAAAAGACACAAAACAATTTATAGTGGTTCCTCCCACAAAACAGGAGTAGTCCAGTCTCCTTGCACTTCCAAGGGATTTCACTATAATCTCACTAGATTACAATTGTTCAAGGACTCTTCCAAGAGACTTCCAAATGCTCAAGCACACTTGCAAGAGACTTCCAAATGCTCAAGCAAACTTGCAAGAGACTTCCAAATGCTCAAGCTTAACAAGCAAGAGACTACTAATGCTCAATCACTACTGAAAGAGACTTCCAATGCTCAAGCATGTAACAGTCTGATTTTTAGTATTAGATTTATTTAATATTATTATTTATTTGTTATATTTGTTAAATGTTTATTTTATTGGGAATTGGTGGATTAGTGGATTTTAAGTGATTAAGGGTATTTTGGTCATTTTAGAGTGAGTGGCATTTTTGTGATTACGATTGTAACACCCATATTAAGATTGCCTAGGATCTTATACGAGTATTAAAATTTCGTACTGGATACATTAATTTACAATATAAAAAGTTCGTTTTGAATATTACATCACATAGTAATATTACAATCCAAGGTTTATACAACACCTCTTTAATACATGTACATCAAAAGTACAACAACAACATATAATACAATCAACTATAAAATCATATAACATCAGCACGATCAGTCCAAAGCATTCTCCTTACCCTTGTTGCGTGCTGCCTGTGATCCTGCCTGTGAACCTGCACCAGAAGGAATGGGATGAGACATAATGTCTCAGTGAGCTCTACCCAACCTACTGTTGGCAACCACAGGGAACCTAGGGTCGCCATGCCTACCTTGGCAATTTAGGGGAATACTAGAATCGCCAAGTCTTTAATTCTATCCCCAAAGGATATAACCTCCTATAACTATAACTATAATCCACCTGTAACTGTAAAACTTCTTGTGACTATAACTTTAACTATAACTGTAAAACATAATACATATAAAGTGTTTTATGTTAGCTGTTAGCGTTGAACAAGCAATTAATCTGAGTTCGTTTTACGGAGTGCGGCCCGGGTGGAGTAACCCCGAGGTACATCTCCCTATAACCCGGTGAAAATCCTATCATATCAGGCTAACACCAGACTCCACTATAAAACGTGTGGACAACCCTCTCGGAGAAGTCCCATCCGGCGAATCCCAGAGTCTGCTGAACACGCCCTGTAACTGTAAAACGTGCGAACACGCCATTATCTTTGATATATAATTCTTTAACTTTAACATATAAACATGTAATCTGTCACTTTAATCTTATAACAATCCTGTAACATATAGCCTATAACCTATGATTCTTGGCTTATCGTTCTCATAAGCCACCTATAATCGTTGAAGAACCAACACTATAAACTTATCTGTAACTATGATTGCTGAAGCATTCCTGTTGCCCTTGTATTCTGTAATGAATACGTCTATAACCTTGTTCACCTATTATAGGTTCTTGACTTATCAAGCCATATGCCTCCCCTAGTAATCCATACATTCTCTAAGGGATAGGTCCTCTAATACTTAATAGGGATACATATCCATTACACGTTGCTTGATGAGTTTGAAGTAGTATTGGACGGCTAGAATGGTGCAAGAGCTGATGAAAAACAAATAGTTCCTGTATGTTGTGGTATGATCTGCCTATAAAATCGTGACACGGTTGCAAAATCGTGACACGATTTTGCGTGCAGTTAGACAGCATAGGGCAAGTTCAAAACATGATTTTCACCATTCTTAGCTTATCCAAACATACCCAAACAACATAACAGCTTAAGGGGTAATTCTAAGGCATATAGGTAGTTAACAACATGTAAGGTCATGGAATTACCATCAAAAGAGGATTAGAGCACTATAAATTCCATACTAGCTCATAATACTATAAACAACAAAGCTTATACAAAGTGGGTTCTAAAACCCCTAGGAGCTCACCTTAAACCTCAATTGATGCTTGCTAAGATCAGCACTCCAAAACCCTAGCTTCAATCTCAAAGCCTCAACTTAATAGAGCTTCCTATCCTTGGCTTTTATTGTTCCAAATCTCCCCAAAACTAGGCTTGCTAGCAAGAACTTCCACAAGAGTGTGATGAGGGCTTGAATCACAAGAGTTTGGGAAGAAAAGATGGATTATGGATGATTGCATGAGAGGGGCGAAAATGAGAGAGAGGGAGGGAGCAATTTTCAGATTTTTTTGAGTGAGAAATTGAGTGATAAGTATGAATAAAATTCATATTTATCCAAATAGTCTTTGTCTCACTATTTACGACTTTGCCATTCCCTCTAACTACAACTTTGCCATTGCTTGCACATTAAGTTTCTAACACTTATAACTGATACTTCTAAGTGGGATATTACACTCTACCCCCCTTAAAGAAATTTCGTCCTCGAAATTTAGAATTTACCTGTAAACAGACGCGGATAGCTCTCCAGCATCTCTGATTCCAATTCTCATGTAGCTTCACCGTAGGGAGAACCTTTCCATATGACTTTAACAATTGGAATCTCTTTGTTCCTCAATGACTTGACATCACGTTCAATAATCCGTTCCGGTTCGGGCTGAAAAGTCAAATCCGATCTCAAGTCGATGGTTTCCAACTCTACCGGTTGAAGAGGATCTGGAATAAACTTCCTTAACTGTGAAACATAGAAAACATCATGTAATCCTAACATCGCCGGTGGCAGAGCCAATTGATAGGCTGCTGGTCCGACACGTTTGAGTATCTGAAATGGCCCAATAAATCTTGGACTCAATTTCTTTGTCCTATAAACACCTCGTAATCCCAACTTAGGGGTAACTTTCAGGAAAACATGATCTCCTACTTCGAACTCTAGAGGTCTTCGCCTCTTGTCCGCATAACTCTTTTGTCGACTCTGAGCAGTTCTGATCTTATCCTGAATGGATTTAATCTTTAAAGTGGTCTCCTGAATAATCTCAGTTCCCAGAATACTTTTATCTCCAACCTCTGACCAACAAAGTGCTGTCCTACACCTTCTGCCATACAATGCCTCATAAGGTGCCATTCCGATACTAGAATGGTAACTATTATTATAAAAAAATTCAATTAAAGGCAGATGATTATTCCAACTTCCTCCATCCTCTAAAATACATGCGCGTAGCATATCCTCTAATGTCTTAATGGTCCTCTCAGATTGTCCATCTGTTTGAGGATGATGAGACGTACTCAACTTTAACCTCGTGCCCAAAGCCTTTTGAAAAGCTTTCCAAAAGTGAGAAGTAAAGATAGGATCTCTATCTGAAACAACACTGGTTCGAACACCATGCAGTTTCACAATCTCTGCAATAAACAACTCTGCATACTGAGCAGCCCTGTACGTAGTCCTAACCGGTAGAAAGTGAGCAGACTTAGTTAGCCGGTCGACAACTACCCAAATTGAATCATGTCCCCGTTGAGTCCGAGGTAACCCTGTTACAAAATCCATAGATATCTCTTCCCATTTCCATTGAGGGATTTCCAATGGTACTAACATCCCTGCAGGTCTCTGATGTTCAATCTTCACTTGTTGACACACAATACATCGCGATACAAATTCTACGATACCGGTCTTCATTCCCGGCCACCAATAATCTTTCTTTAAATCTTGATACATTTTAGTGGTACCTGGATGAATACTGAAACTACTCTTGTGTGCCTCTTCCAAAATCAAACTTTTCAAATTAGCATCATTAGGAACACAAACTCTACCTTCAAACAGCAGAGTACCATCCGATGCCCTTGAAAACTCTGACTGTCCAATCCTCCTCTGAAGATCCATATCCGATTCTTGAGCTTGTGCGATTCTGGACCGCAAATCACAAGTAACCTTTAATCTTTGCAACAAAATGCCATCATTCAACTCTGTGACACTGAGATTAAGATCTCTAAATTTCTCATACAAACCACAAGTGTGCATCAGCACTTCTGCTCTCATCAAAGATTTCCTGCTTAAGGCGTCAGCAACTACGTTCGCCTTTCCCGGGTGATACTTTAACTCAAAATCAAAATCTTTTAAGTATTCCATCCATCTTCTCTGTCTCATGTTCAATTCCCGTTGATCGAACAAATACTTTAAACTTTTGTGGTCACTGAACAAATCGAATTGTGCTCCATATAAATGGTGCCTCCATACTTTCAAAGCAAAAACTATCGCTGCCAACTCGAGGTCATGAGTGGGGTAATTTTCCTCATGGGTTTTAAGTTGCCGAGAAGCATAAGCTATTACATTCCCTTCCTGCATGAGCACACTACCCAGTCCTTTAGAGGACGCATCACAATAAACAACATATTTCTTCTCGGGATCCGGTATTGCTAGCACTGGAGCCTTGGATAATTTCTTCCTCAAGGTCCGGAAACTTTTCTCACAATCTTCGTCCCAGACGAAAGGTACATCTTTCCTCGTGAGGCGTGTCAAAGGCAAGGCAATCTGTGAAAATCTCATAATAAATCCTGGGTAGTAACCTGCTAACCCCAGGAAACTCCGAACTTCTGTTACGTTCACTGGTCTGGCCCAATTAAGGACAGCTTCGACTTTAGATGAGTCTACTGACACTCCTCCTTTAGAGATAACATCACCCAGAAACTGGATTTCCGACAACCAAAATTCACATTTGCTGAATTTTGCATATAATTGATTTTCTCTGAGAACATCCAAGACAATTCCCAGATGCTGGGCATGTTCCTGTGAATCCTTTGAATAAATCAAAATATCATCAATGAAGATTACTACAAACTGATCCAGGTAAGGCTGGAAAATTCTATTCATGTAGTCCATAAACACTGCTGGAGCATTAGTCACTCCAAAAGGCATAGCTAGAAATTCATAATGTCCGTAACGTGTTCTGAACGCCGTCTTAGACACATCTGGCGATTTGATGCAAATCTGGTGATATCCTGATCTGAGATCAATCTTCGAGAATACTGCGGCTCCTTTGAGTTGATCCAAAAGATCATCAATCCTTGGTAGTGGATACTTGTTCTTAATTGTTACTTTATTCAGCCGGCGGTAGTCGATACACAATCTCATACTACCATCCTTCTTCTTAACCAACAACACTGGTGCACCCCAAGGTGACACATTGGGCCTGATAAAATGTTTCTGAATTAAGTCCTCTAACTGAGACTTCAATTCCTTAAGCTCTGACGGTGACATTCTATACGGCGCCACCGATACTGGCTCCGATCCTGGAATGAGATCAATAGAAAACTCAACTTCTCGTTCTGGGGGTAAATTGATTATCTCAGAAGGAAAAACATCTAGATAATCACTGACAACTGGAATGTCACTGGGACTCAGCTCTGATTCTGAAGTCACAGTAACCATTACATAAAAACCCTTATCCTGGGCACACATTAGCTGGGTAAGCTGATGAGTGCGGTTAATTAATTCTGATAAAGCCACACCTTCGGTCGTATCATCTGTAGGCATAAAAATACACTTTTCCGCACATCCAATGTACACATGATTAGCAGAAAGCCAATCCATTCCTAGGATCACATCAAGTTGTATCATGGGAAGACACACCAAATCTATGTAGTATGTCTTGCTAGATACAGTAATCGGGCAATTTTCACATATAAAACTAGCTACAACTCCACCCTCTATAGCGGTAGCTACCGTCATAGGAAAAACCATTGGTGAAATAGACAACTGTAATGCTTCTACACACTTGTAAGAAATAAAGGAACATGTTGCACCACAATCAAAAAGCACTTTAACTGGATTTTGGCCTAAATAACACATACCAGCAATTAAGTCTTCATTGGCCAAAGCCTTCTGGCCATCAAGGGAGTACACCCTGCCTTTACTTGTAGTAGTACCTTCAGCTCCACTTTTATTCTTTCTTTCCGGACAGTTTGCCAAAATATGCCCTGGCTGCCTACATCCGAAACACACACCTGTACGCCTCATGCATTCACCGTAATGTGATTTCCCACAGTATTTACAAATGACAATTGCCTGTGGTGAAAACGACTGTTTGCCCCTCTTAGGAGAGCCCTTAGGCTTATTCTCTTGATACCTATCTTGAAACTTGCACTTTCTCTTTTCATATGCTGCAGCTTTCTCTTTTGCGGTCTTGGTAAAACCCGCTTCAGCAACCAAACTATCGTGAACCAATTCATAACAGGACACAAAGATTGTAAAAACAGAGCACAAGCAAAATCAATCAGAAGCAGCAAAATAACAAGTGCAGGAAAGTAAAAGGCACAAGGTTTGTTAATCTAGTTTGGAGTAAACACCTCCTACTCTGGGGGATACCAATCCAGGAAGGAAATCCACTATTGGAATTAATCCTTAAGACTCAGACACTGACTCCCAGTTCTTATCCCAAGCAATTAACCTCCACCTAGTCAGACTTCTACCTAACTCTGAGTAATAGAATCCTCTAACTTCCTATTCAAGCAACTGCAACCCAGTCACTTAAACAACCCTTGAAAACTACCCTGTTTTGAACACAATTACAATAACAGACCTTCATTCGTACCTACAGGCTTAGAATGAATTTACAGCTCATAAAAACTCTAAACCAACTCTAACAGAGTGGTGCACAAACAACCCTAAGGTTTTAAACACAAAGACTCAATTCTCTGATCTAAAACTCTATATTTTCGTAAGTCTTGAATAATGGCAGCAACTCTCCTTTTATAATCTTCAGCAATCATAATTAAACTGATTCAAATCTTCTGAATTGATATGTTTCTAATTTATGCAAGGCTCAATTAGGAAACATATAATTCTGCAATGTATCTCTTCAAAGATTTCTTCTGAAAATATGATCTTCATAAATACGAACCAAATCTTCATTAGATCTTCCACAAATCAATCAGCATTCTAGAAGCATTAATCCATAATAAAACCTTAACATATCTCTCAAAGATTCGCGTAGAAATAACTTGAAAAAGATCAGCTTCTGATGAAGTCAACCAAAGTCAACGCTGGCATCAGACTCTGAATTCAGCTTCTGAACTGCTACAGTGCTTCTGATGGAATTTCCAGCTTCTGAACAACTTCAAATCAAAAAACTTGCAACTGAAGATTTGTTCTAAATAAGGAGATGCTTCTATTCAACACATTGGATTTGCAAAAACATGCAGCCAACACCAAAAGACTCAACAATCTCCCCCTTTGGCAAATTTTTGGCTAAAACCAATGTTCACACACCCAAGTTCTTCAATCTCCCATAAGTCTATCTCAACAATGAAGAACTCCACAAAGATATAACATATCAAAGAGATAGGCAACGGACAAAACACTCTCTTAGCTATGTTAAACTTCAGCTTC
The DNA here is from genome assembly GCA_018208015.1 of Medicago ruthenica. NCBI lineage: Eukaryota > Viridiplantae > Streptophyta > Magnoliopsida > Fabales > Fabaceae > Medicago > Medicago ruthenica. The sequence goes on along the minus strand of CM031373.1, from coordinate 25,087,574 downwards.
AGCTTCTGAACTCCTGAAGCACACATAAACCAATTACTGATCAACTCCTGATCATCACAAACACTCCTGAAGCTTCACAAACATACAAACATCTGAACAAACACTCCAACATCTGAACTTTCCCCCTGCAACTCACTAAAACATAAAAACTCCCCCTCACTTCTGAACTGCAGTGAAAAATGGTATCAGAACACAATTGTTCTTCAGGACCACACTTCAGGACCACATCATCACTCAGGTATATAACAATCTTGTACTCCCCCTGCGACACATATTTCCCTTCAATCATATCTGGACATATCTTGTTGAAAAGGTTCTGAACTCTGAACATAATGCTTAGCTTCTGAACAAAATTAGTCACCTTCTGAATCAATGACACACATTCTGAACAGCTCTTGTCTGAACTTAAACATAAGATTTTCTCCCCCTTTTTAGCCACAAAATTCTGACAAATCTCAGGACTTTAAATAGGGAATGAAATCAAAACAAGTAACACAGATCCTTGAAAAACTATCAGTCTCAGAAGCGGGATGACACTTAGCATGAGCACAACTGGCAGGTACTCTAACTTCCTCACATCCAGTTTGCAGTAATTGCTATAATTCCTCATGCAAACACACACCTAACTTACTCCTCAGATTCTCAAATTGCTTAGCATCTAAGGCTTTTGTGAAAATGTCAGCAATTTGATTCTCAGTGTCCACATGTTCTAGCTGAATAATCTTGTCCTCCACAAGGTTTCTGATAAAATGGTGTCTGATATCTATGTGTTTAGTTCTGCTGTGCTGTATTGGGTTCTTATAGATGTTAATAGCACTCAAATTGTCACAAAACAATGTCATAACACCTTGTTTCATGTTGTACTCTTCCAGCATCTGTTTCATCCAAACCAGTTGTGAACAACTACTCCCAGCAGCAATATACTCAGCTTCAGCAGTTGACAATGAAACACAGTTTTGTTTCTTGCTGAACCAAAAAATTAAGTTATTTCCTAAAAAGAAACAACCTCCTGAAGTGCTCTTTCTGTCATCAGCACTTCCAGCCCAGTCAGCATCACAATATCCCATTAAATCAGAACTTGAACTATGTGAGTAAATGATTCCATAGTCACTTGTGCTATTCACATACTTCAGGATCCTTTTAACTTGTGTCAGATGACTCATCTTAGGATCAGCTTGATATCTTGCACATACTCCAACAACAAATGTGATATCAGGTCTACTTGCAGTCAAGTACAATAGGCTCCCAATCATGCTTCTGTATTGGCTTTGATCAACTGATACTCCATGTTCATCTTTGGTTAGCTTCAGATGAGTAGCAGCTGGTGTCCTCTTATGAGCAGCTGATTCCATTCCAAACTTCTTCACTATGTTCTTGGCATATTTACTCTGAGAAATGAAGATTGTATCTTCCATTTGCTTTACTTGTAATCCAAGAAAGTAAGTAAGTTCACCAACTAAGCTCATTTCAAATTCTGACTGCATTTGCTGAACAAACAATTTGACCATCTTCTGAGACATTCCACCAAATACTATGTCATCAACATAGATCTGAGCAATCATCAGACTTCCATGTTCATTCTTTACAAATAATGTCTTATCAGAACCACCTTTTCTGTATCCTTGAGCCACAAGAAACTGAGTCAATCTTTCATACCATGCTCTTGGTGCTTGTTTCAATCCATATAAAGCCTTCTTCAATTTGTACACATGATCTGGAAACTGATGATCCACAAAACCCTTAGGTTGTTCAACATATACTTCTTCTTGCAAATATCCATTCAAAAATGCACTCTTCACATCCATCTGGAATAGTTTGAACTTGAGAATGCAGGATACACCCAACAGTAGTCTTATGGACTCTAGTCTGGCCACAGGTGCAAAGGTCTCATCAAAATCAAGTCCCTCAACTTAAGTATAGCCTTGAGCAACCAACCTTGCTTTGTTTCTGACCACAGTACCATTTTCATCTGTTTTATTCTTGTATATCCACTTAGTACCAATCACATTCAACCCTTCAGGTCTTGAAACCAGATCCCATACTTCACTCCTTTTGAATTGATTCAACTCATCTTGCATAACTTCAATCCAAAATTCATCAGTCAGGGCTTCTTTCACATTTTTGGGTTCAAACTTAGACACAAAACAGGAATCAGTAGCAGCTGGGTCTGATCTCATGGTTCTGACACCTTGATCCAAGCTCCCAATGATAGCTCCTTAGGATGATCCTTCTGAACTCTAATTGATGGCCCTTTATTGGTAGGATCATGATCTGGATGAACTTCTGCATCTTCAGACTCTGGATGATTTTCTGCTTCTGAAGTTTGTTCTTCTGAGGCTTCAGACTCTGGAATAACTTCAGATTCATCCTTTTCATTCTCAGTAGTCAGATCATCAATCACAACATTGATGCTCTCCATTACAATATTAGTTCTTGAGTTAAACACCCTATATGCTCTGCTGTTTACTGAATATCCCAAAAATATATCTTCATCAGACTTAGGATCCAGTTTTCTTCTATTTTCTCTATCAGCCAAAATATAGCATCTGCTCCCAAACACATGAAAATATTTGACTGTAGGCATCCTTCCTTTCCACAGTTCATACAAAGTAGATGTTGTTCCCTTTTTCAAAGTGACTCTATTTTGTATGTAACATGCAGTGTTCATTGCTTCAGCCCAGAACATATATGGAAGTTTCTTAGCATGCAGCACTACTCTTGCACATTCTGCTAAAGTCCTATTCTTCCTCTCAACTACACCATTTTGCTGAGGTGTGATAGGTGCAGAGAACTCATGCTTTATACCTTCAGAAGCACAGAATTCTTAAAAACTCTTGTTTTCAAATTCTTTGCCATGATCACTTCTGATTCTGACAATACCACAATCCTTCTCTCTTTGTAATTGAGTGCATAAGTCTTTAAACACTTCAAAAGTATCAGACTTCTCTCTAACAAAGTTAATCCATGTGAATCTTGAGTAGTCATCTACCATTACAAATGCATACCTCTTTCCTCCAATACTTTCTACTTGCATAGGCCCCATTAAATCCATATGAACAAGTTCTAGTACTTTAGTAGTTACCTGATGAACTAATCTGGGATGAGACTTTCTCGTTTGTTTCCCAATTTGACAATCACCACAAACATTGTCCTCATTGATCTTCAGATTAGGTACACCTCTGATAGCTTCAGTACTTAGGATTTTTTTCATGCCTTTCAGATGCAGATGACCCAATTTCTGGTGCCAGAGCTTGACTTCCTCTTCTGAGCTCATGAGACAAGAGGTCAGGCTTCTTTCTTCTTCAGACACCCACAAATAACAATTGTATTTGGATCTGCAGCCCCTCATCTGAGTTTTACCTTCCTGATCAGTAACAATACACTCTAGCTTGTTGAAATTAACCTTCAATTCTTGATCACAAAGTTGGCTAATACTGATCAGATTAGAGGTTAATCCTTCCACCAGTAGGACATCATTAATACTGGGCAAACCTTCACTGATCAAATCACCAATACCTAGAATCTGACCTTTTACTCCATCTCCAAATGTCACATAGCTTCTGAAATAAGGTCTTATATTACTCAGCAGCTTCTTAACACCAGTCATGTGTCTTGAACACCCACTATCAAAGTACCAGTCTTCTTTTGAAGTGGCTCTCAATGAGGTATGAGCAATCAGGCCTACATTCTGAAGCTTAGGTTTCCACACCTTCTGAACATTGTGTCTGGGTGCCGTTGGTTGCACTCTTCTATATTGAAAGTGTTCTGGATAACCATACAGTTTAAAGCATAATGGTTTGATATGCCCTTTCTTTCCACAATGATGACAGGTCCAGGAATGATTCCTCCGTCTTCTGTTTCTGAAAAATTTCTGGGGTTGCTTCTGAGGTAGCATCTGAACATGCTTCTGACCTTGCATCTGAACATGCTTCTGACCTTGCATCTGAGGTCTCTTCTTAGATATCCCAATCATAGAATCATCAGTCTTAGTGGCAGGAACAAAATTTTTAACAAAATTCATCTGTTTAGGAATCTGAGTCTGATCAACAAAACCTAAACCAGTTTTTCCTTGTTGCTGAGCATCCAAAATTTCCTCCAACACATCAGTAGCAGAGTTCATCATCCTAACTTGATTCTTCATCTGATCAAGTTGGGATTTAAGTTGGTTTACTTCTTCTTTCAATTCTAAATTCTGAACCAACAGTTCACCTTTTTCAGCCTCCAGTTGAAAAATAGTCTCCTTCTGATCCAGAACTTGTTTGCAAACCTCAGCACTTCGGGTATATAGCTTCTTGTAGTTGTTAGCTAGTTCATCATATGAGGTTTTAGCAGCTTCAGACACAGATGAAGCATCAGACTCTGAGTCAGACTCTGAAAATGTTTCAGACTCTAAAACAGCTTCCTTCTTCAAGATTGTTGGAACAAAATGTGTTTAACAAGTCTCTTATGAATTAAGGGGAGATTGTTGAAACATTTATGTGTAAACATATCTCTCTTTATGGTTTTGATGATAACAAAGTGTTAAAGAGAAAATTGGTTTATTTGCTAATGCTTTGTTCAAGTGTTTTCAGAACCATGTGCTTTATGATTAGAAACTATTAATGGTTATGAAAGAACAAGCTAAGAGCAAGGAAGTAAAGCAATGTTGCAAAGCTAGAAGGAAACAGGGTCTGAAGAAGTGCTCCTGAAGTAGTGCTCCTGAAGTGCAGCTTCTGAGTCTGAAGGCAGCTTCTGAAGTCTGGGTACTTCTGAAGAAGTCAACGCAGAGTCAACTCCTGAAGCCAGCTTCTGATCCGTACAAGGCAGCTTCTGATGCAGCAGCTTCTGATGCACTGTTCACATAGAAGCTTCTGAAGCTGATGTGGCTTGGAAAGTGACCAGTACTGTGCGCATTTAATGCCTGGATGTGTCAGAGCAACTCAATGGAACAGTTGTCTCCCTGACCCAAACATTCTCTAGCTTTTAAGGTAGGCCATTTCAAAAATGGCTGCTGCTCTGTTTTGTTTGAAAAAGTGAAGCACACATTTGCAGAAATCCTAGCTCAGCTTGCAACGGCTCTTTCCTCAAATCAAGCAAATCTTCAACAGCTATATTTCATCTATAAAAGGAAGAAGATTTGAAGAAGAAAATTGTCTAAGACTCTTGAAATCAAATTGCTGAAATCTTGCTCTGTTAAGCTGTCAACTTCAAAAAACTCTTAGAAATTCTTCAGTCTTGTAACTTAGAATTTCTTAAGGTTAAGAGTCTTAACCTGTGTTGTATTTAGAGAACACCTCTGATATTTTATCAAGTGTTCATCCCAAACTCCTTTACTTGTAAACCAGTTTGGTCCCTAAAGTCTCAGTCTGTATACTGAGCATTTGTAACCTCATTCCTTTGTGGTCTGAGTCAGAAGCTTCTTGACTTAGTGTCTTGAGCATTGGGAAGTCTCTTGTCTTAGTGACTTGAGCATTGGAAGCCTCTTCCTTGGTGGTTGAGCATAGAAGCCTCTTTCTTTGTGATTGAGCAACTGGAAGTCTCTTCCTTAGTGGTTGAGCATTTGTAATCAGAACTGATTATAGTGAAACTCTCTTGTTGGAAAACAAGGGGACTGGACTACTTCTCACATTGAGAAGGAACCAGTATAAATCTTGTGTCTCTCTCTCTTTCATTATCCTTTTAACTTGTTATCCGCTGCACATACTTCTGATCACAGTTCAGAACCTAGTTCTGAACCTGTGTTAAGGTTTTGAAAAGAAAAGGACAAGTTTTTGAGTCACACAATTCAACCCCCCTTCTTGTGTGTGTGTTTTTCTCACCTTCAAAGATAGCTCCTGACCTTACTACCAGACCAGTATCACACATACCAGATTCACTTACAACATCTTCTTCAGAATCATCATCAGACCATGCAACAGCTAGGCTCTTCTTCTTTTGCTTCTTAAGAAAAGTAGGACATTCAATTTTGATATGTCCATAACCCTCACACTCATAGCACTGCACACCTTTAGCTTGATTACTTTTCTCCTCAGACTTGGTCTTTTTCACATCAGTTTGTTGCTTCTTGTTGTTGAATCTGAAGTTCTGACCTTTGGCTTTGGCTTTTCTGTCAACATTCTTCAGAATCTTGTTGAATTGTTTTCCCAGCAACACTAGAGCTTCTGATAAATCACTATCCTCATCAGACTCTTGTTGATTATCAGCTTCAGAATTCACAGTAAAAGCTATACCTTTTCCTTTCTTCTCAGTCTGTTTAAATAAAGCAGTCTCAAAGTTCAACAAAGAACCAATAAGCTCTTCAACCTTCATAGCAGAAATATTATGAGCCTCCTCAATTGCTGTGACCTTCATGTCAAATCTTCTAGGCAGGGACCTGAGGATTTTTCTTACTATCTTTTCATCAGACATCTTTTCACCAAGAGAATCAAAAGAATTTGCCATGTCCAGCACATTCATGTAGTAATCTTGTATGCATTCATCCTTCTTCATCTTCAGGTTCTCAAACTCGGTGGTCAACAACTGCAGTCTGGACATCTTCACCTTAGAAGTTCCTTCATGAGTTGTTTTCAAAATTTCCCAGGCCTCCTTTGCAATTGTACATTGCTCGATGAGTCTGAACATATTCTGGTCCACACCATTAAAGATTGCATTCAAAGCTTTTGAATTTCCCAGTGACAGATCATCTTCAGCTTTGGTCCATTCTTCTTCAGGCTTCAGAACCTCAGTCTTATTACCATCTTTGTCTGTAAACACAGGATGATCCCAACCTTTAATCACAGCTTTCTAAGTCCTGCTGTCAATAGACTTTAGAAAAGCACACATCCTAGACTTCCAATACTCATAGTTTGTGCCATCTAGTAGGGGTGGTCTATTGACATAGCCTCCTTCTCTATCCATGCTTGCCAGATATTAACTCCTCTGGATCTCACCCAAAACACAGGCAGGGTGCCTGCTCTGATGCCAATTGAAATTCTGGCTGGACAGATCAGGTTCTGAATACTGATCAGAACTTGATAACAGGACACAAAGATTGTAAAAACAGAGCACAAGCAAAATCAATCAGAAGCAGCAAAATAACAAGTGCAGGAAAGTAAAAGGCACAAGGTTTGTTAACCCAGGTCGGAGTAAACACCTCCTACTCTGGGGGATACCAATCCAGGAAGGAAATCCACTATTGGAATTAATCCTTAAGACTCAGACACTGACTCCCAGTTCTTATCCCAAGCAATTAACCTCCACCTAGTCAGACTTCTACCTAACTCTGAGTAATAGAATCCTCTAACTTCCTATTCAAGCAACTGCAACCCAGTCACTTAAACAACCCTTGAAAACTACCCTGTTTTGAACACAATTTCAATAACAGACCTTCATTCGTACCTACAGGCTTAGAATGAATTTACAACTCAATAAAAACTCTAAACCAACTCTAACAGAGTGGTGCACAAACAACCCTAAGGTTTTAAACACAAAGACTCAATTCTCTGATCTAAAACTCTATATTTTCGTAAGTCTTGAATAATGGCAGCAACTCTCCTTTTATAATCTTCAGCAATCATAATTAAACTGATTCAAATTTTCTGAATTGATATGTTTCTAATTTATGCAAGGCTCAATTAGGAAACATATAATTCTGCAATGTATCTCTTCAAAGATTTCTTCTGAAAATATGATCTTCATAAATACGAGCCAAATCTTCATTAGATCTTCCACAAATCAATCAGCATTCTAGAAGCATTAATCCATAACCAAAGTCAACGCTGGCATCAGACTCTGAATTCAGCTTCTGAACTGCTACAGTGCTTCTGATGAAGTATTCAGCTTCTGATGGAATTTCCAACTTCTGAACAACTTCAAATCAAAAAACTTGCAACTGAAGATTTGTTCTAAATAAGGAGATGCTTCTATTCAACACATTGGATTTGCCAAAACATGCAGCCAACACCAAAAGACTCAACATTTTGGCTTCTGGAGGTTCACCTTCCCCATTAAACTCAGGAGGGTGGTTCCTATTAAATTCCCGGAAGGACGAATTTGCCACTACTGGTGGTGGTTGTAGTACCCTAATTTTGTCCTACGCATTTTAAAACAAAAATCAAAAAAATCAAAGAGAGGGAAAAAGTCAAAAGTCAACAAAAGTCAACAGAAAAGTCAACATTTCAAAATTGAGGACTTCGCAATGCGAAGCCCACTTCGCACTGCGAAGTCTGCGATTTTTCTGCAGATTTTTGGTTTCTTGGATTTAATTCCAGAATTTGTTGCATATCATTTCCATAATTATTTTAAGTAGCATTCATGGCTAATTGGGCCAAGTGTAACGACCCTATTTTCGTATATTATATTTTTATATATTTTATTTTATGGTTTAGTATTTAAAAATATTTTCTAGTAATCGTGGAATAATTATTTAGCGCGAAGATAAGTTCGTAACCGAGTTTTTAAGGTTTTGGGCCTAGAGGGTGAATAGTGTTGGGCTTTAGTTTATGAGTATTAGTAATAATCATGTGCAAATGAAGGTAGTAAGCTTGGATTAAATTGTATGGCTAGGATTGGTCCATGATGGCTAGTAAAGATGGATGGCTAGGATCTATTGCTAGGAATATAAGATATTTTGTGAGAATGAATAGTGCCATTCCTTTTTCTTTGTGAAGAAAACGTGAAAGAAGAAGAGGAGGAGAACAAGAGGAGAGCTAGGGCAAGAAAAGCAAGAGGAAAGCTTGAGATTTGCTAGGTTTGAGAAGGTAAGAGAGTTAGTATTACATTATTACAAGTGATTGAGAAGGGGAGAATGTCTATTTCTCCACCCCAAACTTCTCCTCACTTTGTCTAGGTTTTGTTAGAGAGTTTTTATGGTTTAAAGTTGTTAATGATTATGTTTTGCTTGCTTGAATGCTAATTGATGTTGTTAACATGATTTGTTGGAGTTATTGTGTTGTGGGTTCATAAGAAAAGTTTATGAAAAGTTATTGTCTTGAACCCTAATTTCTATGCTTGATGCAATCTTTGCTTGTGATGGTTTTTAAATGATGTTTTATGATGGAATGTTGTTTTTAACAAGTTCTGGAACTTGGGTAACCATAGATGGGCTAAAATGGTGGAAAAATCACATTTTTACATGACTGTACTGATACGGTCGCTTGTAGCGACGGGACCTCGCTTGTAGCGACCAGGCAGGATTATTCCCTGCCTATCCGCGCTTGTAGCGACCACACTGGCGCTTGTAGCGACCAGGCTCGCTTGTAGCGACCGAAGGTTCGCTTGTAGCGACCAAGCAGGATGATTCCCTGCCTATGCTCGCTTGTAGCGACCGAAGGTTCGCTTGTAGCGACCAACCCTGGACAGGCCAACTTCGTTGAGTCGTTCTGGAGGTCCTGGTGCGCGCGGAGATGTCCTTTTTGATACTGTATTTTATAATACATTTTTGGAAACCTCGCCCACCATTTTAATCCATTCCTAATGTTTTTCTAAAGATTATTTGTTTCAAGAAAGTTTTGGAGTAAAACCCTAATGTGTGTGTGGGTTATCAAAGTGTGTGGGTTTCCCTTTGAAACCCCTATTGTGTGAGACTTTGATGTGATTTGATTGGTTTATTTGAGATTGTTAAACATGGTTGAGTAATACATGTTATGTCTTATGATATGGCCATGAGTGCCTAGTGTTGTGTTTTGTTGTTGTTGTTGTGATAATTATCAGAGTGCTGATAATTTAGTTGTGTTTATCAGAGTGCTGATAATTAGTTGTGTTTATCAGAGTGCTGATAATCTAGTGTTCGTGTTTGTTGAACCATCATGCATTTCATGATTGTATGATATCCGAGTGCGGATAAGAAATCCAAGAGTGCTTGGTTATCAAGAGTGCTTGATATTATCAAGAGTGCTTGATAAGGATATAAGTTTATCCAAATGATTTGGTACCACATGCATTAGTGAATGCATTTTGAGGCATGCATCTTTTGTGACATTATGTGTGCATAATGGTTGTTATGTGGTAATTATTATTGATGAATTTGTGTATTGACAATTACATTGTTGTATTTTAGTTATTGATGAGCCTTTGTGCTTTGTGTTTGATATGCATAATAATGCGTTATTAATACATGTTTATTGTTTTGTGATACTAACACTCTCTGTTTTGTGTTATGTGCTGGATCATTGGGGATCCAGATTATCAGGTTGGCGAGGCTATCGTTGAGGAATAGCCCTTTGCTGTTAGGAGCTTTTGTAGTGGTAAGGGCATAGCTTAGCTATCCTTACATTTTTGGTACTAGGTGTTGTATCCTAGTTAGAGTCTAGTGCTCTGATATTTGTAACACTATCTTGGGGGTATCTGAACTCGTGTGTATGAATTTGGCAATGGCTTGTTGTAGAATTGCCTCTTTTGAAAATATTATGTATATATTTTTGTGTAATATATGCAAGCTTATTTATAAGCATTTGTTTTGTTGTTTTCCGCTGCTGTGTTTGTGAATCAAATATGTTTTTGATTTCAGGTGATGTTTTATGAAAATGAGTTTCTTAATGTTGTAACTTCCTATGGCCTTAACGTTTTCTTTTATTAAAGTTAATAATCGGCGGTTAAGGGTTAGGGTGTTACAATAGTTGGTATCAGAGCCGGTCGATCCATTGGATCAATTAAGTTTAGTATACCCTTTGTGTAACATGTGTTTTCTTAAACACTTTGTTCTCACTTGTGTTATGTGATGTTTGGTAGTGTGTGTGGATATGACGCAACGAGCACTTGCGGATGCGATGGAGCGGATGGCGGATGCCATGGCTCAGGATGCTGCTAGTAGGACAGCGGATAGAGCCGCACAACAAGCTAGAGGAGGCGGAGAAGATGAGTTGAGACTCGAGAGGTTTATGAACAACAAACCGCCTATCTTCAAGGGAGGATACGATCCAGATGGAGCGCAGACTTGGTTGGAAGGAATTGAGAGAATTTTTGGGGCTATGCGTTGTCTGGATGCGCATAAGGTGTTGCTAGGAGCGTATGTTCTCCATGATGAAGCTGATCATTGGTGGGGAAATGCTAGTCAGAGGTTGGGAGCTGATGGAGCTTTAGTTACTTGGGCTCGTTTCCGGAGAGAGTTTTTAACCAAGTATTTTCCGGCAGATGAGAGGAACCGTAAGGTGATTGAGTTCATGGAGCTCAAGCAAGGAAGTTTATCCGTTTCTGAATATGCGGCCAAGTTTGAAGATTTGTGTCGTTTTGCTCCTCATTACAACACGGTGGAAGCTGAGGAAGACAAGTGTGTGAAGTTTGAAAATGGGCTGAGGCCGGATATCAAGCAGTTGATCGGGTTTAGTGAGATCCGGAATTTTCCGATGTTGGTGAATAAGAGCCGGATATGTGATAAGGATGGTAAAGCTAAGGCTAATTACTACAAAGCTGCAAATGAGAAGAGGGGAAAAGACATGGCTAGGGGTAAACCATATGGTAGAGGTGGAAAGAAACCAGATGAAGGTGGGAGTAGTGGTAACAAGTTTGGAGGTAATAGGAATTGCTTTAAGTGTGGACAACCGGGACATCGTATGTTTGAGTGCCCGAAGAATGATGGAAAATGTTTCAAGTGTGGTGATCCTAACCACAAAGCTGATCAGTGCAAGAAGGGTGTTGTGTGCTTCAATTGCAAAGAAGAGGGTCATAAGAGCAACGTGTGTAAGAAGCCTAGGGCGGCTGGAGGAAAAGTGTTTGCTTTAGATGGTGGTGATGCGAAGGCGGACAACTTGATCAGAGGTACATGCTTTATCAATAATACTCCTTTGTCTGCTATTATTGATACGGGTGCTACCCATTCGTTTATTTCTATGGATTGTGTTAAGAGGTTGGGTCTTAAAGTAGAAAATATGATGGGACGCATGGTTATTGAAACGCCTGCGAGTGGTTCAGTATCGACTACTCTAGTTTGTGTTGATTGTTCAGTCATTATGTATGATCGACTCTTTGGTATGGATTTAGTCTGCATTCCGTTGAGCGGAATAGATGTTATCTTTGGTATGAACTGGTTAGAATTTAATCGGGTTCATATCAACTGCGGTGAGAGGACGGTTATATTTCCAAGACCGGAGCCAGAGTTGTGTTCGAAGCTCATGTGTTGTCGAGAAGTGGTAAGATCAGTGAAGGCTCAAGAGGATGTGTTTGCTATGTTTGCTTCGTTGAGGGTGGAAGAGAAGATTGAGGTTGATGCGTTGCCGGTGGTGCGTGATTTCCCAGATGTTTTTCCAGATGACATTTTGGATTTACCACCCGAGAGAGAGGTTGAATTCGCAATTGACATCGTACCTGGCACTAGTCCAATATCAATGGCGCCGTATCGTATGTCAGCTGCTGAGCTAGAAAAGTTGAAGGAACAATTGGAAGAATTGTTAGAGAAGAAGTTTGTAAGACCGAGTGTATCGCCATGGGGTGCGCCGGTTCTGTTGGTAAAGAAGAAAGATGGTAGTATGCGTCTGTGCATCGATTATCGTCAGTTGAATAAAGCAACTATCAAGAATAAGTATCCACTTCCGAGGATAGATGATTTGATGGATCAGTTAGTGGGAGCCTGTGTGTTCAGCAAGATTGATTTGAGATCGGGATATCACCAGATAAGAGTTAAGGCGGAGGATATACCGAAGACTGCTTTCAGGACAAGGTATGGTCACTACGAGTATGCTGTTATGCCTTTTGGAGTTACGAATGCACCTGGAGTGTTTATGGAATATATGAATCGTATATTTCATTCCTTTTTGGATCGATTCGTGGTGGTCTTCATAGACGATATTTTGGTATACTCGAAGACGGAAGAGGAACATGCCGAGCATTTGAGGATTGTGTTGGAGGTGTTGCGCGAGAAGAAGCTTTATGCAAAATTTTCTAAGTGTGAATTTTGGTTGCATGAAGTTAGCTTTTTGGGTCACGTCATTTCAAGTGGTGGTATAGCAGTGGATCCTGCTAAGGTAGAAGCCGTGCAAGATTGGGGAACGCCGGAGTCTGTTACTGAGATCCGAAGTTTTCTTGGTTTGGCCGGTTACTATCGGAGGTTCATTGAAGGATTTTCAAAGTTGGCGTTGCCGTTGACGCAGTTGACTAGGAAGGGTCAAGCTTTCATTTGGGATGACAAGTGTGAGCAGAGTTTCCAAGAGCTGAAGAGGAGGTTGACATCTGCACCTGTGCTAATTCTGCCTAATCCGAAGGAACCGTTTGTGGTTTATTGTGATGCGTCGAAGATGGGTCTAGGTGGTGTGCTGATGCAGAAGGGACAAGTCGTTGCTTATGCATCAAGACAGCTGAAGATTCATGAGAGGAACTATCCTACGCATGATTTGGAGCTAGCTGCTGTCGTGTTTGTTCTCAAGATTTGGAGGCACTACTTGTATGGATCAAGATTTGAGGTTTTCAGCGATCACAAGAGTCTGAAGTACTTGTTTGATCAGAAGGAGCTCAACATGAGGCAAAGAAGATGGTTAGAGTTTCTTAAGGATTATGATTTCGAGTTGAGTTATCACCCGGGTAAGGCTAATGTGGTAGCCAATGCGTTGAGTAGGAAGTCACTGCATATGTCTTCTCTGATGGCGAAGGAACTGAGATTGATTGAAGAGTTTAGAGACCTCAGTTTGGTTTTTGAAAGGACAACCAGAAGCGTGAAGCTAGGAATGTTGAAATTGACGAATGATTTTCTTGAAGAGGTTGTGGAAAAGCAAAAGTATGATGTAAAATTGATGAAGCTTAAGACGCTCATCGAGCAAGGGAAAAAGGTAAACGTTGAGATCGATGAGAAAGGCGTGATGAGGTGTCAAGGAAGGTTATGTGTACCTGATGTGCCTGAACTGAAGCGGATGATTTTGGAGGAAGGTCACAGAAGCAACTTAAGTATTCATCCTGGTGTTACTAAGATGTATCAAGATCTGAGGAAAATGTTTTGGTGGCAAGGGATGAAGAAAGAGATCGCCGAGTTTGTTTTCGCGTGTTTGACTTGTCAGAAGTCCAAGGTAGAGCATCAGAAGCCGTCGGGGCTATTGCAACCTATGTTTATTCCAGAGTGGAAATGGGATAGTATTGCAATGGATTTTGTAAGCGGTTTGCCGAAGACGTCGAAAGGTAACAATATGATTTGGGTAGTTGTCGACAGGTTGACAAAGTCTGCTCATTTCATAGCTATCAAGACCGGTATGCTAGTACCAAAGTTGGCTGAGATTTATGTTGAGCAAATCGTGAGATTACATGGGATACCGTCGAGTATTGTATCAGATCGAGATCCCCGTTTTACTTCGAGGTTTTGGGAAAGTTTGCAAGAGGCGTTGGGGACTAAGTTGCGGATGAGTTCTGCTTATCACCCGCAGACGGATGGTCAGTCGGAGAGGACAATTCAATCATTGGAGGATTTGTTAAGATCGTGCATTTTGGAACAAGGAGTGAGTTGGGAAGCTTGCTTACCATTGATTGAGTTTACGTATAACAACAGTTTTCATTCGAGCATTGGTATGGCACCTTTTGAAGCGTTGTATGGGAGAAGATGTAGAACACCTTTGTGTTGGTTTGAATCGGGAGAAAGTGTGATGCTTGGACCTGAGATTGTACAACAAACGACCGAGAAGATCAAGATGATCCAAGAAAAGATGAGAGCGTCGCAGAGTCGCCAGAAAAGCTATGCCGACAAGAGAAGGAAGGATATGGAATTTCAAGAAGGAGATCATGTGTTTCTAAGAGTTACATCGACTACGGGTATTGGAAGGGCTTTGAAATCGAAGAAGTTAGCATCGAGGTTCATTGGTCCATATCAGATTTTGAAGAGGATTGGGAAGGTGGCGTATAGGATTGCGTTACCGCCGTCGTTGTCGAATCTGCATGACGTTTTTCACGTGTCTCAATTAAGGAAATACGTATCGGATCCGTCACATGTGATTGAGTCGGACGAGATACAAGTGAGAGAGAATTTAACGGTTGCAACGGTACCCTTAAGGATTGAAGGACAAGAGATGAAGAGGCTCAGGAATAAAGAGATTTCATCGGTGAAAGTCGTTTGGGGAGGCCCAGCCGGTGAATATGCGACGTGGGAGCTCGAGAGTAAGATGCGGGATTCCTATCCAGAGTTGTTTTCAGGTATTTTCGAGGGCGAAAATTCTTTTTAGGGGGGTAGAGTTGTAACGACCCTATTTTCGTATATTATATTTTTATATATTTTATTTTATGGTTTAGTATTTAAAAATATTTTCTAGTAATCGTGGAATAATTATTTAGCGCGAAGATAAGTTCGTAACCGAGTTTTTAAGGTTTTGGGCCTAGAGGGTGAATAGTGTTGGGCTTTAGTTTATGAGTATTAGTAATAATCATGTGCAAATGAAGGTAGTAAGCTTGGATTAAATTGTATGGCTAGGATTGGTCCATGATGGCTAGTAAAGATGGATGGCTAGGATCTATTGCTAGGAATATAAGATATTTTGTGAGAATGAATAGTGCCATTCCTTTTTCTTTGTGAAGAAAACGTGAAAGAAGAAGAGGAGGAGAACAAGAGGAGAGCTAGGGCAAGAAAAGCAAGAGGAAAGCTTGAGATTTGCTAGGTTTGAGAAGGTAAGAGAGTTAGTATTACATTATTACAAGTGATTGAGAAGGGGAGAATGTCTATTTCTCCACCCCAAACTTCTCCTCACTTTGTCTAGGTTTTGTTAGAGAGTTTTTATGGTTTAAAGTTGTTAATGATTATGTTTTGCTTGCTTGAATGCTAATTGATGTTGTTAACATGATTTGTTGGAGTTATTGTGTTGTGGGTTCATAAGAAAAGTTTATGAAAAGTTATTGTCTTGAACCCTAATTTCTATGCTTGATGCAATCTTTGCTTGTGATGGTTTTTAAATGATGTTTTATGATGGAATGTTGTTTTTAACAAGTTCTGGAACTTGGGTAACCATAGATGGGCTAAAATGGTGGAAAAATCACATTTTTACATGACTGTACTGATACGGTCGCTTGTAGCGACGGGACCTCGCTTGTAGCGACCAGGCAGGATTATTCCCTGCCTATCCGCGCTTGTAGCGACCACACTGGCGCTTGTAGCGACCAGGCTCGCTTGTAGCGACCGAAGGTTCGCTTGTAGCGACCAAGCAGGATGATTCCCTGCCTATGCTCGCTTGTAGCGACCGAAGGTTCGCTTGTAGCGACCAACCCTGGACAGGCCAACTTCGTTGAGTCGTTCTGGAGGTCCTGGTGCGCGCGGAGATGTCCTTTTTGATACTGTATTTTATAATACATTTTTGGAAACCTCGCCCACCATTTTAATCCATTCCTAATGTTTTTCTAAAGATTATTTGTTTCAAGAAAGTTTTGGAGTAAAACCCTAATGTGTGTGTGGGTTATCAAAGTGTGTGGGTTTCCCTTTGAAACCCCTATTGTGTGAGACTTTGATGTGATTTGATTGGTTTATTTGAGATTGTTAAACATGGTTGAGTAATACATGTTATGTCTTATGATATGGCCATGAGTGCCTAGTGTTGTGTTTTGTTGTTGTTGTTGTGATAATTATCAGAGTGCTGATAATTTAGTTGTGTTTATCAGAGTGCTGATAATTAGTTGTGTTTATCAGAGTGCTGATAATCTAGTGTTCGTGTTTGTTGAATCATCATGCATTTCATGATTGTATGATATCCGAGTGCGGATAAGAAATCCAAGAGTGCTTGGTTATCAAGAGTGCTTGATATTATCAAGAGTGCTTGATAAGGATATAAGTTTATCCAAATGATTTGGTACCACATGCATTAGTGAATGCATTTTGAGGCATGCATCTTTTGTGACATTATGTGTGCATAATGGTTGTTATGTGGTAATTATTATTGATGAGTTTGTGTATTGACAATTACATTGTTGTATTTTAGTTATTGATGAGCCTTTGTGCTTTGTGTTTGATATGCATAATAATGCGTTATTAATACATGTTTATTGTTTTGTGATACTAACACTCTCTGTTTTGTGTTATGTGCTGGATCATTGGGGATCCAGATTATCAGGTTGGCGAGGCTATCGTTGAGGAATAGCCCTTTGCTGTTAGGAGCTTTTGTAGTGGTAAGGGCATAGCTTAGCTATCCTTACATTTTTGGTACTAGGTGTTGTATCCTAGTTAGAGTCTAGTGCTCTGATATTTGTAACACTATCTTGGGGGTATCTGAACTCGTGTGTATGAATTTGGCAATGGCTTGTTGTAGAATTGCCTCTTTTGAAAATATTATGTATATATTTTTGTGTAATATATGCAAGCTTATTTATAAGCATTTGTTTTGTTGTTTTCCGCTGCTGTGTTTGTGAATCAAATATGTTTTTGATTTCAGGTGATGTTTTATGAAAATGAGTTTCTTAATGTTGTAACTTCCTATGGCCTTAACGTTTTCTTTTATTAAAGTTAATAATCGGCGGTTAAGGGTTAGGGTGTTACACCAAGCAAAGCCAGAGTTGAAGGACTTGCCATTAATGCCAAGGTTGGAAGCTTTTTCTTCCAACCTAGCATGTGACAAGCAAGTGGGCTTGCCCTTGGGCAGCTCTAGTCCCTCCCAGGTGACCTGCTAACCACCACAAGGTTGCCAGCCACCTGCTTGATGACTTTCCTCCTGCTTGCTGCCCCTAAAACCAGTCAAACCAGCTGGGTTTTTTTCACTTGAAAAACCATGATTGCCTACTCTGTTTTGCAGCAGCTTTTCACCCTCTCACACCAGCCATAAGTAGCCTTTTCATCCCTCAATCTCTGCACAATACAGTGCACGTTTTCATTGATCAACCATTGAGATTGCAAGGATTGATCCCCAAGCATTAGCCAATTGCAAATCAGCTTTGTTCTTCATCATTACCTTCTAGAATGTGTTGAATTTGTGGCTGAAATCAAGCTGGATCTTGCCCCTTGATACAAGGCAGGGTTGCCTCTATCCATTAGCATTTAATGCAAAGGGATTCAACTTAATCTTGGCCACAAATCAGCTGAATCAAGGGATTGTGTAATGATGACAAAGATTTGATCTTGGCCTATAAATAAGAGGCAATGCCCAAGGTTACAAGCACTTGAAAAAACACAGTTAACACAGCATTCAAAGAGCAGAAACTCTACTCATTTTAGCTCACAAACCTCCACAAATAACCAGAAACAATCCATCCAACACAAAGCTTACAAAAGTTCAAGTTCATCACAAATCTTCAAAACCTTTGTGAAAGCCTTCAACCAAATCAAATCAAGTGCAGCTGGAGCTTTGCTAAGGAGTTCTGTAAGTTTCTAAGCTCTCATCTTGCATTTATAATTGTGTTTGCATAGCCATTTTGGCTCAAAACTCTTTGTCCTAAAAAACCCCTTTTGAATTTCAAAGAAATCCCAAGGTTTTCAAAACATCAAAACTGGTTTGTCCAACCTTTTTCACCCCAAAAACTCAAAGTCTTTCACCCATCTATAAGGTCTTGAGTGTGTTCAGAAGTTGTTTCTGAACAAAAGTTCAGAAACAGCTTCTGAACCCAAAATTTCGCATGCTTCGCAGTGCGAAGTCATGGTCGCAGTGCGACCATGACAGAACTCAGAACCTGAGTTTTTGTATCAAACCAACCAATTTTTGAGGTTCTAGCCCCAGAGCTCAGAACCTAAGAGTTTTTAAACCCATGTTCTTCAAACCATAACAAGGTTTTTGCATAATCTTGGCAAAATCACAAGTTCGTATAACCATTTTGTGGGTAACTTGCAAAGCAAGTTATGTTCCCAAATTATCAAAACCACATGAACAAACAAGCTATGTTCATCTTTTCAATCCAAACTTGAACAATAAATATTGTTCATGATGTTCAAAACTCAAAGATGAACATACACCGTTTACGTTCGCATTTTCGCAAAATGAGACGAACTTGCGCGTTTTTAGCAAACTTGCTAAACCTTCCCATTTTTGGGTTTTCAAACCATATGTTTTGACATACCTTGGGATTTCTAAAGAATTCAACCCAAAAACATGAATGAAAAAGGGATGGTGTGACGTATGTCTCTCCATCGCCCCGATTGTACGAATGCGTGACGTATGTCTCGTCGCTCGGACAATCGTCATTCCTTTTTTAATATGTACAACCCTAACCAAACCAAATCTTGGCCCCTTGTGGTCAATCCAAGCCTTTTGGTCCCCCGTTGGCCATTAGACTCAACCCCTCGACTCGTTAGAGTCCACTCGGTCAATGTTCGACTCGTCCGAGTCCATTGTACCCGTTCTTGATCTCAGTGGATCAATCGAACAATCGCCCGACTCTTCGGAGTCCACTCGGTCAATGTTTGACTTATATGAGTCCATTGTACCTCTCTCGGTCCCATAGCGACCAATTCAACCCTTTACCCTAACGGACGTACCTTTTAACAATTCTAATGTGATTCGCGAACGAACGCTTAATAAGTCTCCAAGTGCGAGCATACAAGCTACGTTTAATCGCAAGAATTCGGTTAAAACATCGTCCAATTAAAATCAACCAACACACATACGTTTTTCTACCAAAGAACTACGTATGCTTTGAATTCTCCGACTACCGGGAGATACGTAGGAGCAAGATCGACATCTTGTCAAGCACAATAATAATAAAAACTTTTTCTTCGTTTGTTTTTATCTCTTTCCCCCCTTTTATTATATTTTTAACATAAATGAACATGCACGCAAAGTATAAAAAAACAATTCAAGCTTTAACCAAATAGAAGGTTCCCGTTGAGTACAACGGACGTGAGGGGTGCTAATACCTTCCCCTTGCGTAACCGACTCCCGAACCCGACAATGGTTGCGATGACCTAATCCTTATCCTCATCGTCAAAGGGTTTTATTATCGTTTCCCTTTACAACAAAAAAAAACTTAAGGGTTTATCAACGTTCCCTTTACACAAAAACTTTGGTGGCGGCTTCACAAAGGCACCTCCGAGCGTTCGAGGACGACCTCGGAGGATCTGCGCGTCTTTTTCCCGAGGAAAAAAACGAGGTGCGCACAGCTGGCGACTTCACTGGGGACCCTGTTCCCACTAATGAGTCAAGCCTAACCTATTTGGGTTAAAGACAATTGCTTTATTTTCTTTGCGTACCATGTTTATTTATTTTATTCATGCATGTTATATTTATGCTTTATGTTTATATTTGCTTTATTTGCTTTATATATTCATATTATATATATCAAATGTGGGGGTTACTTGAGTGATGTTACTCCACATTGTTCGGGTTAATGCCGGACGTGTGAGGCTCTCTACCCGAGCTTGAGAAAAACACTAAGTTAGAAGGAGGTTGTGTGCGGAAGCCCGCGTTGACGTATGTCCGTGAGGTGGGATGTCCAACCCCGCTTAGATGAGATTTTCACGTGGAATTAATTGAAGTCATGTCGACGTATGTCCATAGACAACCCTAATTCCATGTGAGGTCTATGACTCTAAGGACCTCTTCTTAGGATATTTCACAATTTAGAGCCTACATGTGAGGATGGGGGGAAGTTCCGAACCTTCATAAACCATACCCTTGCATAACATTTGCATTCATGAAAGTAATTTTCGCATCGTTTTGCTTTATAGGAGTTTAAAAAGAACGAACAAATATTAGCAAAAAAAGAAATATGGATTCCGGGAACAAGAATACGCTCGCCTTCAAAATTAAAGCTCCTAGGGTGGAAAGTTTATTAGCTCTAAGCAAGAGGCTCTCTTCGGTCCACAAGAACATCTTCGAGGCAAGCTATGGGCTAATCCTTGATCTTTTACCCGTGAGAATAGATTCAACCGCCTTAACCACTTTGGCGCAATTCTTCGACCCACCTCTACGGTGCTTCACATTTCAAGACTTCCAACTAGCGCCAACTTTGGAAGAGTTTGAGAAGATTTTGGGTTGTAGCATGAAAGGTCATGAACTCTATCTCGGTCCGGGAAAGGATCCTACATTTGAAGCCATCGCCGAATCCTTATACCTCGACACCCAAGAAGTGGCATCTAACTTGGAAGTTAGAGGGAACCTTAAGGGCTTTTCAAGAAAGTTTTTGGAAGCCAAAGCTCGGGATTTACTAGCCAACAAAGAGGTAATGGCCTTCAACGCCATCTTAGCCCTCTTAGTCTACGGGATTGTCTTATTCCCCAACATGGATGATTTCGTAGACTTTCCGGCTCTAGAGGTGTTTATGACTAAAAATCCAGTTCCTACAATCTTAGCGGATTTTTATCATACCCTCTATTCAAGGCATGAACAAGCAAGGGGACGCAAAATTACTTGTTGCACTCCCGTGGTGCAAATTTGGATGATGTCCCACATGCCAAGAAACCGAGACTTTGTGGAAAACCGGGCCAAGCTCAAATGGTCGCAACGGATGACAACCCTCGCCGAGAAGGACATCCATTGGTTTTCACCAAACTTAGATGACCCGGAAATTATCTTCAGCTGCGGGGACTTCCCTAACGTACCCCTCATCGGTACTAAGGGATGTATTAATTACAATCCGGTCCTCTCTCTCCGACAACTAGGTTTTTCAATGGAGGATAAACCTAATGACCTTTTGTTGGAAGCTTTCTACTTAAGGGAAGGCGATCAAGACCCGGCATTGCTAGAGAAAATCCGGGGAGCATGGAGCCAAGTACGCAAGGGAAGGGTCGGCAAGAGAAACTGTGTCGCCAAACCCCTTTATACTCAATGGGTGAAGGAGAGGGTCAAAGCAATCAAGTTACCCTTCGTGGTCACAAACCCTCCAAAACCTCCTACACCTAAACCTATTGCAATCATTCCCAACAAAGAAGTGGAGGACCTCAAGGCTAAAATTCAAGAACTCCAAAACAAAAACGGAGACTTAGAATTGAAGCACCTCCAAGCTTTAGGAGAGATTACTAGGACGAAGAGAGATCGTGATGAAGTATCACATTCTCTCCTAGTATGCCAAAAACGGCTAAGAACCTCCGAAGGGAAAAGGGATTGGATAGGAGGCGGCTTGGTTAGTGCGGATGCTAACCTTGTTGCCAAGGACGAAGAGTTGGAAAGAATTCTACATTCCAACCAAGAGCTCAAGAAGTTTGGCGAACTAGCCATCGAAGCTCAACGAAAATGGAGGTTGAAATTCCAAGAGAAAAATCAACAGCTCCAAGAAGTAGTGAAAGACTACAAAGAGCAGCTTCAAGCCGAACGCGTCCAGCGGCAAAGACATGAGAGTCTCTCTCATCAAGGGAGGCTAAAGTGCAATCTTCTCGAAGAAGACATCAAGAAATTCGAAGAGTACTTTGTAACGACCCTATTTTCGTATATTATGTTTTTATATATTTTATTTTATGGATTTGCATTTATAAATATTTTCTAGTAATCGAGGAATAATTATTTAGCGCGAAGATAAGTTCGTAATCGAGTTTTTAGAGTTTTGGGCGAATTGGGCCAAGAGGGTGAATAGTGTTGGGCTTTAGTTTATGAGTATTAGCAATAATCATGTGCAAATGAATGTAGTAAGCTTGGATTAGATTGTATGGCTAGGATTGGTCCATGATGGCTAATAAAGATGGATGGCTAGGATCTATTGCTAGGAATATAAGATATTTTGTGAGAATGAATAGTGCCATTCCTCATTTTCTTTGTGAAGAAAACGTGAAAGAAGAAGAGGAGAAGAACAAGAGGAGAGCTAGGGCAAGAAAAGCAAGGGGAAAGCTTGAGATTTGCTAGGTTTGAGAAGGTAAGAGAGTTAGTATTACATTATTACGAGTGATTGAGAAGGGGAGAATGTCTATTTCTCCATCCCAAACTTCTCCTCACTTTGTCTAGGTTTTGATAGAGAGTTTTTATGGTTTAAAGTTGTTAATGATTATGTTTTGCTTGCTTGAATGCTAATTGATGTTGTTAACATGATTTGTTGGAGTTATTGTGTTGTGGGTTCATAAGAAAAGTTTATGAAAAGTTATTGTCTTGAACCCTAATTTCTATGCTTGATGCAATCTCTGCTTGTGATGGTTTTTAAATGATGTTTTATGATGGAAAGTTGTTTTTAACAAGTTCTGGAACTTGGGTAACCATAGATGGGCTAAAATGGTGGAAAAATCACATTTTTACATGACTGTACTGATACGGTCGCTTGTAGCGACGGAACCTCGCTTGTAGCGACCAGGCAGGATTATTCCCTGCCTATGCTCGCTTGTAGCGACCAAGAGCTCGCTTGTAGCGACCAACCCTGGACAGGCCAACTTCGTTGAGTCGTTCTGGAGGTCCTGGTGCGCGCGGAGATGTCCCTTTTGATACTGTATTTTATAATACATTTTTGGAAACCTCGCCCACCATTTTAATCCATTCCTAATGTTTTCTAAAGAGTATTTTGTTTTCAAGAAAGTTTTGGAGTAAAAACTCTAGCATGTGTGTGGGATTAGCAAAGTGTGTGGGTTTCCCTTTTAAAACCCTTATTTGTGAGATTGTTAATCAAGGTTGAGCGTATACATGTTGTATATTATGATGTGGCCATGAGTGCCTAGTGTTGTGTTTTGTTGTTGTTGTTGTGATAATTATCAGAGTGCTGATAATTTAGTTGTGTTTATCAGAGTGCTGATAATTAGTTGTGTTTATCAGAGTGCTGATAATCTAGTGTTCGTGTTTGTTGAATCATCATGCATTTCATGATTGTATGATATCCGAGTGCGGATAAGAAATCCAAGAGTGCTTGGTTATCAAGAGTGCTTGATATTATCAAGAGTGCTTGATAAGGATATAAGTTTATCCAAAATGATTTGGTACCACATGCATTAGTGAATGCATTTTGAGGCATGCATCTTTTGTGACATTATGTGTGCATAATGGTTGTTATGTGGTAATTGTTATTGATGAGTTTGTGTATTGACAATTACATTGTTGTATTTTAGTTATTGATGAACCTTTGTGTTTTGTGTTTGATATGTATAATAATGCGTTATTAATACATGTTTATTGTTTTGTGATACTAACACTCTCTGTTTTGTGTTATGTGCTGGATCATTGGGGATCCAGATTATCAGGTTGGTGAGGCTATCGTTGAGGAATAGCCCTTTGCTGTTAGGAGCTTTTGTAGTGGTAAGGGCATAGCTTAGCTATCCTTACATTTTTGGTACTAGGTGTTGTATCCTAGTTAGAGTCTAGTGCTCTGATATTTGTAACACTATCTTGGGGGTATCTGAACTCGTATGTATGAATTTGGCAATGGCTTGTTGTAGAATTGCCTCTTTTGAAAATATTATGTATATATTTTTGTGTAATATATGCAAGCTTAATTATAAGCATTTGTTTTGTTGTTTTCCGCTGCTGTGTTTGTGAATCAAATATGTTTTTGATTTCAGGTGATGTTTTACGAAAATGAGTTTCTTAATGTTGTAACTTCCTATGGCCTTAACGTTTTCTTTTATTAAAGTTAATAATCGGCGGTTAAGGGTTAGGGTGTTACAATAGTTGGTATCAGAGCAGGTCGATCCATTGGATCAATTAAGTTTAGTATACCCTTTGTGTAACATGTGTTTTCTTAAACACTTTGTTCTCACTTGTGTTATGTGATGTTTGGTAGTGTGTGGATATGACGCAACGAGCACTTGCGGACGCGATGGAGCGGATGGCTGATGCCATGGCTCAGGATGCTGCTAGTAGGACTGCGGATAGAGCCGCACAACAAGCTAGAGGAGGCGGAGAAGATGAGCTGAGACTCGAGAGGTTTATGAACAACAAACCGCCTATCTTCAAGGGAGGATATGATCCAGATGGAGCGCAGACTTGGTTGGAAGGGATTGAGAGAATTTTCGGGGCTATGCGTTGTCTGGATGCGCATAAGGTGTTGCTAGGAGCGTATGTTCTCCATGATGAGGCTGATCATTGGTGGGGAAATGCTAGTCAGAGGTTGGGAGCTGATGGAGCTTTAGTTACTTGGGCTCGTTTCCGGAGGGAGTTTTTAACCAAGTATTTTCCGGCAGATGAGAGGAACCGTAAGGTGATTGAGTTCATGGAGCTCAAGCAGGGAAGTTTATCTGTTTCTGAATATGCGGCCAAGTTTGAAGATTTGTGTCGTTTTGCTCCTCATTACAACACGGTGGAAGCTGAGGAAGACAAGTGTGTGAAGTTTAAAAATGGGCTGAGGCCGGATATCAAGCAGTTGATTGGGTTTAGCGAGATCAGAAATTTTCCGATGTTGGTGAATAAGAGCCGAATATGTGATAAGGACGGTAAAGCTAAGGCTAATTACTACAAAGCTGCGAATGAGAAGAGGGGAAAGGACATGGCTAGAGGTAAACCATATGGTAGAGGTGGAAAGAAACTAGATGAAGGTGGGAGTAGTGGTAACAAGTTTGGAGGTAATAGGAATTGCTTTAAGTGTGGACAACCGGGACATCGTATGTTTGAGTGCCCGAAGAATGATGGGAAATGTTTCAAGTGTGGTGATCCTAACCACAAAGCTGATCAGTGCAAGAGAGGTGTTGTGTGCTTCAATTGCAAAGAAGAGGGTCATAAGAGCAACGTGTGTAAGAAGCCTAGAGCGGCTGGAGGAAAAGTGTTTGCTTTGGATGGTGGTGATGCGAAGGCGGACAACTTGATCAGAGGTACATGCTTTATCAATAATACTCCTTTGTCTGCTATTATTGATACGGGTGCTACCCATTCGTTTATTTCTATGGATTGTGTTAAGAGGTTGGGTCTTAAAGTAGAAAATATGATGGGACGCATGGTTATTGAAACGCCTGCGAGTGGTTCAGTATCGACTACTCTAGTTTGTGTTGATTGTTCAGTCATTATGTATGATCGACTCTTTGGTATGGATTTAGTCTGCATTCCGTTGAGCGGAATAGATGTTATCTTTGGTATGAACTGGTTAGAATTTAATCGGGTTCATATCAACTGCGGTGAAAGGACGGTTACATTTCCAAGACCGGAGCCAGAGTTGTGTTCGAAGCTCATGTGTTGTCGAGAAGTGGTAAGATCAGTGAAGGCTCAAGAGGATGTGTTTGCTATGTTTGCTTCGTTGAGAGTGGAAGAGAAGATTGAGGTTGATGCGTTGCCGGTGGTGCGTGATTTCCCAGATGTTTTTCCAGATGACATTTTGGATTTACCGCCCGAGAGAGAGGTTGAATTCGCAATTGACATAGTACCTGGCACTAGTCCAATTTCAATGGCGCCGTATCGTATGTCAGCTGCTGAACTAGAGAAGTTGAAGGAACAATTGGAGGAATTGTTAGAGAAGAAGTTTGTAAGACCGAGTGTATCGCCGTGGGGTGCGCCGGTTCTGTTGGTGAAGAAGAAAGATGGTAGTATGCGTCTGTGCATTGATTATCGTCAGTTGAATAAAGCAACTATCAAGAACAAGTATCCACTTCCGAGGATAGATGATTTGATGGATCAGTTAGTGGGAGCCTGTGTGTTCAGCAAGATTGATTTGAGATCGGGATATCACCAGATAAGAGTTAAGGCGGAGGATATACCGAAGACTGCTTTCAGGACAAGGTATGGTCACTACGAGTACGCCGTTATGCCTTTTGGAGTTACTAATGCACCTGGAGTGTTTATGGAATATATGAATCGTATATTTCATTCCTTTTTGGATCGATTCGTGGTGGTCTTCATAGACGATATTTTGGTATACTCAAAGACGGAAGAGGAACATGCCGAGCATTTGAGGATTGTGTTGGAGGTGTTGCGCGAGAAGAAGCTTTATGCAAAATTTTCTAAGTGTGAATTTTGGTTGCATGAAGTTAGCTTTTTGGGTCACGTCATTTCAAGTGGTGGTATAGCAGTGGATCCTGCTAAGGTAGAAGCCGTGCAAGATTGGGGAACGCCGGAGTCTGTTACTGAGATCCGAAGTTTTCTTGGTTTGGCCGGTTACTATCGGAGGTTCATTGAAGGATTTTCAAAGTTGGCGTTGCCGTTGACACAGTTGACTAGGAAGGGTCAAGCTTTCATTTGGGATGACAAGTGTGAGCAGAGTTTCCAAGAGCTGAAGAGGAGGTTGACATCTGCACCTGTGCTAATTCTGCCGAATCCGAAGGAACCGTTCGTGGTTTATTGTGATGCGTCGAAGATGGGTCTAGGTGGTGTGTTGATGCAGAGGGGACAAGTCGTTGCTTATGCATCAAGACAGCTGAAGATTCATGAGAGGAACTATCCTACGCATGATTTGGAGCTAGCTGCTGTTGTGTTTGTTCTCAAGATTTGGAGGCACTACTTGTATGGATCAAGATTTGAGGTTTTCAGCGATCACAAGAGTCTAAAATACTTGTTTGATCAGAAGGAGCTCAACATGAGGCAAAGAAGATGGTTAGAGTTTCTTAAGGATTATGATTTCGAGTTGAGTTATCACCCGGGTAAGGCTAATGTGGTAGCCGATGCGTTGAGTAGGAAGTCTTTGCATATGTCGTCTCTGATGGCGAAAGAACTGATTTTGATTGAAGAGTTTAGAGACCTCAGTTTGGTTTTTGAAAGGACAACCAGAAGCGTGAAGCTAGGAATGTTGAAGTTGACGAATGATTTTCTTGAAGAGGTTGTGGAAAAGCAAAAGTCTGATGTGGGATTGATGAAGCTTAAGACGCTCATCGAGCAAGGGAAAAAGGTAAACGTTGAGATCGATGAGAAAGGCGTGATGAGGTGTCAAGGAAGGTTATGTGTACCTGATGTGCCTGAGTTGAAACGGATGATCTTGGAGGAAGGTCACAGAAGCAACTTAAGTATTCATCCTGGTGTTACTAAGATGTATCAAGATCTGAGGAAAATGTTTTGGTGGCAAGGGATGAAGAGAGAGATCGCCGAGTTTGTTTTCGCTTGTTTGACTTGTCAGAAGTCCAAGGTGGAGCATCAGAAGCCGTCGGGGCTATTGCAACCTATGTTCATTCCAGAGTGGAAATGGGATAGTATTGCGATGGATTTTGTAAGCGGTTTGCCGAAGACGTCGAAAGGTAACAATATGATTTGGGTAGTTGTCGACAGGTTAACAAAGTCTGCTCATTTCATAGCTATCAAGACCGGTATGCTAGTACCGAAGTTGGCTGAGATTTATGTCGAGCAAATCGTGAGATTACATGGAATACCGTCAAGTATTGTATCGGATCGAGATCCCCGTTTTACTTCAAGATTTTGGGAGAGTTTGCAAGGAGCGTTGGGGACTAAGTTGCGGATGAGTTCTGCTTATCACCCGCAGACGGATGGTCAGTCAGAGAGGACGATTCAATCATTGGAGGATTTGTTAAGATCGTGTATTTTGGAACAAGGAGTGAGTTGGGAAGCTTGCTTACCATTGATTGAGTTTACGTATAACAACAGTTTTCATTCGAGCATTGGTATGGCACCTTTTGAAGCGTTGTATGGGAGAAGATGTAGGACACCTTTGTGTTGGTTTGAATCGGGAGAAAGTGTGATGCTTGGACCTGAGATTGTGCAACAAACGACCGAGAAGATCAAGATGATCCAAGAAAAGATGAGAGCGTCGCAGAGTCGCCAGAAGAGTTATGCCGACAAGAGAAGGAAGGATATAGAATTTCAAGAAGGAGATCATGTGTTTTTAAGAGTTACATCGACTACGGGTATTGGACGGGCTTTGAAATCGAAGAAGTTAGCATCGAGGTTCATTGGTCCGTACCAAGTTTTGAAGAGGATTGGGAAGGTGGCGTATAGGATTGCGTTACCGCCGTCGTTGTCGAATCTACATGATGTTTTTCACGTGTCTCAATTAAGGAAATACGTATCGGATCCGTCACATGTGATTGAGTCGGACAAGATACAAGTGAGAGAGAATTTGACGGTTGCAACGGTACCCTTAAGGATTGAAGGACAAGAGATGAAGAGGCTCAGGAATAAAGAGATTTCATCGGTGAAAGTCGTTTGGGGAGGCCCAGCCGGTGAATATGCGACGTGGGAGCTCGAGAGCAAGATGCGGGATTCTTATCCAGAGTTGTTTTCAGGTATTTTCGAGGGCGAAAATTCTTTTTAGGGGGGTAGAGTTGTAACGACCCTATTTTCGTATATTATGTTTTTATATATTTTATTTTATGGATTTGCATTTATAAATATTTTCTAGTAATCGAGGAATAATTATTTAGCGCGAAGATAAGTTCGTAATCGAGTTTTTAGAGTTTTGGGCGAATTGGGCCAAGAGGGTGAATAGTGTTGGGCTTTAGTTTATGAGTATTAGCAATAATCATGTGCAAATGAATGTAGTAAGCTTGGATTAGATTGTATGGCTAGGATTGGTCCATGATGGCTAGTAAAGATGGATGGCTAGGATCTATTGCTAGGAATATAAGATATTTTGTGAGAATGAATAGTGCCATTCCTCATTTTCTTTGTGAAGAAAACGTGAAAGAAGAAGAGGAGAAGAACAAGAGGAGAGCTAGGGCAAGAAAAGCAAGGGGAAAGCTTGAGATTTGCTAGGTTTGAGAAGGTAAGAGAGTTAGTATTACATTATTACGAGTGATTGAGAAGGGGAGAATGTCTATTTCTCCATCCCAAACTTCTCCTCACTTTGTCTAGGTTTTGATAGAGAGTTTTTATGGTTTAAAGTTGTTAATGATTATGTTTTGCTTGCTTGAATGCTAATTGATGTTGTTAACATGATTTGTTGGAGTTATTGTGTTGTGGGTTCATAAGAAAAGTTTATGAAAAGTTATTGTCTTGAACCCTAATTTCTATGCTTGATGCAATCTCTGCTTGTGATGGTTTTTAAATGATGTTTTATGATGGAAAGTTGTTTTTAACAAGTTCTGGAACTTGGGTAACCATAGATGGGCTAAAATGGTGGAAAAATCACATTTTTACATGACTGTACTGATACGGTCGCTTGTAGCGACGGAACCTCGCTTGTAGCGACCAGGCAGGATTATTCCCTGCCTATGCTCGCTTGTAGCGACCAAGAGCTCGCTTGTAGCGACCAACCCTGGACAGGCCAACTTCGTTGAGTCGTTCTGGAGGTCCTGGTGCGCGCGGAGATGTCCCTTTTGATACTGTATTTTATAATACATTTTTGGAAACCTCGCCCACCATTTTAATCCATTCCTAATGTTTTCTAAAGAGTATTTTGTTTTCAAGAAAGTTTTGGAGTAAAAACTCTAGCATGTGTGTGGGATTAGCAAAGTGTGTGGGTTTCCCTTTTAAAACCCTTATTTGTGAGATTGTTAATCAAGGTTGAGCGTATACATGTTGTATATTATGATGTGGCCATGAGTGCCTAGTGTTGTGTTTTGTTGTTGTTGTTGTGATAATTATCAGAGTGCTGATAATTTAGTTGTGTTTATCAGAGTGCTGATAATTAGTTGTGTTTATCAGAGTGCTGATAATCTAGTGTTCGTGTTTGTTGAATCATCATGCATTTCATGATTGTATGATATCCGAGTGCGGATAAGAAATCCAAGAGTGCTTGGTTATCAAGAGTGCTTGATATTATCAAGAGTGCTTGATAAGGATATAAGTTTATCCAAAATGATTTGGTACCACATGCATTAGTGAATGCATTTTGAGGCATGCATCTTTTGTGACATTATGTGTGCATAATGGTTGTTATGTGGTAATTGTTATTGATGAGTTTGTGTATTGACAATTACATTGTTGTATTTTAGTTATTGATGAACCTTTGTGTTTTGTGTTTGATATGTATAATAATGCGTTATTAATACATGTTTATTGTTTTGTGATACTAACACTCTCTGTTTTGTGTTATGTGCTGGATCATTGGGGATCCAGATTATCAGGTTGGTGAGGCTATCGTTGAGGAATAGCCCTTTGCTGTTAGGAGCTTTTGTAGTGGTAAGGGCATAGCTTAGCTATCCTTACATTTTTGGTACTAGGTGTTGTATCCTAGTTAGAGTCTAGTGCTCTGATATTTGTAACACTATCTTGGGGGTATCTGAACTCGTATGTATGAATTTGGCAATGGCTTGTTGTAGAATTGCCTCTTTTGAAAATATTATGTATATATTTTTGTGTAATATATGCAAGCTTAATTATAAGCATTTGTTTTGTTGTTTTCCGCTGCTGTGTTTGTGAATCAAATATGTTTTTGATTTCAGGTGATGTTTTACGAAAATGAGTTTCTTAATGTTGTAACTTCCTATGGCCTTAACGTTTTCTTTTATTAAAGTTAATAATCGGCGGTTAAGGGTTAGGGTGTTACAATAGTTGGTATCAGAGCAGGTCGATCCATTGGATCAATTAAGTTTAGTATACCCTTTGTGTAACATGTGTTTTCTTAAACACTTTGTTCTCACTTGTGTTATGTGATGTTTGGTAGTGTGTGGATATGACGCAACGAGCACTTGCGGACGCGATGGAGCGGATGGCTGATGCCATGGCTCAGGATGCTGCTAGTAGGACTGCGGATAGAGCCGCACAACAAGCTAGAGGAGGCGGAGAAGATGAGCTGAGACTCGAGAGGTTTATGAACAACAAACCGCCTATCTTCAAGGGAGGATATGATCCAGATGGAGCGCAGACTTGGTTGGAAGGGATTGAGAGAATTTTCGGGGCTATGCGTTGTCTGGATGCGCATAAGGTGTTGCTAGGAGCGTATGTTCTCCATGATGAGGCTGATCATTGGTGGGGAAATGCTAGTCAGAGGTTGGGAGCTGATGGAGCTTTAGTTACTTGGGCTCGTTTCCGGAGGGAGTTTTTAACCAAGTATTTTCCGGCAGATGAGAGGAACCGTAAGGTGATTGAGTTCATGGAGCTCAAGCAGGGAAGTTTATCTGTTTCTGAATATGCGGCCAAGTTTGAAGATTTGTGTCGTTTTGCTCCTCATTACAACACGGTGGAAGCTGAGGAAGACAAGTGTGTGAAGTTTAAAAATGGGCTGAGGCCGGATATCAAGCAGTTGATTGGGTTTAGCGAGATCAGAAATTTTCCGATGTTGGTGAATAAGAGCCGAATATGTGATAAGGACGGTAAAGCTAAGGCTAATTACTACAAAGCTGCGAATGAGAAGAGGGGAAAGGACATGGCTAGAGGTAAACCATATGGTAGAGGTGGAAAGAAACTAGATGAAGGTGGGAGTAGTGGTAACAAGTTTGGAGGTAATAGGAATTGCTTTAAGTGTGGACAACCGGGACATCGTATGTTTGAGTACCCGAAGAATGATGGGAAATGTTTCAAGTGTGGTGATCCTAACCACAAAGCTGATCAGTGCAAGAGAGGTGTTGTGTGCTTCAATTGCAAAGAAGAGGGTCATAAGAGCAACGTGTGTAAGAAGCCTAGAGCGGCTGGAGGAAAAGTGTTTGCTTTGGATGGTGGTGATGCGAAGGCGGACAACTTGATCAGAGGTACATGCTTTATCAATAATACTCCTTTGTCTGCTATTATTGATACGGGTGCTACCCATTCGTTTATTTCTATGGATTGTGTTAAGAGGTTGGGTCTTAAAGTAGAAAATATGATGGGACGCATGGTTATTGAAACGCCTGCGAGTGGTTCAGTATCGACTACTCTAGTTTGTGTTGATTGTTCAGTCATTATGTATGATCGACTCTTTGGTATGGATTTAGTCTGCATTCCGTTGAGCGGAATAGATGTTATCTTTGGTATGAACTGGTTAGAATTTAATCGGGTTCATATCAACTGCGGTGAAAGGACGGTTACATTTCCAAGACCGGAGCCAGAGTTGTGTTCGAAGCTCATGTGTTGTCGAGAAGTGGTAAGATCAGTGAAGGCTCAAGAGGATGTGTTTGCTATGTTTGCTTCGTTGAGAGTGGAAGAGAAGATTGAGGTTGATGCGTTGCCGGTGGTGCGTGATTTCCCAGATGTTTTTCCAGATGACATTTTGGATTTACCGCCCGAGAGAGAGGTTGAATTCGCAATTGACATAGTACCTGGCACTAGTCCAATTTCAATGGCGCCGTATCGTATGTCAGCTGCTGAACTAGAGAAGTTGAAGGAACAATTGGAGGAATTGTTAGAGAAGAAGTTTGTAAGACCGAGTGTATCGCCGTGGGGTGCGCCGGTTCTGTTGGTGAAGAAGAAAGATGGTAGTATGCGTCTGTGCATTGATTATCGTCAGTTGAATAAAGCAACTATCAAGAACAAGTATCCACTTCCGAGGATAGATGATTTGATGGATCAGTTAGTGGGAGCCTGTGTGTTCAGCAAGATTGATTTGAGATCGGGATATCACCAGATAAGAGTTAAGGCGGAGGATATACCGAAGACTGCTTTCAGGACAAGGTATGGTCACTACGAGTACGCCGTTATGCCTTTTGGAGTTACTAATGCACCTGGAGTGTTTATGGAATATATGAATCGTATATTTCATTCCTTTTTGGATCGATTCGTGGTGGTCTTCATAGACGATATTTTGGTATACTCAAAGACGGAAGAGGAACATGCCGAGCATTTGAGGATTGTGTTGGAGGTGTTGCGCGAGAAGAAGCTTTATGCAAAATTTTCTAAGTGTGAATTTTGGTTGCATGAAGTTAGCTTTTTGGGTCACGTCATTTCAAGTGGTGGTATAGCAGTGGATCCTGCTAAGGTAGAAGCCGTGCAAGATTGGGGAACGCCGGAGTCTGTTACTGAGATCCGAAGTTTTCTTGGTTTGGCCGGTTACTATCGGAGGTTCATTGAAGGATTTTCAAAGTTGGCGTTGCCGTTGACACAGTTGACTAGGAAGGGTCAAGCTTTCATTTGGGATGACAAGTGTGAGCAGAGTTTCCAAGAGCTGAAGAGGAGGTTGACATCTGCACCTGTGCTAATTCTGCCGAATCCGAAGGAACCGTTCGTGGTTTATTGTGATGCGTCGAAGATGGGTCTAGGTGGTGTGTTGATGCAGAGGGGACAAGTCGTTGCTTATGCATCAAGACAGCTGAAGATTCATGAGAGGAACTATCCTACGCATGATTTGGAGCTAGCTGCTGTTGTGTTTGTTCTCAAGATTTGGAGGCACTACTTGTATGGATCAAGATTTGAGGTTTTCAGCGATCACAAGAGTCTAAAATACTTGTTTGATCAGAAGGAGCTCAACATGAGGCAAAGAAGATGGTTAGAGTTTCTTAAGGATTATGATTTCGAGTTGAGTTATCACCCGGGTAAGGCTAATGTGGTAGCCGATGCGTTGAGTAGGAAGTCTTTGCATATGTCGTCTCTGATGGCGAAAGAACTGATTTTGATTGAAGAGTTTAGAGACCTCAGTTTGGTTTTTGAAAGGACAACCAGAAGCGTGAAGCTAGGAATGTTGAAGTTGACGAATGATTTTCTTGAAGAGGTTGTGGAAAAGCAAAAGTCTGATGTGGGATTGATGAAGCTTAAGACGCTCATCGAGCAAGGGAAAAAGGTAAACGTTGAGATCGATGAGAAAGGCGTGATGAGGTGTCAAGGAAGGTTATGTGTACCTGATGTGCCTGAGTTGAAACGGATGATCTTGGAGGAAGGTCACAGAAGCAACTTAAGTATTCATCCTGGTGTTACTAAGATGTATCAAGATCTGAGGAAAATGTTTTGGTGGCAAGGGATGAAGAGAGAGATCGCCGAGTTTGTTTTCGCTTGTTTGACTTGTCAGAAGTCCAAGGTGGAGCATCAGAAGCCGTCGGGGCTATTGCAACCTATGTTCATTCCAGAGTGGAAATGGGATAGTATTGCGATGGATTTTGTAAGCGGTTTGCCGAAGACGTCGAAAGGTAACAATATGATTTGGGTAGTTGTCGACAGGTTAACAAAGTCTGCTCATTTCATAGCTATCAAGACCGGTATGCTAGTACCGAAGTTGGCTGAGATTTATGTCGAGCAAATCGTGAGATTACATGGAATACCGTCAAGTATTGTATCGGATCGAGATCCCCGTTTTACTTCAAGATTTTGGGAGAGTTTGCAAGGAGCGTTGGGGACTAAGTTGCGGATGAGTTCTGCTTATCACCCGCAGACGGATGGTCAGTCAGAGAGGACGATTCAATCATTGGAGGATTTGTTAAGATCGTGTATTTTGGAACAAGGAGTGAGTTGGGAAGCTTGCTTACCATTGATTGAGTTTACGTATAACAACAGTTTTCATTCGAGCATTGGTATGGCACCTTTTGAAGCGTTGTATGGGAGAAGATGTAGGACACCTTTGTGTTGGTTTGAATCGGGAGAAAGTGTGATGCTTGGACCTGAGATTGTGCAACAAACGACCGAGAAGATCAAGATGATCCAAGAAAAGATGAGAGCGTCGCAGAGTCGCCAGAAGAGTTATGCCGACAAGAGAAGGAAGGATATAGAATTTCAAGAAGGAGATCATGTGTTTTTAAGAGTTACATCGACTACGGGTATTGGACGGGCTTTGAAATCGAAGAAGTTAGCATCGAGGTTCATTGGTCCGTACCAAGTTTTGAAGAGGATTGGGAAGGTGGCGTATAGGATTGCGTTACCGCCGTCGTTGTCGAATCTACATGATGTTTTTCACGTGTCTCAATTAAGGAAATACGTATCGGATCCGTCACATGTGATTGAGTCGGACAAGATACAAGTGAGAGAGAATTTGACGGTTGCAACGGTACCCTTAAGGATTGAAGGACAAGAGATGAAGAGGCTCAGGAATAAAGAGATTTCATCGGTGAAAGTCGTTTGGGGAGGCCCAGCCGGTGAATATGCGACGTGGGAGCTCGAGAGCAAGATGCGGGATTCTTATCCAGAGTTGTTTTCAGGTATTTTCGAGGGCGAAAATTCTTTTTAGGGGGGTAGAGTTGTAACGACCCTATTTTCGTATATTATGTTTTTATATATTTTATTTTATGGATTTGCATTTATAAATATTTTCTAGTAATCGAGGAATAATTATTTAGCGCGAAGATAAGTTCGTAATCGAGTTTTTAGAGTTTTGGGCGAATTGGGCCAAGAGGGTGAATAGTGTTGGGCTTTAGTTTATGAGTATTAGCAATAATCATGTGCAAATGAATGTAGTAAGCTTGGATTAGATTGTATGGCTAGGATTGGTCCATGATGGCTAGTAAAGATGGATGGCTAGGATCTATTGCTAGGAATATAAGATATTTTGTGAGAATGAATAGTGCCATTCCTCATTTTCTTTGTGAAGAAAACGTGAAAGAAGAAGAGGAGAAGAACAAGAGGAGAGCTAGGGCAAGAAAAGCAAGGGGAAAGCTTGAGATTTGCTAGGTTTGAGAAGGTAAGAGAGTTAGTATTACATTATTACGAGTGATTGAGAAGGGGAGAATGTCTATTTCTCCATCCCAAACTTCTCCTCACTTTGTCTAGGTTTTGATAGAGAGTTTTTATGGTTTAAAGTTGTTAATGATTATGTTTTGCTTGCTTGAATGCTAATTGATGTTGTTAACATGATTTGTTGGAGTTATTGTGTTGTGGGTTCATAAGAAAAGTTTATGAAAAGTTATTGTCTTGAACCCTAATTTCTATGCTTGATGCAATCTCTGCTTGTGATGGTTTTTAAATGATGTTTTATGATGGAAAGTTGTTTTTAACAAGTTCTGGAACTTGGGTAACCATAGATGGGCTAAAATGGTGGAAAAATCACATTTTTACATGACTGTACTGATACGGTCGCTTGTAGCGACGGAACCTCGCTTGTAGCGACCAGGCAGGATTATTCCCTGCCTATGCTCGCTTGTAGCGACCAAGAGCTCGCTTGTAGCGACCAACCCTGGACAGACCAACTTCGTTGAGTCGTTCTGGAGGTCCTGGTGCGCGCGGAGATGTCCCTTTTGATACTGTATTTTATAATACATTTTTGGAAACCTCGCCCACCATTTTAATCCATTCCTAATGTTTTCTAAAGAGTATTTTGTTTTCAAGAAAGTTTTGGAGTAAAAACTCTAGCATGTGTGTGGGATTAGCAAAGTGTGTGGGTTTCCCTTTTAAAACCCTTATTTGTGAGATTGTTAATCAAGGTTGAGCGTATACATGTTGTATATTATGATGTGGCCATGAGTGCCTAGTGTTGTGTTTTGTTGTTGTTGTTGTGATAATTATCAGAGTGCTGATAATTTAGTTGTGTTTATCAGAGTGCTGATAATTAGTTGTGTTTATCAGAGTGCTGATAATCTAGTGTTCGTGTTTGTTGAATCATCATGCATTTCATGATTGTATGATATCCGAGTGCGGATAAGAAATCCAAGAGTGCTTGGTTATCAAGAGTGCTTGATATTATCAAGAGTGCTTGATAAGGATATAAGTTTATCCAAAATGATTTGGTACCACATGCATTAGTGAATGCATTTTGAGGCATGCATCTTTTGTGACATTATGTGTGCATAATGGTTGTTATGTGGTAATTGTTATTGATGAGTTTGTGTATTGACAATTACATTGTTGTATTTTAGTTATTGATGAACCTTTGTGTTTTGTGTTTGATATGTATAATAATGCGTTATTAATACATGTTTATTGTTTTGTGATACTAACACTCTCTGTTTTGTGTTATGTGCTGGATCATTGGGGATCCAGATTATCAGGTTGGTGAGGCTATCGTTGAGGAATAGCCCTTTGCTGTTAGGAGCTTTTGTAGTGGTAAGGGCATAGCTTAGCTATCCTTACATTTTTGGTACTAGGTGTTGTATCCTAGTTAGAGTCTAGTGCTCTGATATTTGTAACACTATCTTGGGGGTATCTGAACTCGTATGTATGAATTTGGCAATGGCTTGTTGTAGAATTGCCTCTTTTGAAAATATTATGTATATATTTTTGTGTAATATATGCAAGCTTAATTATAAGCATTTGTTTTGTTGTTTTCCGCTGCTGTGTTTGTGAATCAAATATGTTTTTGATTTCAGGTGATGTTTTACGAAAATGAGTTTCTTAATGTTGTAACTTCCTATGGCCTTAACGTTTTCTTTTATTAAAGTTAATAATCGGCGGTTAAGGGTTAGGGTGTTACATACTTCGACAAGATTGCAAGAGCTCATGGGGACCACATTGCACAACTACACGATGAGATTAGAAGTGCAAGAGTCAAGCTAGACCAGCGCAAGGAAGTGATTGAGTATGTATGGCAAGACGCCACCCGATTAAGGGAGGATTTCACTAAATTGGTTGCATTCTCAAATTTGGTGATCACCCAACTTCCAAAGAAGCTAGCGGAGGCCGAGATGGTCATGCCCTATTTTGTCATCCCTGTGGAGATCCAGAAGTTTATGAAGTTCTGCAAGGACACCATAGATTTCTATAGGGAGGAAATGAGCAAAGCCGAGAAGCGAGCGGCTATTTGATTTGTAATAGCATTAGTTACACTTTGTAAACAAATGTTATTTAATCAAATATATTTTGAAGTATAATCAATTTCTCGGTCTTTAATATTTCGAATTTGCTAATATTAATCGTGCACCTTTAAACTCCATAAAGCAAAATAAAAAAAAAAAACGCATATTTTGCATACATACATCCACATGCATCTTCATGCACTTTTTTCAAAAAAAAAACTCATTCATTCCCATTCAAACAGTTCAAAGCAATCATAGCCCGAAAACCCCGAAAGCCCTCGGTCCAAGAACCAGATATTCAACACTCGTACGGAACACGAGCTAACAAACAAAGGATCATGGACAATTTGGAACAAACTCAAGCGGCTTTGAGAGAGGAAGTTGATGGAATGAAAGGGAAAATGGATCAGATGCTAGAGTTAATGCAAGCTCTGTCGGCACGAGAAAGCCACCCTCGCCCAACAACGGATGCATCCAATGTGCAATGGCCTCCTTATGGTTTACCTGTGGGTTATACCCCACCCTTTGAGAATGAGGGTCAAGGACCACCTCCACCACCGTTCACAATCCCCGTAAGGAATGAAGAGCGTCGTCCTCAAGGAACCTCCACTACTCAGCATGAAGTAATTCCCCATGATGTGGAGAATAACCAGCTAAGGCAATCTGCTCCCGACACCACCCACCAAGACAATGATACCACCCAAATGTATCGAGTTTTGGAAGAAAGGTTGAAAGCTGTCGAGGGTTTCAGCTCATACGGTGCCCACAACGCCTTGGACCTGTGCCTAGTGCCCGACGTGGTAATTCCTCCGAAGTTCAAAGTACCGGACTTCGAGAAATACAAAGGAATTCAATGCCCTCGGAATCATCTAAGGATGTTCTGTAGGAAGATGGCGGCTTACGCAATGAACGAGAAACTCATGGTGCATGTGTTTCAAGATAGTTTAAGCGGAGCGTCCTTAGATTGGTACATGCAGCTCGAGCGTACCCATGTCCAAACTTGGAAGGATCTAGCCGATGCCTTCCTAAAGCAATACAAATATAATTTGGACATGGCTCCAAATAGGATGCAACTACAAAACCTCCTGCAAAGAAGCAACGAGTCCTTCAAGGAGTACGCTCAGCGGTGGAGAGAACTAGCTTCTCGTGTACAACCACCACTATTGGAGAGAGAACTTGTCGACACCTTTATGGGCACACTTCAAGGCCCATATTACGACAAGATGATCGGAAGTACGTCTGCCGGTTTCTCCGATCTAGTCATGGTCGGTGAAAGAATAGAAGATGGAGTGAAGAGAGGAAAAATCCAAGGCTCTTCAGAAGCTCAAGGTGGAGCTAGAAAGCCCCCCAGCAACTTTCACAAAAAGAAAGAGGGGGAGACAAATGCCGTTCTAATGGGACCATCCTACCCACCACAAAATCAAATGCCTCACTACCACTATCCTTATGTGGCAGCAGCGACGACTCAAGGGCGTTACTCACCTCAAGTAATTCCCGCAACTCCACCTCGACAACCAGTAGTGTTGCCGCAACAAAATCAACAGCAACAGCAACAAGGCGGGTACCCACCAAGGAATCAGGCGAGCTCAAGGAACAGTTACTTTACTAGGCAGTTTGATCCTGTACCCATGTCTTATGGTCAGATCTTGCCATACCTAATCCAAAAGGGTATGGTCGAGACAAGACTACTACCACCAATGTCGCCACCATATCCACAGTGGTACGACGCAAATGCCAAATGTGATTTCCACGCAGGGTCCGTGGGGCACAATATCGAAAACTGTAGGGTTTTCAAACACAAGGTGCAGGATCTTATTGACAAGAAGCTGTTATCCTTCAAAGAGGAAAGCCCCAATGTGAAGAACAACCCATTGCCGGGGCACGCGGGTCCCTCTGTAAACGCGGTGGAGGAACAAGAGGACTTTGGTCCAGTCAAAAGGGTAGCCAATGTTAGGACTCCGCTGTCAACCATAAGGGAGCGTTTAACCGGCTTTGGATTATTCGAGGAAAGGCACGTCAAC
This sequence comes from Medicago ruthenica, assembly GCA_018208015.1. NCBI lineage: Eukaryota > Viridiplantae > Streptophyta > Magnoliopsida > Fabales > Fabaceae > Medicago > Medicago ruthenica. The sequence goes on along the minus strand of CM031373.1, from coordinate 25,047,518 downwards.
TGTGAAGCCTGCAAGGTCAACCCGAATAAGTGCGAAGAGTTGAAGAGCTGTCTTCAAGAGTTAATGGACCAAGGTTGGATCCAAATTGGCTACATAAAGGAGGGCACGGACATTGCTACCTTAGAGTCTAACGGCCCAAAACCTCTCGAGATCCCATACCAAAGGAGAGAGGTACCAATGCCAATACAACCCATAACATTCCATGTACCTGCACCCTTCTCTTTTGAAAGCACAAAGAGGGTACCATGGAATTACCAACCTGTGGCTTATGTGGAAGGAAAACCACTAGCCAAAATCGAGCCCAGCATCACTAACATTACCGGTGTTGGAGGAATGACTAGAAGTGGTAGAGTCTTCGCTCCGAAAGAACTCGGGAAGACACCAGCTGTACTACCAAAGGAGCCGCTCAAAGAAAAGAGCGTGGAGGAAAAAGAGGACCAAGCGGGGCCTTCTCAAAAGTCAATCCCGCAAAAAGAGGCCGAAGAGTTCCTAAGGATAATCCAAAAGAGCGAGTACAAGATCATTGACCAGCTAGGTCAAACTCCCTCCAAGATCTCCATGCTATCCTTACTACTCAGCTCGGAAGCACACCGAGAAGCACTACTGCGGATCCTCAGTGAGGCCCATGTCACCAAGGACATTCCGGTGGACCAATTCGACGGGATAGTCGGAAATATTACCTCAAGTAGGTACTTGGGTTTCAATGGCGATGAACTACCCGACGAGGGGCACATTCATAACCGCGCCTTACATATCTCCGTGAAATGCATGGACCACATCCTCTCAAGAGTGCTAGTGGACACGGGGTCATCATTGAATGTCATGCCCAAGACTACCCTCCTCAAACTATCATGTGAAGGGACCGTAATGAAGCCCAGCGCCTTGGTCGTAAAAGCTTTCGATGGGTCAAGAAGAGCCGTCATGGGGGAGATCGACTTACCAGTCCAAATCGGACCTAAGGTTTTCACCATAACCTTCCAAGTCATGGATATTAATCCAACATACAGTTGTCTTCTCGGACGACCATGGATCCATGCGGCCGGAGCCATTACCTCTACCTTCCACCAGAAACTGAAGTTCATCATTGATAACCAAATGATTGTAGTTTCCGGGCAAGAGGACATGATGGTAAGCCATCTCTCGTCTTTCCGTTACATAGAAACGGATGAAGAAGCTGTGGACGTCCCATTCCAATCTTTGGAAGTGGCAAATGTCGTGACATTGAGCTCAAAGCCCAAGGAGGAGGCTAGGACAGCCATGTCGTCATGGAGGGCGATAAGAGAGGCCCTAGAAGAAAGCCGACCCACCGGATGGGGCAAGTTAGTGGACATACCGGAGAAGAAAAATCGCTTCGGGTTGGGGTATCATCCATCGGCCGAAACTTTCTCAAAGCCTCCAAAGCAAGGGGTTCCCCCCATTTCGGAAACATTCATCAGTGCGGGGTTTATCCATGAAGATCAAGTGGCTCTACTCGAAGATGTAGACGAAGACGTGCCTGAATTGGTGTACCGTTGCGCTTCGGATGAAGCTTTGAACAATTGGAGGGCTATCGCAGTTCCCGAGATCATTACTAGGATCAAGTAATAAACCATGTTTGTTTGTTTTTTACTTTAAATAAAAAAAAATCATTTAGCTCTGCCCAAGGCAAATGATTAGTCGTGTGGGGCCCCCATGTTTTTATAAGTTATTTACAATCATGAATAAAAGCAATCTTTTATGTTCATTTGAGTCTTTTTCTTTTTTGCATTTGTTTTAAAAAAAAATTTTCTACAAAAAGCCTAAAAAAAATCATACTCATGCAGATCTACAAATCCACCCTCCAAAAACAACACTACCTTAAAACCTTATGACTTCGATTGCCCGATTAATCAAACGGAAGATGATGAAGAGGACGATTATGAACCGCCTGAAGAATTGTCTAGACTTGCAAATCAAGGGGATAGGGTAATACAACCTCACCAAGAATCAGTTGAAAAGGTCAACTTGGGGACCGAAGAGGATAAGAAAGAGGTCAAGATAGGAGCCTCCCTGCACGAGGGTGTGAAAGGAAAGTTGATCAAGCTTCTGCAAGAGTACGTGGACGTATTCGCTTGGTCGTATCAAGACATGCCGGGTTTAGACCCTAACATCGTTGTACACAAGCTGCCACTCAAGCCAGAATGCCCGCCAGTGAAGCAAAAATTGAGAAGAACTCGACCCGATATGGCTCTCAAGATCAGAGAGGAGGTCAAAAAGCAATTCGATGCCGGCTTCTTAGCCGTAACCAAGTATCCAACATGGGTTGCCAACATTGTGCCAGTTCCGAAGAAGGATGGCAAGGTGAGAATGTGTGTGGATTATCGGGACTTGAATAAAGCAAGCCCAAAGGATGATTTCCCGCTACCACACATCGACATATTGGTGGACAACACAGCCCAATTCTCAGTCTTTTCCTTTATGGATGGTTTCTCGGGATATAACCAAATCAAGATGGCTCCAGAGGACATGGAGAAAAACTACATTCATCACCCCATGGGGAACATTCTGCTATAAGGTAATGCCTTTCGGATTAACAAATGCCGGGGCAACATACCAAAGAGCAATGGTGACTCTTTTCCATGACATGATCCATAAGGAAATTGAGGTCTACGTCGACGATATGATTGCCAAATCCCAAACGGAGGAGGATCATCTAATCCATCTACAAAAGCTTTTCGAACGCCTAAGAAAATTCAAGCTGCGCTTAAATCCTAACAAGTGCACATTCGGCGTTAGATCCGGGAAGTTATTGGGCTTCATCGTCAGCCAAAGAGGTATTGAAGTAGATCCCGATAAGGTAAAGGCCATCCAAGAAATGCCAGCGCCAAATACCGAGAAAGAAGTCCGGGGTTTCTTAGGAAGATTGAACTACATCGCCAGGTTCATCTCACACATGACAGCTACCTGCGAACCAATCTTCAAGCTGCTAAGGAAAAACCAAGCCGTTCATTGGAACGAAGATTGCCAAGAGGCGTTTGACAAGATCAAACAATACCTGCAAGAACCACCGATTTTAATACCTCCGGTTCCGGGTAAACCCCTCATCTTATACCTAACCGTACTTGAAGGATCAATGGGTTGTGTGTTAGGACAACAAGATGAAACGGGAAGGAAAGAGCACGCAATCTACTACTTAAGCAAGAAGTTTACCGACTGTGAAACAAGGTATACTTCACTTGAAAAGACTTGCTGCGCTTTAGCATGGGCTGCTCGACGTCTAAGGCAATACATGTTGACCCATACAACTTGGTTGATATCGAAGATGGATCCCATCAAGTACATCTTCGAAAAACCTGCCCTCACAGGGAAGATAGCCCGTTGGCAAATGCTGCTGTCTGAGTATGACATCCAATATGTTGCTCAAAAAGCCATCAAAGGGAGTGTTTTATCCGAGCACCTTGCTCACCAACCATTGGAGGATTATCAGCCCATACGATTTGACTTCCCAGACGAAGATGTCGTAGCTTTGAATGACAAAGAAGTCACAAGCGATGATGAGGGACCAGAACCAGGAGCTCAATGGAAGCTCGCTTTCGACGGCGCCTCGAATGCCATGGGACACGGTATCGGAGCAGTTTTAATCTCCCCAAGAAATGGATACCAGCCCTTCACAGCAAGGTTGTGCTTTGACTGCACCAATAACATGGCAGAATATGAAGCATGTATCCTAGGCCTCGAAGCAGCAATTGATCTAAGGATCAAAAACCTTGAAGTATACGGTGACTCAGCCTTGGTCATCTATCAAGTCAAAGGAGAATGGGAAACAAGACATCCCAATTTAATTCCCTACCAAGCCCGGGTTGTAGAATTGATCAAACATTTTGATGAGATCAATTTCCACCACATACCTCGAGAAGAAAATCAGGTAGCAGATGCTTTGGCTACATTATCATCAATGTACCAAGTAAATTCTTACAACGAGACACCAATCATAAGGATGGATCGTAGAGACAAACCAGTCGTATGCGCATCAGTCGAAGAAGAACTTGACAACAAACCTTGGTTCTACGACATCAAGCGATACCTCGAAGAGCAAGAGTATCCAGAAAATGTCTCGCACACCGACAAGAGGACCCTCAGAAGATTGGCATCCCAGTTCTTCCTCAGTGGAAATACCCTCTACAAAAGAAATTATGACATGGTCCTACTCAGATGTGTGGATAAACATGAAGCGGACATGCTCATCAAAGAAATCCACGAGGGATCTTTTGGAACCCATGCTAATGGGCATGCAATGGCAAAGAAAATCTTAAGGGCGGGCTACTATTGGTTAACCATGGAAGCTGATTGTTTCCACTATGCCAAGACTTGTCACAAGTGCCAGATTTACGCCGACAAGGTGCATGTACCACCAACTCCACTGAATATCATGACTTCACCTTGGCCTTTCTCTATGTGGGGCATAGACATGATTGGAATGATCGAGCCCAAAGCGTCAAATGGACATCGCTTCATCCTCGTTGCCATCGATTACTTCACCAAATGGGTAGAAGCAGCTTCGTATGCAAACGTAACCAAACAAGTGGTAGCCCGATTTATCAAGAAGGAAATCATTTGCCGTTATGGTACTCCCCACAAAATTATCACCGATAATGGGGCAAACCTAAACAACAAGACAATGAAGGAGTTATGCAAAGATTTCAAGATTGAGCACCATAATTCCTCCCCTTACCGACCAAAGATGAATGGTGCGGTAGAAGCAGCCAATAAGAACATAAAGAAGATCATCCAAAAGATGGTGACAACATATAAGGATTGGCATGAGATGCTTCCCTTTGCGCTACATGGCTACAGAACAGCCATTCGCACTTCAACTGGGGCAACCCCCTTTTCCTTAGTATACGGTATGGAAGCTGTTCTCCCCGTAGAGGTGGAAATTCCTTCGCTAAGGGTCTTGATGGAAACCAAGCTAGAAGAAGCTGATTGGGTCCAAACAAGGTTCGACCAACTGAATCTCATAGAGGAGAAGCGTCTGACGGCAATATGTCACGGACAACTCTATCAAAGGAGGCTCAAGAGAGCATTCGACAAGAAGGTCCGTCCTCGAGAGTTCAAAGAAGGAGACCTAGTGCTCAAGAAGATATTACCTATCCACAAAGATCCCCGAGGGAAGTGGACTCCCAGCTATGATGGGCCGTACGTGGTAAAGAAAGCTTTCTCAGGCGGAGCCCTGATCATCACCACTATGGATGGAGAGGAGTTTCCACTATCAATAAACTCCGATGCAGTCAAGAGGTATTATGCCTAAAGAAAAAAAAAGAGAAAAGCTCGCTAAACCTGAAAGGGCGGTTTAGGCAATAGAGAGCGTCCTGCTAGATTGAAAACCTGAAAAGGCGGTCTAGGCAAAAATTAAGGACATCAAAAAAGGAAATACACCCCGGTGGATTGAAAAACTCGAAAGAGCGATCCAGGCAAAAGTTAGGGGTTAACAAAAAAAAGAAGAAGAAAGGCAATGACCGCAGCATCCAAGCTCCGGACAAGATTCAAGAGGAGAGGAATCGGCCTCGTCAGCATCTTCCAACAAACGAAAATATCGAAGTCATAAGGAAATAGCATGTGTTGTGCCAAAACCAACATTTTCTTTTTGCTTTTTCTTGTCTTTCTCTATCTCACTTCTCACTTTGTGTATTTTTACCCATTCAAGAGGTCAGATCTGCATTGAATAAATTTCCTTTTGTTATTTTATGTTCTCAGTAGCGCATAAAATTTTGTTTTATTCATGATGAAAATGCTTTAAAACATGGGAAATAAACAAAAGAATTTTCTTCCAAAAAGAAAAAAAACAAACAAACTTTGCTTTATTTTGAATCTTCGTGAATTCTGAAAGAATTGCGGTAGTTCCCACCAAAATATTGCACCAAAAGACTTATGCTCCTTAGCTAAGGCAAGTGCATAACTCGCGGCACGCGGAGCGCAAGAACCCCAAGGGTCAAGCGGAGCAAAATTCCCCAACAAACACCCTGAACATCCAAAATGATCCTTTATCCCCCATAAGCCAAACCTCCTTGATGCTCCCCAGGGAGTCTCAACCCCAAACCAAAGTCCAATCATTATTGGCAAACCCACACAAATTTTCGGGCTTAGGCTCGAACTACACCGGTTTTGATCCCATTTGGGTATGTAGGCAAAGGACCTTGTCCTTCCAAACCGACCAACCAAAAACACAAATTTTCGGGCTTAGGCTCGAACTACACCGGTTTTGATCCCATTTGGGTATGTAGGCAAAGGACCTTGTCCTTCCAAACCGACCAACCAAAAAAACACAAATTTTCGGGCTTAGGCTCGAACTACACCGGTTTTGATCTCATTTGGGTATGTAGGCAAAGGACCTTGTCCTTCCAAACCGACCAACCAAAAAAACACAAATTTTCGGGCTTAGGCTCGAACTACACCGGTTTTGATCCCATTTGGGTATGTAGGCAAAGGACCTTGTCCTTCCAAACCGACCAACCAAAAAACTAACACAAAAAGAGAGCCCAACTGTCATGAACACAACCACAAACAAAGACCGACTCTGCTCGGCACCCAACCAACATCCCACACATCATGCATAACATAATTCATGCATGCATATACAAATTATTCATACATATGCATTTCATTTCATAAATCATGCATCATCAACAAGGGTTCTCCAGTGAGTATCACATATTCACCAACATCCATCAACATTCAACCAGGGGCACCTATTTAGGGTAAGACCGCAGCTCGTTAGGAATCGATATTCAGAAGCAGTACCTGAATAAGATCACCTAGCTTAGGTATCGACCTTTAGAAGCAATACCTAGAGTAGATCACCTCCCCCAGTGTATCGACCTTCAGTGTTAGCAACTGAATAAGATCACAGCTCGTTAGGAATCAACATTCAGAAGCAGTACCTGAATAAGATCACCTAGCTTAGGTATCGACCTCTAGAAGCCGTACCTAGACAAGATCACCTACCTCATTGTTCCACCTCTAGAAGCAGTACCTAGATAAGATCACCTACCTCATTGTTCCACCTCTAGAAGCAGTACCTAGATAAGATCACCTACCTCATTGTTCCACCTCTAGAAGCAGTACCTAGAGTAAACCTCCATCTTAGGTATCGACCTCTAGAAGCAGTACCTAGATAAGATCACCTACCTCAATGTTCCACCTCTAGTGACATCCTAGAGTAAATCACCACCCTCAGGAATCGACCTCTAGAAGCAGTGCCTAGATAAGATTACCTTCATTCCCCAGTGGATCTACCTCCAGTGTTAGCGGCTGGATACGATCAACCCCTACCAACCATTGCATTTGCATTTCGCGAAGGACAAAATTCGGGTCCTTCTTTTTCTTTTTACTTAATTGATCTCCGCAAAGAGTTCATGAGATGCCCTCGGCACTCACGCACTCTATGCGAAGACACAATTAAGTAGGGGCAGCTGTAGTACCCTAATTTTGTCCTACGCATTTTAAAACAAAAATCAAAAAAATCAAAGAGAGGGAAAAAGTCAAAAGTCAACAAAAGTCAACAGAAAAGTCAACATTTCAAAATTGAGGACTTCGCAATGCGAAGCCCACTTCGCACTGCGAAGTCTGCGATTTTTCTGCAGATTTTTGGTTTCTTGGATTTAATTCCAGAATTTGTTGCATATCATTTCCATAATTATTTTAAGTAGCATTCATGGCTAATTGGGCCAAGCAAAGCCAGAGTTGAAGGACTTGCCATTAATGCCAAGGTTGGAAGCTTTTTCTTCCAACCTAGCATGTGACAAGCAAGTGGGCTTGCCCTTGGGCAGCTCTAGTCCCTCCCAGGTGACCTGCTAACCACCACAAGGTTGCCAGCCACCTGCTTGATGACTTTCCTCCTGCTTGCTGCCCCTAAAACCAGTCAAACCAGCTGGGTTTTTTTCACTTGAAAAACCATGATTGCCTACTCTGTTTTGCAGCAGCTTTTCACCCTCTCACACCAGCCATAAGTAGCCTTTTCATCCCTCAATCTCTGCACAATACAGTGCACGTTTTCATTGATCAACCATTGAGATTGCAAGGATTGATCCCCAAGCATTAGCCAATTGCAAATCAGCTTTGTTCTTCATCATTACCTTCTAGAATGTGTTGAATTTGTGGCTGAAATCAAGCTGGATCTTGCCCCTTGATACAAGGCAGGGTTGCCTCTATCCATTAGCATTTAATGCAAAGGGATTCAGCTTAATCTTGGCCACAAATCAGCTGAATCAAGGGATTGTGTAATGATGACAAAGATTTGATCTTGGCCTATAAATAAGAGGCAATGCCCAAGGTTACAAGCACTTGAAAAAACACAGTTAACACAGCATTCAAAGAGCAGAAACTCTACTCATTTTAGCTCACAAACCTCCACAAATAACCAGAAACAATCCATCCAACACAAAGCTTACAAAAGTTCAAGTTCATCACAAATCTTCAAAACCTTTGTGAAAGCCTTCAACCAAATCAAATCAAGTGCAGCTGGAGCTTTGCTAAGGAGTTCTGTAAGTTTCTAAGCTCTCATCTTGCATTTATAATTGTGTTTGCATAGCCATTTTGGCTCAAAACTCTTTGTCCTAAAAAACCCCTTTTGAATTTCAAAGAAATCCCAAGGTTTTCAAAACATCAAAACTGGTTTTTCCAACCTTTTTCACCCCAAAAACTCAAAGTCTTTCACCCATCTATAAGGTCTTGAGTGTGTTCAGAAGTTGTTTCTGAACAAAAGTTCAGAAACAGCTTCTGAACCCAAAATTTCGCATGCTTCGCAGTGCGAAGTGTAACGACCCTATTTTCGTATATTATATTTTTATATATTTTATTTTATGGATTTGCATTTATAAATATTTGCTAGTAAGCGAGGGATAATTATTTGGCGCGAGGATAAGTTCGTAATCGAGTTTTTAAGGTTTTGGGCGAATTGGGCCAAGAGAGTGAATAGTATTGGGCTTTGGTTTATGAGTAGTAGTAATAATCCTATGTGGATGAATGTAGTAAGCTTGGATTAGATTGTATGGCTAGGATTGGTCCATGATGGTTAGTAAAGATGGATGGCTAGGATCTATTGCTAGAGATATAAGATTTTGTGAGAACATGAATAGTGCCATTTTCTCTTTTCTTTGTGAGAAAAACGTGAAAGAAGAAGAGGAGGAGAACAAGGGGAGAGCTAGGGCAAGGAAAGCAAGAGAAAAGCTTGAGATTTGCTAGGTTTGAGAAGGTAAGAGAGTTAGTATTACATTATTACAAGTGATTGAGAAGGGGAGAATGTCTATTTCTCCATCCCAAACTTCTCCTCACTTTGTCTAGGTTTTGTTAGAAAGTTTTTATGGTTTAAAGTTGTAAATGATTATGTTTTGCTTGATTGAATGCTAAGTGATGTTGTTAGCATGATTTGTTGGAGTTATTGTGTTGGAGTTCATAAGAAAAGTTTTTGAGAAGTTATTGTTTTGAACCCTAATTTCTATGCTTGATGCAATCTTTGTTTGTGATGGTTTATAAATGATGTTTTATGATGGAATGTTGTTTTTAACAAGTTCTGGAACTTGGGTAACCATAGATGGGCTAAAATGGTGGAAAAATCACATTTTTACATGACTGTACTGATACGGTCGCTTGTAGCGACGGAACCTCGCTTGTAGCGACCAGGCAGGATTATTCCCTGCCTATCTGCACTTGTAGCGACCACACTGGCGCTTGTAGCGACCAGGCTCGCTTGTAGCGACCGAAGGTGCGCTTGTAGCGACCAAGCAGGATGATTCCCTGCCTATGCTCGCTTGTAGCGACCAAGAGCTCGCTTGTAGCGACCAGTCCTGGACAGGCCAACTTCGTTGAGTCGTTCTGGAGGTCCTGGTGTGCGCGGAGATGACCTTTTTGCTACTGTATTCTTATGATACATTTTTGGAAACCTTGCCCACCATTTTAACTCATTCTTAATGTTTTCTAAAGATTATTTGTTTCAAGAGAAACTTGAATAAAACCCTAGCATGAGTGTGGGATTATCAAAGTGTGTGGGTCTTTCTTTGAAACCCTCTTGTGTGAGATTTTGATATGATTTGATTGGTTTATTTGAGGTTGTGAATATGGTTGAGTATGTACATATTTGTACTATGATTGGCCATGAGTGCCTTCTTGTTGAAGTTAGCATGAGTATTGGTAGTGTACACACATATTTGAGCATATGTAGGTGTAAATATCAATAATTGCTAAGTGGACATACATGCATTTCATGATGGTATGTATACTCTTTATGAGTAAGATGAAATCCAATTATTATTGGTCATATGCACGACCGTCCTTTTATGGCGAATGAGAGGTGCAGAAGTAATCCAGCTTCGGTTGGTCAAGTGTACGACCGTCCTTTTATGGCAAATGAGAGGTACACAAGGGATATAAGTTTATCCAATAGTCCGCCATGACTCTAAAGCTGAGCAAGAATTGGTACCACATGCATTAGAGTGCATTTTGAGGCATGCATCCTTTGTGACATTAGTGTTCATTTAGGAATTATGTGTGCATAATGGTTGTTAAGTGGTAATTGCTATTGATGAGTTTGTGTATTGACAATTACATTTGTTGTATTTTAGTTATTGATGAGCCTTTGTGCTTTGTGTTTGACATGTATAATAATGCGTTATTAATACATGTTTATTGTTTTGTGATACTAACACTCTCTGTTTTGTGTTATGTGCTGGATCATTGGGGATCCAGATTATCAGGTTGGCGAGGCTATCGTTGAGGAATAGCCCTTTGCTGTTAGGAGCTTTTGTAGTGGTAAGGGCATAGCTTAGCTATCCTTACATTTTGGTACTAGGTGTTGTATCCTAGTTAGAGTCTAGTGCTCTGATATTTGTAACACTATCTTGGGGGTATCTGAACTCGTATGTATGAATTTGGCAATGACTTGTTGTAGAATTGCCTCTTTTGAAAATATTATGTATATATATATTTGTATATTAAATGCAAGCTTAATTATAAGCATTTGTTTTGTTGTTTTCCGCTGCTGTGTTTGTGAATCAAATATGTTTTTGATTTTAGGTGATGTTTTATGAAAATGAGTTTCTTAATGTTGTAACTTCCTATGGCCTTAACGTTTTCTTTATTAAAGTTAATAATCGGCGGTTAAGGGTTAGGGTGTTACAATAGTTGGTATCAGAGCAGGTCGATCCATTGGATCAATTAAGTTTAGTATACCCTTTGTGTAACCTGTGTTTTCTTAAACACTGTGTGCTCACTTGTGTTATGTGATGTTTGGTAGTGTGTGGACATGGCGCAACGAGCACTTGCGGATGCGATGGAGCGGATGGCTGATGCCATGGCTCAGGATGCTGCTAGTAGGACTGCGGATAGAGCCGCACAACAAGCTAGAGGAGGCGGAGAAGATGAGTTGAGACTCGAGAGGTTTATGAACAACAAACCGCCTATCTTCAAGGGAGGATACGATCCAGATGGAGCTCAGACTTGGTTGGAAGGGATTGAGAGAATTTTTGGGGCTATGCGTTGTCTGGATGCGCATAAGGTATTGCTGGGAGCGTATGTTCTCCATGATGAGGCTGATCATTGGTGGGGAAATGCTAGTCAGAGGTTGGGAGCTGGTGGAGCTTTAGTTACTTGGGCTCGTTTCCGGAGAGAGTTTTTGACCAAGTATTTTCCGGCAGACGAGAGGAATCGTAAGGTGATTGAGTTCATGGAACTCAAGCAAGGAAGTTTATCTGTTTCTGAATATGCGGCCAAGTTTGAAGATTTGTGTCGTTTTGCTCCTCATTACAACACGGTGGAAGCTGAGGAAGACAAGTGTGTGAAGTTTGAGAATGGGCTGAGGCCGGATATCAAGCAGTTGATCGGGTTTAGTGAGATCAGGAATTTTCCGATGTTGGTGAATAAGAGCCGGATATGTGATAAGGATGGTAAAGCTAAGGCTAATTACTACAAAGCCGCGAATGAGAAGAGGGGAAAAGACATGGCTAGAGGTAAACCGTATGGTAGAGGTGGGAAGAAACCAGATGAAGGTGGAAGTGGTGGTAACAAGTTTGGAGGTAATAGGAATTGCTTTAAGTGTGGACAACCGGGTCATCGTTTCTTTGAATGCCCGAAGAATGGTGGAAAATGTTTCAAGTGTGGTGATCCAAACCACAAAACTGATCAGTGCAAGAAGGGTATTGTGTGCTTCAATTGCAAGGAAGAGGGTCATAAGAGCAACGTGTGTAAGAAGCCTAGAGCGGCCGGAGGAAAAGTGTTTGCTTTAGATGGTGGTGATGCGAAGGCGGACAACTTGATCAGAGGTACATGCTTTATCAATAATACTCCTTTGTCTGCTATTATTGATACGGGTGCTACCCATTCGTTTATTTCTATGGATTGTGTTGAGAGGTTGGGTCTTAAAGTAGAAAATATGATGGGGCGCATGGTTATTGAAACGCCTGCGAGTGGTTCAGTATCGACTACTCTAGTTTGTGTTGATTGTTCAGTCATTATGTATGATCGACTCTTTGGTATGGATTTAGTCTGCATTCCGTTGAGCGGAATAGATGTTATCTTTGGTATGAACTGGTTAGAATTTAATCGGGTTCATATCAACTGCGGTGAGAGGACGGTTACATTTCCAAGACCGGAGCCAGAGTTGTGTTCGAAGCTCATGTGTTGTCGAGAAGTGGTAAGGTCAGTGAAGGCTCAAGAGGACGTGTTTGCTATGTTTGCTTCGTTGAGGGTGGAAGAGAAGATTGAGGTTGATGCGTTGCCGGTGGTGCGTGATTTCCCAGATGTTTTTCCAGATGACATTTTGGATTTACCACCCGAGAGAGAGGTTGAATTCGCAATTGACATAGTACCTGGCACTAGTCCAATTTCGATGGCGCCGTATCGTATGTCAGCTGCTGAACTAGAAAAGTTGAAGGAACAATTGGAAGAATTGTTAGAGAAGAAGTTTGTAAGACCGAGTGTATCGCCGTGGGGTGCGCCGGTTCTGTCGGTGAAGAAGAAAGATGGTAGTATGCGTCTGTGCATTGATTATCGTCAGTTGAATAAAGCAACTATCAAGAACAAGTATCCACTTCCGAGGATAGATGATTTGATGGATCAGTTAGTGGGAGCCTGTGTGTTCAGCAAGATTGATTTGAGATCGGGATATCACCAGATAAGGGTTAAGGCGGAGGATATACCGAAGACTGCTTTCAGGACAAGGTATGGTCACTACGAGTACGCCGTTATGCCTTTTGGAGTTACGAATGCACCTGGAGTGTTTATGGAATATATGAATCGTATATTTCATTCCTTTTTGGATCGATTTGTGGTGGTCTTCATAGACGATATTTTGGTATACTCGAAGACGGAAGAGGAACATGCCGAGCATTTGAGGATTGTGTTGGAGGTGTTGCGCGAGAAGAAGCTTTATGCAAAATTTTCTAAGTGTGAATTTTGGTTGCATGAAGTTAGCTTTTTGGGTCACGTCATTTCAAGTGGTGGTATAGCAGTGGATCCTGCTAAGGTAGAAGCCGTGCAAGATTGGGGAACGCCGGAGTCTGTTACTGAGATCCGAAGTTTTCTTGGTTTGGCCGGTTACTATCGGAGGTTCATTGAAGGATTTTCAAAGTTGGCGTTGCCGTTGACGCAGTTGACTAGGAAGGGTCAAGCTTTCATTTGGGATGATAAGTGTGAGCAGAGTTTCCAAGAGCTGAAGAGGAGGTTGACATCTGCACCTGTGCTAATTCTGCCTAATCCGAAGGAACCGTTCGTGGTTTATTGTGATGCGTCGAAGATGGGTCTAGGTGGTGTGTTGATGCAGAGGGGACAAGTTGTTGCTTATGCATCAAGACAGCTGAAGATTCATGAGAGGAACTATCCTACGCATGATTTGGAGCTAGCTGCTGTTGTGTTTGTTCTCAAGATTTGGAGGCACTACTTGTATGGATCAAGATTTGAGGTTTTCAGCGATCACAAGAGTCTGAAGTACTTGTTTGATCAGAAGGAGCTCAACATGAGGCAAAGAAGATGGTTAGAATTTCTTAAAGATTATGATTTCGAGTTGAGTTATCATCCGGGTAAGGCTAATGTGGTAGCCGATGCGTTGAGTAGGAAGTCTTTGCATATGTCGTCTCTGATGGCGAAAGAACTGATATTGATTGAAGCGTTTAGAGACCTCAGTTTGGTTTTTGAAAGGACAACCAGAAGCGTGAAGCTAGGAATGTTGAAGTTGACGAATGATTTTCTTGAAGAGGTTGTGGGAAAGCAAAAGTATGATGTGAAGTTGATGAAGCTTAAGACGCTCATCGAGCAAGGGAAAAAGGTAAACGTTGAGATCGATGAGAAAGGCGTGATGAGGTGTCAAGGAAGGTTATGTGTACCTGATGTGCCTGAGCTGAAGCGGATGATTTTGGAGGAAGGTCACAGAAGCAACTTAAGTATTCATCCTGGTGTTACTAAGATGTATCAAGATCTGAGGAAAATGTTTTGGTGGCAAGGGATGAAGAAAGAGATCGCCGAGATTGTTTTCGCGTGTTTGACTTGTCAGAAGTCCAAGGTGGAGCATCAGAAGCCGTCGGGGCTATTACAACCTATGTTTATTCCAGAATGGAAATGGGATAGTATTGCGATGGATTTCGTAAGCGGTTTGCCAAAGACGTCGAGAGGTAACAATATGATTTGGGTAGTTGTCGACAGGTTAACAAAGTCTGCTCATTTCATAGCTATCAAGACCGGTATGCTAGTACCGAAGTTGGCTGAGATTTATGTCGAGCAAATCGTGAGATTGCATGGAATACCGTCGAGTATTGTATCAGATCGAGATCCTCGTTTTACTTCAAGGTTTTGGGAGAGTTTGCAAGAGGCGTTGGGGACTAAGTTGCGGATGAGTTCTGCTTATGACCCGCAGACGGATGGTCAGTCGGAGAGGACAATTCAATCATTGGAGGATTTGTTAAGATCGTGTATTTTGGAACAAGGAGTGAGTTGGGAAGCTTGCTTGCCATTGATTGAGTTTACGTATAACAATAGTTTTCATTCGAGCATTGGTATGGCACCTTTTGAGGCGTTGTATGGGAGGAGATGTAGAACACCTTTGTGTTGGTTTGAATCGGGGGAAAGTGTGATGCTTGGACCTGAGATTGTGCAACAAACGACCGAGAAGATCAAGATGATCCAAGAAAAGATGAGAGCGTCGCAGAGTCGCCAGAAAAGCTATGCCGACAAGAGAAGGAAGGATATAGAATTTCAAGAAGGAGATCATGTGTTTCTAAGAGTTACATCGACTACGGGTATTGGACGGGCTTTGAAATCGAAGAAGTTAGCATCGAGATTCATTGGTCCGTATCAGATTTTGAAGAGGATTGGGAAGGTGGCGTATAGGATTGCGTTACCGCCGTCGTTGTCGAATCTACATGACGTTTTTCACGTGTCTCAATTAAGGAAATACGTATCGGATCCGTCACATGTGATTGAGTCGGACGAGATACAAGTGAGAGAGAATTTAACGGTTGAAACGGTACCTTTAAGGATTGAAGGACAAGAGATGAAGAGGCTCAGGAATAAAGAGATTTCATCGGTGAAAGTCGTTTGGGGAGGCCCAGCCGGTGAATATGCGACGTGGGAGCTCGAGAGCAAGATGAGGGACTCCTATCCAGAGTTGTTTTCAGGTATTTTCGAGGGCGAAAATTCTTTTTAGGGGGGTAGAGTTGTAACGACCCTATTTTCGTATATTATATTTTTATATATTTTATTTTATGGATTTGCATTTATAAATATTTGCTAGTAAGCGAGGGATAATTATTTGGCGCGAGGATAAGTTCGTAATCGAGTTTTTAAGGTTTTGGGCGAATTGGGCCAAGAGAGTGAATAGTATTGGGCTTTGGTTTATGAGTAGTAGTAATAATCCTATGTGGATGAATGTAGTAAGCTTGGATTAGATTGTATGGCTAGGATTGGTCCATGATGGTTAGTAAAGATGGATGGCTAGGATCTATTGCTAGAGATATAAGATTTTGTGAGAACATGAATAGTGCCATTTTCTCTTTTCTTTGTGAGAAAAACGTGAAAGAAGAAGAGGAGGAGAACAAGAGGAGAGCTAGAGCAAGCAAAGCAAGAGGAAAGCTTGAGATTTGCTAGGTTTGAGAAGGTAAGAGAGTTAGTATTACATTATTACAAGTGATTGAGAAGGGGAGAATGTCTATTTCTCCATCCCAAACTTCTCCTCACTTTGTCTAGGTTTTGTTAGAAAGTTTTTATGGTTTAAAGTTGTAAATGATTATGTTTTGCTTGATTGAATGCTAAGTGATGTTGTTAGCATGATTTGTTGGAGTTATTGTGTTGGAGTTCATAAGAAAAGTTTTTGAGAAGTTATTGTTTTGAACCCTAATTTCTATGCTTGATGCAATCTTTGTTTGTGATGGTTTATAAATGATGTTTTATGATGGAATGTTGTTTTTAACAAGTTCTGGAACTTGGGTAACCATAGATGGGCTAAAATGGTGGAAAAATCACATTTTTACATGACTGTACTGATACGGTCGCTTGTAGCGACGGAACCTCGCTTGTAGCGACCAGGCAGGATTATTCCCTGCCTATCTGCGCTTGTAGCGACCACACTGGCGCTTGTAGCGACCAGGCTCGCTTGTAGCGACCGAAGGTGCGCTTGTAGCGACCAAGCAGGATGATTCCCTGCCTATGCTCGCTTGTAGCGACCAAGAGCTCGCTTGTAGCGACCAGTCCTGGACAGGCCAACTTCGTTGAGTCGTTCTGGAGGTCCTGGTGTGCGCGGAGATGACCTTTTTGCTACTGTATTCTTATGATACATTTTTGGAAACCTTGCCCACCATTTTAACTCATTCTTAATGTTTTCTAAAGATTATTTGTTTCAAGAGAAACTTGAATAAAACCCTAGCATGAGTGTGGGATTATCAAAGTGTGTGGGTCTTTCTTTGAAACCCTCTTGTGTGAGATTTTGATATGATTTGATTGGTTTATTTGAGGTTGTGAATATGGTTGAGTATGTACATATTTGTACTATGATTGGCCATGAGTGCCTTCTTGTTGAAGTTAGCATGAGTATTGGTAGTGTACACACATATTTGAGCATATGTAGGTGTAAATATCAATAATTGCTAAGTGGACATACATGCATTTCATGATGGTATGTATACTCTTTATGAGTAAGATGAAATCCAATTATTATTGGTCATATGCACGACCGTCCTTTTATGGCGAATGAGAGGTGCAGAAGTAATCCAGCTTCGGTTGGTCAAGTGTACGACCGTCCTTTTATGGCAAATGAGAGGTACACAAGGGATATAAGTTTATCCAATAGTCCGCCATGACTCTAAAGCTGAGCAAGAATTGGTACCACATGCATTAGAGTGCATTTTGAGGCATGCATCCTTTGTGACATTAGTGTTCATTTAGGAATTATGTGTGCATAATGGTTGTTAAGTGGTAATTGCTATTGATGAGTTTGTGTATTGACAATTACATTTGTTGTATTTTAGTTATTGATGAGCCTTTGTGCTTTGTGTTTGACATGTATAATAATGCGTTATTAATACATGTTTATTGTTTTGTGATACTAACACTCTCTGTTTTGTGTTATGTGCTGGATCATTGGGGATCCAGATTATCAGGTTGGCGAGGCTATCGTTGAGGAATAGCCCTTTGCTGTTAGGAGCTTTTGTAGTGGTAAGGGCATAGCTTAGCTATCCTTACATTTTGGTACTAGGTGTTGTATCCTAGTTAGAGTCTAGTGCTCTGATATTTGTAACACTATCTTGGGGGTATCTGAACTCGTATGTATGAATTTGGCAATGACTTGTTGTAGAATTGCCTCTTTTGAAAATATTATGTATATATATATTTGTATATTAAATGCAAGCTTAATTATAAGCATTTGTTTTGTTGTTTTCCGCTGCTGTGTTTGTGAATCAAATATGTTTTTGATTTTAGGTGATGTTTTATGAAAATGAGTTTCTTAATGTTGTAACTTCCTATGGCCTTAACGTTTTCTTTATTAAAGTTAATAATCGGCGGTTAAGGGTTAGGGTGTTACACGAAGTCATGGTCGCAGTGCGACCATGACAGAACTCAGAACCTGAGTTTTTGTATCAAACCAACCAATTTTTGAGGTTCTAGCCCCAGAGCTCAGAACCTAAGAGTTTTTAAACCCATGTTCTTCAAACCATAACAAGGTTTTTGCATAATCTTGGCAAAATCACAAGTTCGTATAACCATTTTGTGGGTAACTTGCAAAGCAAGTTATGTTCCCAAATTATCAAAACCACATGAACAAACAAGCTATGTTCATCTTTTCAATCCAAACTTGAACAATAAATATTGTTCATGATGTTCAAAACTCAAAGATGAACATACACCGTTTACGTTCGCATTTTCGCAAAATGAGACGAACTTGCGCGTTTTTAGCAAACTTGCTAAACCTTCCCATTTTTGGGTTTTCAAACCATATGTTTTGACATACCTTGGGATTTCTAAAGAATTCAACCCAAAAACATGAATGAAAAAGGGATGGTGTGACGTATGTCTCTCCATCGCCCCGATTGTACGAATGCGTGACGTATGTCTCGTCGCTCGGACAATCGTCATTCCTTTTTTAATATGTACAACCCTAACCAAACCAAATCTTGGCCCCTTGTGGTCAATCCAAGCCTTTTGGTCCCCCGTTGGCCATTAGACTCAACCCCTCGACTCGTTAGAGTCCACTCGGTCAATGTTCGACTCGTCCGAGTCCATTGTACCCGTTCTTGATCTCAGTGGATCAATCGAACAATCGCCCGACTCTTCGGAGTCCACTCGGTCAATGTTTGACTTATATGAGTCCATTGTACCTCTCTCGGTCCCATAGCGACCAATTCAACCCTTTACCCTAACGGACGTACCTTTTAACAATTCTAATGTGATTCGCGAACGAACGCTTAATAAGTCTCCAAGTGCGAGCATACAAGCTACGTTTAATCGCAAGAATTCGGTTAAAACATCGTCCAATTAAAATCAACCAACACACATACGTTTTTCTACCAAAGAACTACGTATGCTTTGAATTCTCCGACTACCGGGAGATACGTAGGAGCAAGATCGACATCTTGTCAAGCACAATAATAATAAAAACTTTTTCTTCGTTTGTTTTTATCTCTTTCCCCCCTTTTATTATATTTTTAACATAAATGAACATGCACGCAAAGTATAAAAAAACAATTCAAGCTTTAACCAAATAGAAGGTTCCCGTTGAGTACAACGGACGTGAGGGGTGCTAATACCTTCCCCTTGCGTAACCGACTCCCGAACCCGACAATGGTTGCGATGACCTAATCCTTATCCTCATCGTCAAAGGGTTTTATTATCGTTTCCCTTTACAACAAAAAAAAACTTAAGGGTTTATCAACGTTCCCTTTACACAAAAACTTTGGTGGCGGCTTCACAAAGGCACCTCCGAGCGTTCGAGGACGACCTCGGAGGATCTGCGCGTCTTTTTCCCGAGGAAAAAAACGAGGTGCGCACAGTGGTGTCTGCTGTTGAGCACCTTGTCCTTGGTGCATCATCTCCATCCATTCATGCTGAGTTTGGGCCTGTTGTTGGGCTTGTTGCTGCATCATAAGCATCATCTGTTAATGCTGTAATGCAGCCTGAGCTTGCTGCTCTTGATACTGTTGTTGCAACGCCTGCTGCTGTTGCATCATTTGAGCCCAAAAATTCATATTAGGATCTCCTCCGGCTTCCTCAGCATTTGCCTGATTTACTCTAGGCCTGCCAGGACCTCTTCTTCTCCCGGACATCTTATCCTAACTGTCATACACAAGTCAAAGTGATCAGTTTCAACCAGATATAACATTTAGAATAATGTCCCGGATCCAAGAGATCCACAAACTTGGATTGTATCTTAATGACCCATGGCATGGTCTGAATCGACCTGCTATGATACCAAATTGTAACACCCATATTAAGATTGCCTAGGATCTTATACGAGTATTAAAATTTCGTACTGGATACATTAATTTACAATATAAAAAATTCGTTCTGAATATTACATCACATAGTAATATTACAATCCAAGGTTTATACAACACCTCTTTAATACATGTACATCAAAAGTACAACAACAACATATAATACAATCAACTATAAAATCATATAACATCAGCACGATCAGTCCAAAGCTTTCTCCTTACCCTTGTTGCGTGCTGCCTGTGATCCTGCCTGTGAACCTGCACCAGAAGGAATGGGATGAGACATAATGTCTCAGTGAGCTCTACCGAACCTACTGTTGGCAACCACAGGGAACCTAGGGTCGCCATGCCTACCTTGGCAATTTAGGGGAATACTAGAATCGCCAAGTCTCTAATTCTATCCCCAAAGGATATAACCTCCTATAACTATAACTATAATCCACCTGTAACTGTAAAACTTCCTGTGACTATAACTTTAACTATAATTGTAAAACATAATACATATAAAGTGTTTTATGTTAGCTGTTAGCGTTGAACAAGCAATTAATCTGAGTTCGTTTTACGGAGTGCGGCCCGGGTGGAGTAACCCCGAGGTACATCTCCCTATAACCCGGTGAAAATCCTATCATAGCATTCTAACACCGGACTCCACTATAAAACGTGTGGACAACCCTCTCGGAGAAGTCCCATCTGGCGAATCCCGGAGTCTGCTGAACACGCCCTGTAACTGTAAAACGTGCGAACACGCCATTATCTTTGATATATAATTCATTAACTTTAACATATAAACATGTAATCTATCACTTTAATCCTATAACAATCCTGTAACATATAGCCTATAACCTATGATTCTTGGCTTATCGTTCTCATAAGCCACCTATAATCGTTGAAGAACCAACACTATAAACTTATCTGTAACTATGATTGCCGAAGCATTCCTGTTGCCCTTGTATTCTGAAATGAATACGTCTATAACCTTGTTCACCTATTATAGGTTCTTGACTTATCAAGCCATATGCCTCCCCTAGTAATCCATACATTCTCTAAGGGATAGGTCCTCTAATACTTAATAGGGATACATAGCCATTGCACGTTGCTTGATGAGTTTGAAGTAGTATTGGACGGCTAGAATGGTGCAAGAGCTGATGAAAAACAAATAGTTCCTGTATGCTATGGAATCGTGACACGATTTGGAAATCGTGTCACGATTTTCTACCCAGAAAACGTGGTATGATCTGCCTATAAAATCGTGACACGGTTGCAAAATCGTGACACGATTTTGCGTGCAGTTAGACAGCATAGGGCAAGTTCAAAACATGATTTTCACCATTCTTAGCTTATCCAAACATACCCAAACAACATAACAGCTTAAGGGTTAATTCTAAGGCATATAGGTAGTTAACAACATGTAAGGTCAAGGAATTACCATCAAAAGAGGATTAGAGCACTATAAATTCCATACTAGCTCATAATACTATAAACATCAAAGCTTATACAAAGTGAGTTCTAAAACCCCTAGGAGCTCACCATAAACCTCAATTGATGCTTGCTAAGATCAGCACTCCAAAACCCTAGCTTCAATCTCAAAGCCTCAACTTAATAGAGCTTCCTATCCTTGGCTTTTCTTGTTCCAAATCTCCCCAAAACAAGGCTTGCTAGCAAGAACTTCCACAAGAGTGTGATGAGGGCTTGAATCACAAGAGTTTGGGAAGAAAAGATGGATTATGGATGATTGCATGAGAGGGGCGAAAATGAGAGAGAGGGAGGGAGCAATTTTCAGATTTTTTTGAGTGAGAAATTGAGTGATAAGTATGAATAAAATTCATATTTATCCAAATAGTCTTTGTCTCACTATTTACGACTTTGCCATTCCCTCTAATTACAACTTTGCCATTGCTTGCACATTAAGCTTCTAACACTTATAACTGATACTTCTAAGCGGGATATTACAACGATAGAATTAGAAATTAGAGAATTTAGATGTTAGTGGTGTAAGAGTAAATTGGGGAGGTTTAACTAAAGTAAAAGTGTAGGGAATTATTTTAATGAGAATTGGATATAACTAAGCCCATTAGTGAGAGTGGTCCTAACCCATATTATATAAAGAGTAGTGTGTGTTGTATAGAAACTAGGGTTGGCTCATTTGTGACAAAACTTTTGGGAGGCTAGAGAGAGAATAGAGAAAGAGGAAGAGGCTTGGAGAGAAAGAGAAGAGGAACTCAAGAGCACAAGGGGAAAAGGGAGAATCAACTTAGAAGAGCTTGTTAGAGTGAAGATTTGAGATAAGGGGGAAGATTATTTTCACCATATGGGTTGTTATAAGCAATTGGGTAGTTGGGTGTTTTTAACTTATGCTTAAATTCATGAACTTATGATTATTTGTGTTAAATTCGTGTTCCTTTTTAATGGTTAAATTAAGCATATGTTAAGTTGATGAATTCATGTTGTTATTTTATCAAAATCCATGTTTGATTATGTAGTTTTTGTAACTTTGTGAATTTTGATGAATTTGATGAAGAACATGATAATTGGTGATGATTATGCTTAATTAAGTTGATTTTGAACATGTGTATGTGTTTAGTTTGTGAATTTGAGAGATTTTGTGAATTTGGTTGTGTTGAAGTTGTTGTTGTTGTGTTTTATGAGAATTATGTAAAAGTTGACGAAAAATGGTGAAATTGTTGTTGAGAATGATTAAGTTGATTCATGTAATTGAAATAAGTTAAATTTGAGTGTGGCTATATGTTTTGTGTGAGAATTCATAGTTATGTTGAACAAATTGTGATTTAAGTTGTTGTCGTTGTGTTTTGGTGAAAATGCTTAATTGAGTGAAATGATTAAGTTGTTGTTAAATTGAATAAGTTGTTGTTATGATGGTTGAAACAAGTGATTATGAATAAGTGGAACATGAAGAATTGTTGCTACTGTTGTTATACCATGTTTGGTTATTAAGTTGTTGGTGAAAATTGAATTTTGAGACGATGTTTGAATTAATTGAAAAAGATGGCAAATGTTGATGAAAAGTGATTATGATTAAGTTGTTCAAGCTAAGTTTGAAGTGGTAATAACTAAGTAAAATTGGTATAAGGATTTGGGACGAGTTTGGTGCGAATCGGATCAAAAATTGGTGTTAAAAACTATGTTTTTGCGAAAAACGAAAAAATCAGAGAATCCTGTCCTGGTGAGGAAGCACGACCATGCGCCCCTGTGGCACGTGTAACAGCCCGATTTTTAGGATTTATTTAATTAATTGTTAATGTGTGTTTAAATTGTTTATTTTGGTGATTTATTGAATTTTGGAAGTTAAAGGGGTATTTTGGTAATCTGAGAGGTAGTGGCATATTTGTAGTATGTTAGAAGTTTAGAATTTGAATTTTTGAAAATAGAAGGTGTATAAGTAATAGGGGGGTTAAGTGAAGTAAAATTATAGAGAAAGTAATTGTGAGTTAGTTATGACTCAGCACATTAGTGGGATAACAAACCCTAGAAACCTATTATAAATACACTAGTTAGTGGTGAGTGAATTAGGTTATTCTTTATTCACAAAACTTTTGAGAGGCAAGAGAGAGAGAGAGATAGAGAGAAAAGGGTTGGAGAAGAGGAAAGCTAGAGAATCAAAGGGGAAGGAGAGGAGTGCACTAAGAATTGCAAGAATAGCGAGGAAGCTAAGGTAAGAGGGGAGATTATGATTAACATATGGGTTTAAAAAGCAATTAGGTGTTTGGGAGTTTTTAGATTATAGCTTAATTTCATGAATTATGATTAATTGTATTGAGTTTCGTGCTCTTTGTTAATGACTGAATTGAGTATATGTTAAGTTGTTAAGTTTATGCTTTTACTTCATCAAAACTCATGTTTGATTTTGTTAATTATGAACTTTGTGAAATTTGGTTAAATTAACGAATAACATGATAATTGGTGTTGTTTATGTCTAGTTGAATTGATGATGAGTATGATTATGTATGAAATTATGAGGTTATATTGTTTGGGTTAAGTTGGGATTGTGGTTGTTGTTGTTTATGTCAAAATTGTTTAAATTGGTGAATTTGAATGAATTATTGACGTAATTGATTTTAAGTTGATTTATGTTGTTAATTAAGTGCTTATGAACATGTTGATGTGATTAGAAAGTTGGAATTATTGTTGTACAAATCTGTTTGGGATTTTAAGTTGTTTTGGGAAAAAAATGGGTTTTTGAGATGAAATTTGAAAATTAACCGAAAATCTTGTGAAGTCCATCAATTTATGTTTTGTTGTGTAACCATTGTTCAATTTGAGTGTATTGATCATGGTTAATATCTGTAAATTGATTTTGAGTTGATGGGGATCAAAACTGGGATTTTTGGGCGAGTTTTGAGTGATTCCCGTAAGGGAAAAACCTTGTTTTTCTGGGTTGTGTCGCAGTATCGACCACTGGCTAGCTGCAGCAACCACTGACAGCAACAGGTTTTGTTGTTCTGGGTTGCGCCGCCGTAGCGACCACTGGCTCACTGTAGCGACAACTGACAGCAACAACTTTGCTGTTCTGTCCCTTTTTTCACTAGCTTCTGTTTTGAACTGAGTTTTGGTGTAAACATGAAAGTTGTAGATATGGATGTTAGCTTTCAATTCCGTTGGTTGGACTTCATTTAGATTTCTAGAACTCGAGTTATGATCAAAATACTACACATAGGTCATGACACATTTTTCGTGAAACTTCCGGATACTTTTTCAAAGAATCTTGAAACATCCTTAAAATTAACAATGAGTCTAAGGAATCATTTACAGTTAGTAAAAGAGTAGGTAATTATGACGTTGCGATCTTTAATGATGTTTGGTGTAGTTTGTGTGATTAAATCATGAAACTTGAATTATGAGAATGTTGAATATTGTAAACACTTGATGTTGTGATGGTTGTGATGTGTTGCTGTTTATACATGATATTGATGATGATGCGATGTTTGATTTCTTGAATTGATGTGTGGCCTTAGTGATTTGATAACGCGTTAGGTGATAATTTGGTGATGATATGTTATATGACGGAGTGAATTGTATAACAAATGATGAGTATGTTTGGTGAGCATTTTCGAGTCTCTTTGTGAGTCCATGCATTTATAAGTCAGTCCAGTGTGGTGGTATAGTGATTTCATTGCGGGGTTTTAGATCTCGGGGATTTCATTGACGATTGTATGGTGAATTCATTGCGGGGTTTTAGATCTCGAGGAGTTCATTGGTGGCCGTACCGTAAAACATATAGAGTCGTGTTAGGTGCATTACATTCATAGGAGTCATGTTTGGTAATGTTTTGGCGTGTACTTGTGCTTTTATGTGGTAAATGCTTAATTGATGGATTCTTGTGATTGTGATTGAATTATAAATGAATTGATGATATTTGATGAATCTATAGTGTTTAATATATGATTGAGAATTACAATTGAGATTATAATTGAATATGAATGTGATATGTATGTTGAGTTATGTAACCAAGCTTGTTTAATTAAATGTATATGTGATGATCGTTGATGTTGCTTGCCTTACATACATGCATTTATTATTTCCTTCTATTAAGCATATAACTTACCCTGCAGTGGCTTTATTATCACCTCATCCTTGGGTTAATCCCTCATGGATGTAGACTTGCAGGTTGAGGAATAGCTTATTTGTGAATATGTCGAGGATGACGTTTCCCTACTCGAGTTTATCTGCTTTGGAGTCTAGCTTAGGAGCTCTGATTAGGACTTGGAGTTTTATTTATGTTATGTTATGCGATCTTAGGATCAAACTTTGTTGAGATGTTATATTAATTTATATGTTATGACCGAGACATGACATTTGTTTTGATGTTGGTTATGTTTATTTCCGCTGCGATATGATTAAGTTGATGAAAATTTTATAAAGACCATTTGATAAGTGACGTATGTTGAAATAGTAAAGTTCCAATGTAGGATAAATGCGTAATTTATCTTTATATTTATATTCTCGGGGATTGGGGCTTTACAGCACAGACCGTGCGTTCCTCTCGCACTTGGTCAGCACGACCGTGCTCCCTGTACTATGCACAAGAACTTCCAATTTTCGCATTCTTAAGGTTTTTAAAGGATGTGATTGGGTCCCAAATCCCTAAACTTGATTAGTAGGTATTTAATCATGATGTTTATGGTTGATTAACATGATGTTTGATTAAAGATCATTTATGAATGGAAAGAGGTGAAATGAACTTGTGGATTATCTATAATTGAGCCGTAAGTTGCATGTGAACTTGTCAATTAACTAATGAGGCATAAATGATGATGAATTATGATTAAATATGTGAGATGATGATGAGTTAGTTAGTGGTAGGTTAATGGAACTTTGTGTTGACTAATCATGGTTTGTGAACTATGTGATTGATGGTGAATGAAAGCATAACGTTACTATGAAATGATGTTGTGATGATTAAGCATGATGAATGTGATGAAATGATGTTGTGATGATAACTTGACTTGTATTGTATGGATGTATTGACTTGATAATGCAATAGTGACGATGTGAAGATACGTTATATGATGGAGTGAATTATATAACAGCATGACGAGTGCATTGTCGAGTCTATATGTGGTGTCCATGCATACATAGTCAGTCAAGTTGTGAATTGTTGATAACATGCCGAGGGTTTTGATAGCCTAACATGCCGAGGGTTTTGATAACCAAGCATACCGAGGATTTTGATAATCCAACATGCCGAGCGATATTGATTATCCAACATGCCGTGGGATCACTCAATAATAGACCTCTGATATCCAAATCTTGGTACCACATGCAAGTAGAGTCGTGTAGGATGCATTGCATGAATATGATGAGTTGTAAGTGGAAATGTTTTGGTGTGAACTTGTGCATTTATGTGTTAAATGTATAACTGAGGTTATTGATGAGATGTGAATGCTTCATGCTTGAATTGATGATGAGGTGTGAATGATGTAAAGTTGAGTTGATAATTATTTGTTGATGACTTATGGTTGAGTTAATGACTATTTGTTGATGACTTATAGTTGAGTTAATGATTATATATTGATGACTTATAGTTTAGTTGATTGTCATACCCCATTTTTTGACTCACATTTTTCTTTGTTTTATCTTTTATTACTTCATCATTTATTATCACTTTTTATTATTTCATTTTTTGTTGTTGGATTTTATTTACATTTTATCACCATAAGCACTACCACATTTATTAACATTATCATTATCCTTATTAATACTATTACTATTGCTTTTATATATATATATATATATATATATATATATATATTATTATTATCTTTATTATCAATGTTTTATAATTATTATCATTATCATTTATTTTTAATTACTAATATTATTTTCTTCATCATTTATTATTATTATTTATTTTTATTACTATTATTATTACTATTTTTGTTTCCATTATCATTTTCATCATTTACCATCCTTATTATTTTCATCATTTACTATTATCCTTATTGTTTTTTATTTATTTATTTATTTTTTAAGAAAATACAAAAAAATACAAAAAAAGGGGAGTTCGCACTGCGAAGTTACCTTCGCACTGCGAACTCTGCGAATTTTTTGCAGAATTTGATTTCTTTGATTCAGCTTTCTTTTATCTTTATTATAGTTATTGTTATCATTATTATTAGCATTGTCTATCATCAATTGTGGTTGAAATGATCCAGCAAAGCTTTATCAAAGGTGTGACATTAAAGGTAAAGGTAAGATATATTTTCTTCCAACCTAGCATGTGCTCAAGTATTTGGGCTGCCCTTGGTCAGTCCTCATCCTTCCCAATTGACCAGCCATTAACCCTGAGCCTGCCAGCCAGCTGCTTGTCCCCTTTTCTCCCTCCTTTCTCCACCAAAACTAGTCAAACTTAGGTGGTTTTACTTGCAAAAAAGCTGTTTGGTGTGCCCTGTTTTCAGCTGTCTTTCTCTTCCCTCACACCAGCCCACATGCTCTTTTTGCTTCCCCCAATCTCTCTGTACATGGCAGTGCACGTTTTCATTGCTTGACCTTCTAAGATTGCAAGGATTGATCCCAAGAATCACCCAATTGCAAGCTGCCCTGTTTTTCAGTTTTTTCTCATCATTGCTATCCAAGATCAGCTGCATTTGTGGCTGAGATCAGCCAAAGTCTTGACACTTGGCACAAGGCAAGTAACCTCTATCCTTTAGCATTAAATGCAAAGCATTTTAGCCTGGATTTAGCCCACAAATCAGCTTTGTCCTAGAGATTTTTTCATCATTGCATAGATTTCATTCTTGGCCTATAAAAAGGAATGCAATGCACATTCATTCAAACACAATAGAAAGCCTTCAAGAGCTAAAAACTACAGCATTTTTGAGAGAGAATAGAGAGTTCAATACACAAATTGTACACTCATAGCAAAACATTTGAAGCACTAGTGTCATTATCATCCAACCTCAAAACTTGCAAGATCAATCAACCAAGCCACTTCCTATCTCTCGCCAAGCATTGCTAGGAGTTCTGTAAGTACCCTAAAGTCTTTATCTTTCATTTTGTTTGCTGTTTGCATCATTTGTTTTGTTTAATTTCACTTTGTGCAAAAAAAACCCCTTT
Source organism: Medicago ruthenica (assembly GCA_018208015.1). NCBI lineage: Eukaryota > Viridiplantae > Streptophyta > Magnoliopsida > Fabales > Fabaceae > Medicago > Medicago ruthenica. The sequence continues at coordinate 25,019,025 of CM031373.1, read as the reverse complement.
TGAAACTCAAAAGGAATCTCAAAGTTGCAAAGCACTTAAAACTGAGTTGTTGTGCTCCTTTTCTCCAAATTTGCAAAGCTTTTTAACCCCCTTTAGGTTATGAAGCTTGCTCAGGAGCAGTTTCTGAACTTCTGTTCAGAAACAGCTTCTGAGTTCAATTTTTCGCATACTTCGCAGAGCAAAGTAATGTTCGCAGAGCGACCATATCAGAACCTGACTTCGCAGAGCCAAGTTCTGGTTGCTCTGCGAAGTCTGTGAAACTTTGAACATGAATCAGGCTTCCAAAGTCCAAATTTTTGAGGTTACAACCCTTGATTCAGAACCTAAAGAGGGTTAAAATGCATTTTTGTTCAAACCATATCAAGAATATTGCATGTCTTTGGAAATTTCACAAGTTCGTGCGATAAATTTTGAGTAACTTGCAAAACAAGTTATGTTCTTAAATTTTCGAAATCAAGCTTGAGCAATAAGCTAAGTTCTTTATTTTCAAAACCAAACTTGAACAACAACGTTGTTCATGATTTTCAATCCTAACATGAACTTGAGCCGAGCTTGCTCACTCTTTAAAACCAAACTCAAATTGAGCCGAACTTGTGCATTTTCCAAACTTATGCATGTTTCCATGATTTGTTCATCGTTCAAACTTGAATAAACACTTGTTCTTAAGTTTCAATAACTTAAACAACAAGTGATGTTCATGATTTTCAATAAACTTGAACAACAAACTTGTTCATGATTTTCAACAACTTCCCTTTAAGTTTTAACCAAGTGTTTTGGTTCCCTTTGAGATTCCTTTGAGTTTCAACAAAACAAAACTTGAATGAAAAAGGAATGGCTTGACGTATGTCTCCCCAAACCCCGGTTGTACGAATGCGTGACGTATGTCTCGTCGTTCGGGCAATCGTCATTCCATTTTCATACGCGTCCAACGAGTTTAAACCTTTTCTTGGCCCTCGTGGTCAATTCGAACATTTCTTTGGTCCCTCGTGACCATTTTGAACTTTTCTTGGCCCTCGTGGTCAATTCGAACTTTTCGCGCCTTTGCGCGTTCGCTTTTCAACCTTTTACACCTTGTGCGAGTTTATCGCCTTAATGTGCGTCTGTCTTTTCTTTCAACCTTTTACGCCTTGTGCGAGTTTCATCGCCTTAATGTGCGTTCGTCTTTTTTTTTCAACCTTTTACGCCTTGTGCGAGTTTCATCGCCTTAATGTGCGCTCGTCTTTTTTTATCTTCAAAACTTTTACGCCTTGTGCGATTTTCATCGCCTTAATATGTTTCGTCTCTTTTATCATTTAAACGTTTTACGCCTTTGTGCGTTTCAAATCTTTTTTAACTAAAACGAACCAACATACAAACTTTTTCTACTCAAAGAACTACGTACGCTTTGAATTCTCCGACTACCGGGAGATACGTAGGAGCAGGATTCACATCTTGTCAAGCCCATTAATAAAAACTTTCTTTTTTCCCTTGGTATCATATTTTCTTTTTTTCCTTTTTTATGTTCAAGCACGCAAGCAAAACTTTGAAAACATTTTAAGCCTAAGTCGACTAAGAGGTTCCCGTTGAGTACAACAGATGTGAGGGGTGCTAATACATTCCCCTCGCATAATCGACTCTCGAACCTAAAATCTCTTTTTAAACGTAATTTCGAACTTTTTTCCTTTTCTCCCCGAAAAATTAAAAGTTCAGTCGTGATTTAAAATTAGTGATTCAACGCTTCCCAATAGCTTGATATCTGAAATTCGACGCGACAAAAATGGCGACTTCACTGGGGAATATGAATAAAACACTTTGTTTGTGTATGACGAGTCAAGCCTATCTTAGTCGACTTTTAGGCTAAAATGTTTTTGCTTTGCTTGCGCGTTTGTATCTTCTTATCATTATTTGTTCCTATTCTTTTGCTTTATATTTATATTTCATATTGCTTCATATCAATATATATCAATTGCGGGGTTTGTTACTTGAGCGATGTTACTCCACATTGTTCGGGTTAATGCCTGACGTGTGAGGCTCTCTGCCCGAGCTTGAGAGAAAATTAAGTTAGGATGGTGGTTGTGAGCGGAAGCCCGCGTTGACGTATGTCCGTGAGGTAGGATGCCAAACCCCGCCTAGAGGAGATTTTCACTTGGAAGGTATTGAAGTCTTGCGAAGTTCGCAAACGACGACCTTAATTCCATGTGGTATCCAGTGACTCTAGGGACCTTTTTAGAAAATCTCATCTCAAGAGCCTACATGTAAGGATGGGGGGAAGTTTTGAACATTCGTATACCATACCTTGCATACCATACATTTGCATTCATGAAAATAATTTTTGCATATCATTTTACTTTATATTGAATTGCAAAGGCAGTTTTGCAATTGTCTAACAATTTGAGCATGTGCTCCCAAAAAACAAAAAACCTTTGCATGCATTTGCATTAACATCATTCATAACATGCATACATTTGTCTTCGACTCCAAAACTCGTTTCTCTTCTTATCATAAGGATTTCTTACAATCCGAATTAAGTCATCAGTGTTCGCATTCCATTCGCAACACTACGCGTCATCCCGTCAAGGAAAGTGGCTCATCGTCCCAAAACAACCTCACCAAGAGAATCCTCAAGAGATTGGTATCACAGTTTTCCTCTGCGGGGGCACACTATACAAGATGAAATTATGACCTGGTCTTATTCAGATATGTGGATAAACGTGAAACATAATTTTCATTCACAAATCCCAACCATGCTTGGCACTCCCCCCACAATTCACAAAAAGCCCAGTCGTCATTGACATTCCTCAATCTCCTGCAAAAAGCCCAATTTTCATTGGCATTCCCACTCACAATTCATTCACAAAGCCCAACCATGATTGGCACCCGATCATAACAAAAGCCCAATTTTCATTGGCACACACAAATACAATTTCCATCCAAAGCCCAATTTTCATTGGCATTTTCCACTCACAATTCACAATCAAAGCCCGACCTTGATCGGCAACCAATCACATCATATGGATTGATCCAAAGCATTCAGCCACAGATGTATGGTGATGATAAAATTTGATTAATTTGCGCAAAGCTAAAAGTGCATGTTTCCTGTTTTTCTATGATTAAACTTGGAACGAGAATATGTATCTAATACAAAAGTTATGCCATACAGTTTGCATTTTTAATATGTTTATTCGGTGAACCATTTAGAACCAGCCAAAATGTGAGGAATCCTCAAAATCATCATATACATATGCAGGAGACCGGCATTTTTTGTTTAACTCGATTCTTTTATGTTAAATCTGAATGTTGTTTTAAATTGCATGAAAGCACTGATATGATCAAGGCATTTTTTTTTAATATGAGTAGAAACACTTGACCAAAAAGCCTACCCTGTGAGAAGTGAGTATTTGTTAACCCCTTCGAGCCTAATAAATCAGAATCATTAACTATGAACTACCAATTTTCATAAGCTCATTGCTTAATGAAATTGCCGGAGTTTGTAAAAAATTCAGTTCATAGTTAAATCATTATTAAATTCTGATATTTTTCCTTCATTTTCAACCCTTAACCATCATGATTATTGTCCCTTGCCAAAAGAAAAAGGAACATTCAATTAGGGTATCATCTTGAACTAAGTTGGGGAGAAAAGGGAGGTTGTGCATATCAAGTAATGGTGAATTTTGTAATTGATCTTGACAACAAGAAAAACAAATAGAGAAAAAGAAAAGAGAAAAAGAAAAAAATCAATAAATCAAAAAGTTGTCAAGATCAAAGAAAAATATTGTAAATCACCAAGAGTTGTGTTTGAATAAGGAGGAAGTGTGTAATTAGAAAGAATGTTCCTCTTGCTTGGCCATTTGAATTCAATTTCCCCACATATTACATTTCTTTCGTAACCCAGCCAAATTACAACCCTCAAAGACCTTATGATCAATGCTTTTGTGCTTTTAGAAACGATGATTAGATGGACACATAACTTGATCGGAATGTTAGCAAACTTGCCGGATGAGTGTTCAATACCCCTCACAATTAATATTCAATTTGTTCATTTACTTAAATGTGTGATAGGTAATGTTCATTGATAAACATATTTTTAACTTGAGCTGTATGATATAAATTATATGTTTAGTATTATTTCAATTTTTTTTAGTGCAATCTTGTATTAATGGGAACATCAAAATTGCCTGTAAAAGTCCAATTCTCATTGGCACCCCACAGAAGCCCAATTCTCATTGGCATCCGCCAATTTCAAACCAAAGCCCGACCTCGCTCGGCATCCAAACATAATCCAAGCCCGACCCTCGCTCGGCATCCAAACATAATCAAAGCCCCACCTTGCTCAGCATCCAATTTATAACCAAAGCCCGACCTCGCTCGGCATCCAATCATAATCAAAGCCCGACCTCGCTCGGCATCCAATCATAATCCAAGCCCGACCTCGCTCGGCATCCAATCATAATCAAAGCCCGACCTCGCTCGACATCCAAACATAACCAAAGCCCGACCTCGCTCGGCATCCAATCATAATCAAAGCCCGACCTCGCTCGGCATCCATAACACAATCAAAGCCCGACTCGGCATCCAATCAACCAAAGCCCGACCTCGCTCGGCATCCAATCA